>BPVZ01000001.1:6993257-7006641 GCA_020521535.1 Rubroshorea leprosula | reverse complement strand
TGGAATATGGCTTCAGTTGTTTTGATGGAGGTTGAACCAAATTTTGTTCTTGTGATTTTGGAGTGACTCTAGGATTAGGCACAATTATAGGATTGGCAAGTTGTGAGGAAGGCTGTAGTTGGAGGTTAGGCATGGTTGATTTAAGTTCAATTGGGTTACTTGGGGAATTTAGGGAACTTGGCTTAGCTGATTTAAGACCACCCAGTTCTTCTAGAAAGGAAATGGAACCAGAATGTTCATCTTCACCCAAAACACTCTCCCCTTGAGGATGAGATCGGGAAGATTTCAAGAATGACTCAACTTCATTAAATGTGACATCTAGAGAGATAAGAATTCTCCTACTGGAGGGGTCATACCACTTGTACCCTTTTTGTGTGGGAGAATAACCAATAAAAATACACTTTTGAGTTCTAGGATCCAATTTGGATCTGTGTGTCTTATGAATATGAAGATAAGCAACACACCCAAAGATTTTTGGAGGAAGACTTCTAATTGAAACAGATTCTGGAAAGAAATCAAATAATGCATGGATGGGACTTTTGTTTCCCAAGACTCTAGAATGGAGTCGATTAATTAAATGAGCAATAGTCAAGATTGCCTCACCCCAAAAATTTTTAGGAACATTGGATTGAAATAAAATTGCCCAAGTAACTTCTAAGATATGCTTATTTTTCTATTCAACAACCCCATTTTGTTGGGGTGTCTCAACACAGGATGACTCATAAATAATTTCCTCTGTCTCAAAGAATGAGGAGAGAGTTCTATTGAAATAATCTTTAGCATTATCAGAATGAGCTCTTCTTATTTTTTCTCCAAATTGGGTGGAAATCATTTTATGAAATTTGGGAAATAGAGTACTAACATCAGATTTCTCTTTCATGAGAAAAAGCCATGTTGTACGAGTACAATCACCTATAAAAGACACAAACCACCTTGCCCCATTGACATTAGGAATTTTTTAAGGTCCCCAAATATCAGTGTGAATTAAATAAAAAGGTTTATTGCATTTTATAAAACTTGGAGGAAAAGAGACACGTCGATGTTTTGCAAATTGACAAATGTCACAATGGAAGTCTTGAACAGAAACATCCTTAAATAAGGTAGGAAACATGCCCTTTAACATTTGGAAAGGAGGGTGACCAAGGCGGAGATGGTAAGTCCATACCTCAGTTTTATTTAATGGAATTGAATGGGTTAAAAGAAGTTGGTTCTCCTTCATTCCACAACTTCGCAACTCTTCAAGATGGTACAACCCATCTCGTTCTTTAGCAAATCCAATCATCCTTCTCGAAGCCAGATCTTGAAAAATACAATGAGAATCAAAAAAGATTATTTTGCAATTGAGATCTTTGGTAATTTTGTGGATGGAAATGAGATTAGTGGATAGTTTTGGAATGTGCAAAACATTCCTCAAAGAAATTGAGGGTGATAAGCAAATACTTCCTTGGCTAGCAATGGTGATAGGGGATCCATCTGCTACTATAATTTTCTAGTTTCCTAGAATAGGTTTATAAGAATCAAAGGCAATAGGGTTGTAGGTCATGTGGTCAGTTGCACCTGAATCAATAATCCATGAAACAGTACTAGAAACTTTAGGAGATTTTGTTAAGAGACACATACCAGCTTGAGCGAGAGAACAAGAGCCTAAAGTTTTGTTAAGTGAATCAAGAAGACTTCATAGCCTCTCAATCTCCTCTTGATTGAACTCCTTAAACTTTTCTTCATTTTGAGTCACCATCTCCTGGGGGGATACTTCTTTGGGTCTCTGGATATTGGTTGAATCGTTTGACATTTTGAAGTGAAGCTAGCTTTGGCATTGAAGGCCAATCCTAGTTTCAAAGAGAACTCAAGAAATAGAGTAGCAAGTTGGTTGCAATGAAAGCAGAACCAAGATAAAGCGGCAATGAAGGCCAAGAATTCTAACAGCCTAAGGTTGGCTCTGATCCCATGAAGAATTTAGGGTAAAATATTTCTTCATTTGATGATGAAAAACAGTACAGTATATAGGGGTTGACCTATTCTAAATATGGATAGTTTTTCTAATTACAATGGAAATAAAATCAAGAGTAATAAAGAAAAATAATCTGATACAGCTATTTACATATCAATTAGAGGAGGAATTTTAGGGATTCTAACAAGGAGAAGTATTAGGGATTCTAACAAGATGTAAGATGTTGGCATTCACTGCAATCTAATTCTTTTTCTAATTTATCTCCATTATAACTTTAAAAGCCTCATTACAAACACAGTTAGAAAACAAGACCTAGTCAGCACACCCCAGGAAGAAGAAAGAGTAACCTAACCATGTTGGCCTTCATCTTCTCATGATTTTCTACATTATCCATGTAATTTCAACTCAATACTCATAGTTGGAAGTTGGGACCCGCTTCATAGAATGCACAATAAGGAAACTCTATTGGAGTTTGAAATTAATCTTTGCCTTTATTATGACAAATGCATTTTTACTCATAGGATACATTCTCAACACTTAAATCACTTAATTTCCTTCAAGTCTTCAACTAACATAAAGAGGAGAGTAAGTATGAAAGTTTGAAAGAAGAGTGTAACAAACCAAAGGGGATTTCAGGAATTTCAGTTGCACTAATAAGATCACTAGCTCATCCGTATAAGTTATATAACTTTCATGGGTATCACGCGATACTGTTACAAGCTCAAAAGATCTGACAATAAGGAAATGGACCAATCTCAACCAGACACTATCAACGGATTTTTATCGCCAAACATGTGGTATCTCTTGCACAAGTCCTCCAGTGTTGCAACTGAATGCTGCATCTGGTTTAGTTTTGTATCCATGAACATTGCCTGCGAAACAAGTACGTTAGTAAGGGATGATACTGGTAATATCCTATCACCCAGAACATTTATCAGAATTCCTGGCATATGAAAATCATGTCTAACCTGGTAATCGTCTCCATACTTCTCTATCAGTCGGCCAACATGAACTCGTTGCATGGCAGTCAATGGTTTAAATCTCGTGGTTTTTCCATCTCTTCACTTCTTTCCAAGTGCTGTTTTCAAGTCTGTAGATGCAAATAGCAAAGTAACAGCATATTATCAATTGTTCATCAATACAAGAAACAAATGGGCTATGCAATTTCAGTTTCCTTTCTGTTAAAAGGATTAACTTTACTTTCAGAGAAAGGAAAACATTAAGAATTCCAACTGACAATCTCCATCAAAAACTCAAAAATGATCTCGCATCAATAACTACAGTAATCAACTATACAGTAAATAGGAAATCAAGAAGAAAAATTCATATGAATAATCTGCTATTGGCACAAAAACAATAAAAACAACAATTTCATATGATAAAGATCAACTGATATGATGTTTGTTATTTCATTTAATAGGAGATTTTTCCCCAAACCAACGAGAGGATACAAACCAAATATCAATCTAAATCCGCAGTTAAGCAAGCAACAATATACATCAAACAAGAAATATATACACTACACAGAGACAGAAAAGGCGAGAGCTAACCATCTTCTTCGAGATCACTTCCGGAATCAATGAGCTCCAACTCATCGGCGGATTGATCGGAGAGCCGAGGATCAGGGACTTGCAGAGAGTCGCTCTCGATGATGTGGGAAGTGCGAGAACGGACGCCGAGGAAGTTAGGGTTAGAGACGACGCCGAAGGACTTGTAGTTCTTGATGACACTGGCTTTGTCGTCCCATTTGGAGTGAGTCTCCTCCAGGAGAGACGACCGGAGCTTGGGAGGGAGGTTGAAAGCCGGCTTGAAGACGTGAGGGTTCTTCCTTGGGAGACCTACTCTCACCTTCGGCCTCGATTGCTTGTACTTCCTTCTTGACCTCCCCATCTCAACCCCTCTCTGTGTGTCTCAGCTCGATCGGGAGTTTCCTGGCTAGGGTTTTTGCTGGGGTTTTCCTTTCCATATAGTAAGGGTTTTAAACGGTGTCGTTCGTAAGGGAATTTAAGTATTCAATTTTGAATAATCATTCAGCCCCATTTTTGGTACATAGTACGCTTTAGTCCCGTAGTTTAAAATATATTCACTGACCAACCTTACAAAGTGAGTTTTTATTTTATTTTTGGCCATTACAAAGTGAGGGGTTTTTGAACTTTGACCTTCGTAAACGTAATGGTTTCTTCCGACTTGGGTTGCATATCTTTAGCTTTTGTAGAAGTACTCTAAGTAGATTACAATCTAATTTGTAAAAATTATTGGCTAATCTATAATAAAAATATCTTATTTGTGAAAATGACTTTTTAATTTATAAAAATTCATTACTTCATGTACATAAGTTATTTCCAAAATTGTAGAAATTACATTATTCTTCTATTTTTTTACTTCATCATGTTATTTAAACTTTAAGCCTAAGATTGCTTTTTTTGAGAAAATTATTAGAAGATTAGTTTAGGAACCATTAAATATGAATGAGCCTCTTAGCATTAGTATTAAGAACCATCCTTCATTCAATTGTTCTTGTTTTGTAATATAATATATTTAAATTACAAAACAAAGAATTCATCGTTAGTTTTTTTTTTTTTTTTTTTGACAAGGGAAATACTAGATTAGTGAGTTAGTATCTATTCAGGATTAAAGTCGAATCAAGGATCGGACGAACTTTACCTGCTACTCATGGAGTAGCGTAACCCGTCCACTGAGCGACACGAGGGAGTTCAGAATTCATGTTAGTTTATTTATTTATTTATTTTTAACCAAATTGAAATTAGTTATATATATTAATTAAGTGGGGGAAAGGGAAATGGGATCCATGGGATCGAAAATGTTACCCTTTAAGACTTGAACGGCTTTAACTCCAGGTCTATGTCACTGGATCAGAGTGGCTTGTTCGGACACTTTTTATTTTTTCCTATTAATCAACCTAAATCAAGAGAAACAAATAAAAGGGTACTAGTTTCCAAAATTAAATGCTGCATTTTGATTAACATAGGCTAAAATTTTGTAGATAACATTTGCTTCAATGTTCAGGTACAAATAACAATAATAGATGGAGATATTCTGAATTATGAACAGTTCACTGCTGCCTTTGGCATTTTGAGTAAAAAAGACTAGAGTAGATTCTCTGACATCGATGGCAGGGGAATTAAACAAAGCAATATAAATAAAGCAGAATATCTGCTTGCTTATAGTCCAGCAGCACGGTTGGCGTACTCCTGAACTAATGCAGCAAAAAGCGATCGCCTCTCAAGCAAGCGGGAGGGAGTGTCGAACTCTTTTGCCTTTCCTGTTATTAAGAAGGAACTAGAGTTAACCATAAAAATTCATGCAGCAATCTGCTCAATAGTTTTAGTGTGATGCTTATAAACTGTTTCTCCTAAGGACTTATTCTTTAGGAAGAATGCTTATGTAATAAAAGGCAATGGAGGGAAGGTTACAGACCTGCATCTACGACTAGAACTCTGTCACAGTCCATGACTGTGGGTATTCTGTGAGCAATACTGATAATTGTGCAGGCAGCAAAGTCCTCCCTTATGATCCTTTGGATCACTGTATCAGTTTGTGAATCAACGGATGCAGTTGCTTCATCCATGAACAAGAGCCTGCTGTGCTTCAGCATAACCCTTCCTAGACACAGTAGCTGCCTCTGCCCCACACTCCAATTGTCTCCATTATCTGCCACTGAAATTCAAGTAATTCTTTGTCACTCTTATGCACAGCATAATTTTGGTTCGTATTTGCTACTGGGATTAGGAAATTGTGACAAGTTGAGTCCCTTACCTAAAGCATCAAGTTTATCGGGTTTTGAAGCCACCACATCTTTAAGTTGGCAGCGCTCAAGGCTCTACAAAAATAACAATTTTCAGTAGCTCGAAACAACTTTTGTGGAAAATGTATGTGGATTAGTTGAAGGAGGAAAAAATGTAAAATGATGGCACGTTTTACCTTCCATATTTCTTCATCAGAATATTGTCCTATTGGATCAACGTTGCTTCTCACAGTTCCTTCAAAAAGGACAGGTTCTTGAGGAATAATCCCAAAGCGTGACCTAAGATCGTGAAGCCCTAGCATGCAGATATCTATGTCATCAATAATTATTCTTCCTCCTGTTGGTTCCACAAGCCTGAAGAAAACTTGGATTAAAGTTGACTTCCCACTCCCTGTCCGGCCAACAATGCCAATCTTCTCACCCCCATTAATGCTCAGAGTTATGCCTTTGAGCACCAGAGGAGTGTTTGGTCTATATCTAACCTGTATCCCAAAATTCAAGACATCAGCCCTAGTTCAACCAAGGTAACATAAATCAATACCGTTCATTAGCAACATGCTTGAGGGTAGCTGCAATCAATCTGAGGTATAAAAGTACAGCTAAGTGGTATAGTTCAAATTTTTGGGAAAGACTAATCATTAAGCTCTTGTTGCAAAATATCTGGTGGTAACTGAGCTGTTCATCTGCCTTCATTTACTTAACACTAACCTTAGTTATTGAGGACCTACCATGACTGTTTGTGGATTGCACCTTTGGAGACAACTATGAAAGTTACTTAAAGTTGTATCCAGAATAGTCTAAAGCCAATTACCTGCAGGTCTTTGATCTCAACATTGCCATGAGCAGGCCAACTTGGAGGAGGAAGACGATCTTTAATGTGCCATGTAGCTTCTGGCGGGATATTTGAAAACTGCTTGATCCTTTCCACGGAAACCATCTTATTTTCCACAAAACAGCTCATGTATATGGCCCAAAACAATACAGCATTGAGGGATAGTCCATAGGAGAGAGATAAACCGACATTGGCTGCATTATGCAAAACAAGTTCAGACAAAATATCTCAGAATGCCTGTTGAAAAGTAAAATGCTAGGCAAATAGCACGAGCCAATATCCTTGTTAATTTGCATGTAAGAGCCTTTTAATTAGTACCAGCTATGATCTTAACCAGACACTTCAGGCCTTGTGTCTCACACTATTTAAACTAGTAACCCTATCTATGCATGACATAATTATTATAAGTATCCTTAACAACAAAAGGAAAAAAGGCAAACAAACTAAATCAAGCAGAATGTGAAAAATCTACTGCCTATGGACAGACACTCATATCATCAAGTGATCAAAAATCAAGCTGACATGGAAAATCCTGAGATTTCCTCTATGAAAGTTGGATGCCGATATGTATATATATACCTTGCCATTGTATAGCTAGAAAACAAGAATATAACATGTGTTCAGCGGATCACATGTCAAGAGTTTAGCAATATCAAATCTTTAAGAGGTTGTGTAGAGGAACTATGAAATAATGATTACCTGGATTTATTATACTGCTAGGCAACAAGATCATGAACATAGTAGAGAGACAGAGGATGAGACTCCCAATCAATTCCAAACGGAAACCCAACCACTCATTCGATCCATTGTTGTGGAAATTCATACGCAAATTTGAATTCACACGGTCAATATTTTCCTGACAAAACCCGTCCTGCTTTCTGAAGGAGCGGATTGTCATAACCCCAGAGATGCTTTCTGAGAAGTGATGGATAACAGGTGCTTTTGTAATAGACTCAAGACGTGTTAATTCTCGAGATGATGCAAGATAATATCCCTGAAATCCAAGAAACACAGAAAAAATATCAACAAATCAGATAGGCCTTTAATCTAAAGTTAAAATAACTGCATGGTTAGCTTCCCATTAAATGGCAAATGAATCAATTAAAGCCTTTTCCAAGATTTTTAAGGCTTAACATATTTTCTTGGACATGTGTTCTGACGACTGTCCTTATAATTTTTTGAGATGGTTGAAAAGATTGGATGCTTTTTGGAATAACTATGATAAAGAATGTTATAAAAGTAGTAAAATGGGAGACCATACCCGATACCAGATATTCAGCCAACCAAATGGAATTAATAAGAAAACTGTTGGCCAAGCATATTGGCAAGTCATGATGAAGATGCTGAGCAGAGTAATATACATGGCAACAGTAATCCCAATAAAGAAGGGGATGAAGATATCTACATCGGTCTGATCTGATGATGCCTGCAGGAGAAAAGGAAATATATATCAGTTCCACAATGCCATATTGATACAATTAATTGATAATTGTCAACTTTTCCTTTCAACCAAGTTTCAGCATAAAAATATATCGAAGAATGAAAGGAGTCTTGATATCCCAATAAGTAAGCTGTTCTCTGAAACTATCAAATCCGCTATTTGAAAACCTTACCCGACTTAGAATTCTTCCTGAAGGTGTGGTATCAAAGAAGGACATGGGGGCATGCAAGATGCTTTGAAGAATTTGTCCAAAAAATATTTGTGCCGTCTTCAGTCCCATAAGCGTAACAAAAAATGATCTAAACACTAGCAATACAACGGAGAAAGCAGCAATGATTGCATAGACAGAAATGAACACTGAAGGGTTGAATGATGTAGCCCGCTGTGCTGAAGTTTCATATGACAACCAATAATCACCAGACATCAGAGAGGCTTGCCATATCAGAGAGAGTAGCAGCACTGCAGACACACCCCACCAGCCAAAAGCCTCTGTGCAGTATAATTTATACACATTTAAGCTGACTTTTCCACTTTCCCTCTCCTCATCTTTGATTAGCCTGGAGTCCCCCTTATTAGACTTTGGCTGATCTCGGGAATTACTTTCACCATTTGCTTCCCCAATATTTGAAAATGATTTTGTTAGTTTGGACGAATTTTCACCAGGCATGGTGGCACCTACTTCTACAAGTTCCATGGATGTTTCATGTGCAGCTACAAGGGCTCCAAAATCCATGCCAGAATCTAGCAAATTATCGTACTTTCCTGACTGAACTATCATCCCATCTCGCATCACCTGCAATTAACACATTCTTATAAACATTCATATTTATGCATGCATGGTTGCATAATTTTCTGTAAAGAATTAAGAGAATCCTCACCAAGATATGATCAACATTGTGCAAGAAATCTACTTGGTGGGTTACAAGCAAAATAGTCTTTCCTTTGAGCGCTCCTCTTACACATTCCTGCAGAAAAAGCAAACAACAATAAGCTTAGCTACATTTCATACTTAACTACATCAAAGAAGTTTCTCAGAAAACAATGCCATCTTCTTTGTGTAGCACCTGTAACATGAGATTTGTCTTCAAATTCATTTTTATGGTTAGCTCAACATATTAAAAGTCACATACTAAGAGCAATTAAGTAATGTTTTCTCTACTAGTTTAGCTCATTAGTCTAATAAGATATGACGACACACTATTTAATTTAACAGGTACCAAAGAAAAAGAGAGATCATTGATTTTAATGGGAAATAAAAATTTGCAAAAGGAACCGAAATAGACATATCACCTTAAATATATCTGAACCAGTATGAGCATCAACAGCGCTAAAGACATCATCAAGAAGGTAGATGTCACAATCTTGATAAACAGCCCTTGCAAGTTGTATCCGCTGCTTCTGGCCACCACTAAGGTTGATGCCCCGTTCTCCAATTTCAGTCTGATCTCCAAACTCCATCATTTCCAAGTCTTTCTCCAAACAACAAACTCTGATAACTTCCCTGTATTTCTCCCTGTTCATTGGCAAGCCAAATAGGATATTCTCTTCAATTGTACCATTTTGAATCCAGGATGTTTGTGCTACATAGGCAGTTGTACCACAAACCCTGACCTGCATGTATCATTTAAATATGTAAGACAAGTGAAAAAAACAAATATGAAGAATGAAAGAGAAAAGGATATATCTCATGGTTGGGCAGTCTTCAGCGAAGACCATTATTGCACAACTGCTCAAATATAAAAGGCAGGCCAAAAGATCCTGTAGGTAGCAGCAGTAAAATAAACGTGATAGCCTATGAAACAACAATATATGGCCCCAGAAAGAACCAACAGGAGTAGAAAATTTTTTTGAATCAAATCTCTATTTAGTTACACCAAAAAATGCAAACTGCCTGCATAAAACTGACAGAAAGACCAAAAATAACATAAATATTGATATATGATTTACTGAAAATCATGGGACTTTTGGCTGAACTTGTCAAATTTATGAGAACCTTAATGACTGGAACATGAAATGCATATATGTATTAAGAACATGGTATTGTCAGTTCCTTCTCAGAGTTCATTACCTTTCCTGAGATCTTGTGCATCTCACCAAGAATTGAAGCCAGGAGAGAAGACTTCCCAGATCCAACAGTCCCAACAATAGCAGTAAGCTCCCCTTTCCTGATCTCCAAATTTATATTTTTCAAAACCTCCTCACCATTCTCATCTTCCCAGCTAAACTTCCCATCTTTAACTTCCACAGCAACAATACCATCACAGCCTTCTTGTCTTTCCACTGACGCATCCACCAATTCCCGGCTCATCATGTAATTATCCAATCTTCCTAACGATATCATTGCTTGTGAAAGTGAGATCATGGACTGCGGGAAAGCTCTGATGGGCTCCTGCAAGATCTTAAAGACTGTTGTGGTTGTGAACACTGTCCCTGCATCTAGTGGCACTCCTAGAAGAATTGCAGTACCAAATGTGAGGGTTGATATCAGTAATGGTGCGGACCACATCACTATTATATTCCCAGAGATTGAATACAGGAACTTGGACAGCCATGAAAATTCTGTTTCACGGAAAGATAGGATTCTCTTACTGAAGTGTTCTTCCCAGGCCTGGAACTTAATCACTCGCATATAATTAAGCATCTCATTTGTTGCTTTCATTCTTGAGTCACGATTTTTCATCACATTGAATTGGAACCTGTTGTTCCTTCGGGTTCCCATTATAACAAAGATAAGACAACCAAAAAGTCCCAGCACTGAGGTGATCACAGAGGCACCGAGGTACCTATACAGGAGCACCAGACCAACACCAACCTGCAAAGGTGTCAACCACATAGCATGTAGCTGCAACATCATATCAGATAGCTGCTGGGCATCTACAGCCATGTAATTCACAATCTGTCCAACCCCATGGGCCTGACGAGCAGAGCAAGTTAACTTCAACCCCTTCTTGTACAAATTAGTGATAAGGGTAGCACGAATAAGCATTCCAAGTTTCTGAGAATTGAAGTTAAATTGGTGAGTGCATAAAACTTCAATGAACTTTGCAACGAGTAGAATCATTATAAGGTAATATCCTTCATAGGGAGAACTCCTCTTCCCAGCAGTGTAATCCACAAAACTTTGAATTAGAACAGGACCAACATACATAACACAGAGCCGCACAATCGCAAGGAAAGCAGTAAAGGCTACTTCCTTCCAAAAGCAGCGAAGCAATGTTGTTCTAACAGGGTGCTTTGAATTTTCCTGCTGTTTAGGCCAATTCAACTCAAACAGTTTTGACATCTTCTCAGCCCTGTGCTCTGGTGAAAGATATGGCACATCCTCCATGGTAAGAGGGGATTTGTACCCTTTACTCAGAAGAGGATTTATCCAAAGCCAAAAGGCCTTAGATAATACAGAAGCTGAAGCAAAACGACTCACGTTTTCTTTGCTCAAAAGGGGTTGGTGCAGTTTAGTTTCTTCTTCCATTTCTGGTTCAGATTCTCTGCTCACCGTTATCCCAGTTGATCCTCTAACAGCAACAAAAAGAAGAAGGGCTGACACTGGAAAAGAAACCACCGAAACTATATCTTCCAATCTCAAGTTCTCAACCTGGGTTGCATCAACAGACGCCAGACGAATTATTCCAGAAGCTGCGAACAGCAAAACGATGATAAAATTCACAACCCAGTAAGCCCTAAGAGAGAGCGGATGAGTGACAGCTTCAAATCTCTTCTCATGGATGATTAGGATGGCAATCACTGCATGAGTTATGGCTTGAACTAACCAGAACAGTCCATCCACTTGCTTCCATGGCAACAGATCAGTTCTACAGAATGCCAGAATGCAGACGATGATGTAACAGAATGCCAAAAGAACAGTCACAACCAAAGAGAGTTTAAACCATATGGTAGTTCTGGGAGAGGTCCTGTTCCTTCGAATCAGAGGCTTGTCGACGCCAGAACCTGGATGGACATTGCCTCTGAATCTCGAGTACAGCTTTTGCAATGCAAAGACTAGGAGGCTGAGCAGAAACAGCAGATCCACTGAAGATAACAGAGCTCTTTGTGGACATGGAGAGAGGAAAATGAATCTCAGCCATTGAAATATAGAAGGAAGAGAAGTCTCATCTGAAATCACAGAACTCGAACATGAAGTAGATGTGATCCAAGAAGACGACATGGTCACAAGACTTCAGCTCAAACCCAAAACACCTGAAGATCCACCCTTTCTAATACTTAGATTCCCATCAATCCCTGCAAAGATATGAAAATGTTTTTCAGTACCAAAATCAAGACAGATTTCCAACATGATACGCTCAAAAGTCAAAACAAAACTGAAAGAACATGAAAATTGAATTCATAAACCAAAAATAAACTGGGATATTTATTCCCAGTGGATTGCAGAAGTACCTTGACTCTATAACTGGAAATCCATAAAGCTAAAGAAATCAAGGGGAACAAAACTGCGCCGCTCTTTAAAACAATGAATATCAATCCAGGTGTAATAAAATAAAACATTAGAAAAAATCAATTTCAATTTCAATAACTTAGATTAAACACAGTTGTTGGTGCTAAACAAGTTCAATCCTTGATTGAGAATTTAATTAGATAAAATGGCTAAGATAATGATGTAAATAATTAACTACACAATTTCTGACACTACGTTATGTATCAGGTGTATGACATTATGATAAAATTAAGAGCATAGTCAATGGCAAATTTAGATCATTATTTTTTTTTTTTTTGACAGGACAATGATTAAAAGTTAAGAATTAAAAGTTATTATCTTACTTTTTAATAAGATTCAACCACTGATCCAGTTACAATCTACGCACAGTCTTTTTAAATTACAATGGCCAATTGCCACAACAGAGGAATGCAATTTAGATCATTATAAATCATTAAAAAAAAGGCAAAACTTTAGGAAACAAAGAGGAAAAGAAAAAACCGAATCGGGACAAAGAAGACCATGACGAGATAAATCTAGTCAGAGCAGGCGGCGCAACAACTTACGTGGAAAGTAAGGGAGACAGGTCACGGTAGCGCAGGGCGGCGGAGCTCGGAGGTCGAGAGTTGCAGCAAAAAAAAAAAAAAGCCAATCTCAGCCGCTACAACCGCACATGTGCTCCACAGGGTTCGCTGAATGGTAATATTCTGGTTACCAGAATCGAACAATTGGTGACAAGGCAAGAAGAGAGAAAGACAGAGGTGTGGAAATGGACTGATTGCTGCTGTTATGGCAGCATGGATCACGGAACAGGTATTGGAACTTGGACAATTTCGACTTGCCTTGTTGTGGAAAAAGAGAGATAACGACGATCACGAAGCGATTATGGGGAAAAGAGAATTAATTTTGGTATTAGTGCGAGTGTTTATTGTAGCTTTTGGTCTCTGAATTTGGCGGCATCTTCA
>BPVZ01000001.1:6965612-6976542 GCA_020521535.1 Rubroshorea leprosula | reverse complement strand
GGACACTGTGTACTTTAAGAATCTCTTCTTATACATGCTGCTGAGTGCTGTCCTTGTTCTTAGGTTCAAAATATTTTCACATTTTCTAACAAGATAGTGAAAAGAGTGAAAACAGATGAAAAGGAGGGGGTAGCAAAACCTTCATATCACTCCCAGAGTACCCATCAGTCATATTTGCAACAGCTTCCAAATCAACATCAGGTGATAGTTCCTCTTTGGCCAAGATAACTCTCAGAATCTTTTCTCTGTTTGGGGCATCTGGCAAATTAACCATCAATCTGCATGCCATTCAACAGTAAGTCAAGGTGCTTATTATAGTAGGTCAGATCATAAGAAACCCCAATTAAATAACAAACATAAGATTCACCTTCGAGGAAGCCTCCTGATAACTGCCTCATCAAGGTCAAAAGGCCGATTTGTAGCAGCAAGCACCAACACTCGTTCTTTGTCTTTTGTACGTAGACCATCCCAATTCACCATAAATTCATTCTTCATTTTACGCATAGCCTCATGTTCACCTGGATTTTCCCGTCGTCCTAACATGCTATCAACCTAAAAGAACCAATCCATAATTAGCAAAATTGCATCTCCTACTTAAGAGATCATGAAATAATGAAGAAAGAAAATCAAGAACCAAAAAATCAATCATGATAATGCATATACATCAAGAAAATACAAGGAAGGAGTCCATATATGACTTGAACAAACCTCATCAACAAAAACAACACTAGGTGCAATTTTACTGGCCAATGAAAAAACAGCTTTGACGTACTTCTCTCCTTCACCAAACCACTGAAAACAATATACTGATGTTAGATATTTCAAAAAAGAAGTTTGTGAGGACCATGGTCATGCCAGCCACAATCCTAAAAGCTGGTCAGCTTCAAAGTTTTGCATCATACTCAGGCCAGCAGCTCCTCCCTTATGGATGGATAGGGAGGACTGCAGCTTATACCCTCTCTCTAGAAAGCAGAAAGGTTCCACTTACCAAAAAATAATAATAATAATAATAATAATCCAATGAACAGATCATCCAGGGCAACAGCGTATAGGCACTCAAATACCTTTGAAGTAATGCTGGACATTGATATGTTAATGAAGTTTGCACCAGCCTCAGTCGCAACAGCTTTGGCAAGCATTGTTTTTCCAGTACCAGGAGGCCCAAAGAGCAATATTCCTTTGCATGGCTGCAGAGTTGAATAACATACACATGAAAACAATAGACACATAAACAAGAAGATAAAAATTATACAGGCAATTCACAAGCCAACACATGCACACAAAGAAACTTTAAATATAAAGATAGTATATTCTGATTAACCTTTGTTAGCTGTCCTTTGCAAAACAATTCGGGCCTCTGAAGAGGAAGCATCACCAATTCCTTCAAGGTATCTTTCACATTTTCTAAGGCTCCAATATCATCAAAACTAACTCCAATATCACTTGGTGGGATGACATCCGCAAGAAGTTTCTTCTCAAACTCATTCTCAGTGACCACATCCTGAAAATAATCAAGTTCAATGCAACTTGTCTCATGAAAATACCCCAAATTAAATGCTACTAGAGTAGATGCTAAGAAAATTAATTTTAATCTTCCATCTGTTAAGAAGCAATTCATATTCACAGGCAATAGAAGAGAGA
This sequence comes from Rubroshorea leprosula, assembly GCA_020521535.1. Classification (NCBI taxonomy): domain Eukaryota; kingdom Viridiplantae; phylum Streptophyta; class Magnoliopsida; order Malvales; family Dipterocarpaceae; genus Rubroshorea; species Rubroshorea leprosula. The sequence goes on along the minus strand of BPVZ01000001.1, from coordinate 6,974,901 downwards.
ATTTACCTTGAGTGATTTCTTCAAGCTCTTGGTTTCACTTTGTATGCCTTGCAAAATGTTCAGCCCATACTTAATGCTGAAGACAAAAAGTCAGTGAAATTGTAAAACCATCAAGTACATAATTATTAGCTTTCTTCTAACACGTCAGAGATGCAAATGAAATAACATTAAAATATATATAACCTTTCAGTAGAAATAACAAGTTTAGCATCTTTCAACGGTTCTGAAGATTGCATGCAGTGGTGACTTATAGCCCAACCAACCACTTTTTCCACATCTATTACAATTGAGAATGCATGGAATCAGTAAGCATTGAGGTAAGAATAGAAAATAATATGTAATAGTTTGAGAACACTGACTCTCAGTCGTAAGAGTTTGATCTTTAATGCAGAGAGCTTCAAGATCAGAGCAGTCCAGACCATTTTTGTTGAGAACCTGGAAGCATAAGAATATTGCATAAAAGTCTTAAGAAATACCTAAAAAAGGCTAGCAGCTTTTTCAAACATATTAACTTAACAAATAAATCCCACATAGATGTCAAGACAAGAGATGACTACTTCCACAAGTCCTGAATTATTTTCTTGCTTCTCATCTATACAAAAATATATGGCCCCTACAGAGTGGAACCCAAAATGTACCAAGCAAACAAAAGTGCCATTCAGGAGCTATGGATGAGATGTGATCTCAAATCACACTTCAATTCAACTATCAAAGAGGCACATCCCTTTTCTTTCTTTTTCTTTTATGATTCTACATCTCCTATTCCTGTTTATCCTCCACATTCATAGTTCAAATACCACCCTGTAACAAGCAAAAGATGTAGATACAGATCCTTTCTTATCCTCTAGCATTGCATCCAATCATCATATTCTAATGTTACGGGTTTTGCCAGATCAGAAAGGTTATTCTGCAATGTACAATACTCACTGTGCGGATGCTAATGATATTTGATTGTGCCTTGAGAGTTTCAATATCACGCTCCAATTGCTGCTTCCAGTCCAGAAGTAAAGCTTCATCCTGATTTTCAAAAATGTTAGATGAGACATTCAGAAAACCCTAAGAGCTACATCAGAAACCGAACAAAACCCACCTGAGGCAACTGTATGGTTACTTTGTTGGGGAAAAGACGAGTAATTTGTTTCATTGCTTTAGGCATTTCTTTGCTCCTATCATGCAGTCTACCAAAATTATCCTGCATGGAAAAATGAAAATATTTATGTTATGTTCAGCATTTCAATAAAACAGTATGCCACATGGAAATTAACCTCAAATCGCAAATGTATAAAATTCAAATCCGTTTACATCTAAAATATTCAAGGATCATAACAAGTGGTAAAAGAATATTCAGGAAAAGAAATAAAAAGTTGGTGCTTAGCATACCGGAAAAGAAAGATCAAGTAAAGCAGTCTGGTTCGCTCCAAATTTTGTAAACAAAAGACCACCAGGATGCGACTGCACAGCGGAAAATGAAAAATTTTAAGGCAAGTCATTTAGAGAGAGAGCCAGAGCTTAGTACTTAAAAAAAAAAGACTCTGTCACCTTTTCTTTACGATTATCCATCTGGGTATGGGAGCCGATTACAACAACATTTGCAGGCAAATTATCAAACTTACTCCTTAAGGCAGCATTCACATCATGACTTCCAGCAATAGATTTCTCTATGTCTTTCAAAAACAATATTAAGGGACTGTTTTTACTTTCATTAATTGTGACCTATAAATATGAGAGAGCCAGAGCTTAGTACTTAAAAGTGCAAGGCAAGATGACTGAACTTTCATCCACCAATTAAAACCAAATGTACCTCAAACAGTTCTTCAACAACAACCTTGTCACTGTCATCACCTCCAGAACTATCCAAGCAAAGTGAATCAGCTATATTGAATGAAGAGGAAATAATAGGTAAGATTAGACAACAGAACACAAAAAAATGAGGGCAAAAAGGGTATATTTACCCCTCTATTTTCAGTGATTATTGAAATGAACCCCTCTAGTTTTTTTTTTTTTTTTTTTTGAAACAAATCTCCCCTCATACTTTCAAGTTGAATGAAATTAGCCCTTCTACATTTCAGGTGAAATAAATTAGTTAAAATCTAACTGATGACATAATCATAAGTTATCATTTTGTCTTTCTGCTCTTGCTGATTTGACACTTTTGGGCTTTTTTTTTTTTTTTGATGACATGGCATTTTCTTTACAAATAGCCAAATGAGATTGGTCAACTCTTTCTTGGTAACCAACTTGATTCCCCAAAAAGGAAAATGACATGTCATCAGAAAAATGGGTCCAAGATTGCCCAATTAGTAAGAGCTAAACAAATATCGAATGGAAAAGATAAAATGATGACATATAGGTCATTTGTTAAATTTTGACTAATTTATTTCAACCAAAATGTAGGAGAGCTAATTTCATTCAACTTGAAAGTACAAATGGAGATTTATTTCAGAAAAAAAATACAGGGGTTCATCTCAATAATCATTGAAAGTAGTGGAGCAAATATACCCTTTTTGCCATAAATGAGAAAACATTTCAATTATCACTTGAGCAAGTAGAACAAGGGAGTCACCAGCACAAAAGAACCCATTATTTTTCTCACAAATGCCACCAAGGTCATTGCCTTGAGGGATAGGTGTATCAAATCTAACCCCTACTTTTGAGGAAGCATTGTCTTCAAAAGCAAGGAATACTTGGCCACGACGACCAGCATTTGGTCCCCTGCTTTCAGAACAAAAAAATACCAGAGGAGTCAATACCATACCGGCATACATACCAGTTTTTCTATTGACATGATACATATTGGATACCAGAATTTTTCGCGTACCATTGCAGATTTATCACTATAAATATAATTTTTATAAATTAAATATCAAATTTTAAAATAATGATAAGAGAAACTAATGTTTAAAACCATCATGTTCCTATAAATTGAAAACAAGTTTAAAATGGCTAACTTTATAAAACATCCATAATTTTTTTTATTTTTTTAAGAACATTAAGATAATATTAGGAAGTATAATAGTGTTCTGGATTTAATGTTATACAATTCGCAATACAAAATACTTCCACAAGGGAAGGAATCATGCCTTTTAAGTATAACAAGAGTGCAAAAGACAAACCAAAACATTACTGAGAACAGAGAGTAGCAACCGATGAGTATTGAGAACTAGAAGTTTGAATCTGAAATTGTTGAAAGGGACTAAAAATGCATATTTTTAGTGCCTTAACTTCTAATATATGCACATTTTTCGTCCCTCAACCTTAAGTTAAGGGGCTAAAAATGTGCTGATTTAGACAAACTTAATGGAGTAACTCATAGAAGGACTAAAAAAGCACATTTTTCATAGTTGGACTAAAAAAGTGCATAAAAAAGTTAAAGGACGAAAATTATGCAGAACCTTAAAGTTGAGGACCAAAAGTGGCATTTAACCTTTTTAAAATTTGAATTGATTTGTACCAGTGAATTTTTGGTGTATCGGCTGGTACACTGAAATTCAACCAAAACTACCAAAACGAGATTGAACCTTGTACCATTTTGGTTTAATGGCAAAACCAGTACAAACTGGTACATACCAGCCGTACCATCCGGTACGAAACGGAAATGACTTCTTTGAAAAATACACATGATACTTATTGAAATAAAATGCTATAATATTGTCATAATCACCATTTACAAACAAGCATCTCAAATAATTTCAGAATTTAAGGTCGCCATCAATTTGGCACAATTATGGTCATGTAGTGTGGATGATAATAACAAGCTCTCCAAGTATAAATTCAATAAAAAATAAAAGAAAGTATATAGTTGAAGCATATTTATTAGATATAAAAACAATTGTAAGAGAATACCTCATGGGTAGCAAAGACGGAAGTCCAGATGTGTCACCACCAACAAACTTAACTCTATCACCTGAAGTTTCAATTTAAACTATTCAGTAACAGAGAGATGCAGCAGAACTAAAAAGCTATTAAGGAACCATTTCACTACTAAAAGCAATAATGCTCATCATATACTAAGGAACTTTGAAATTGTTGCTAGCATATCACATGCCTTCTTTGAAAGTATAGTTTTTTGATGTTGCAGTAGATGCTTCCTGCTTTGGAAGAGGTTGGGAACTCAGAGTAGAACCACCCCTTATCTCACCCTCAACACTAGAGGTTGGTTTCTTGTGCTGTAAAACAGCAGCTTGTGCAGCTCGCTTGGCATACACAGAGGCTCTCTCGGACCTTGATGTTTCTTTAACAGGATCAGCTTCTTTTGTAGTTGATACCTTCAAAGAGAACAAAAGAGGATAAGATGCAACAAAAAATGTCCACACTAATATAAAAGAATATAAAACAATAAAAAAGTGAAAAACCAAATCCATCATTTCAGATTCAAGAAATGCTTACGCTTGGGAAGTCTCCTGTCTAACTATATCACATTTTTGGTTTCCAAACAGAATTTAGTGAATTATTCATTTGCTAAGGCAACACCAAATTATTAAATTAAAAGAAAAAGAAAAAAGAAAAAAGATAGACTTTGATATGAATTTCCACTGAATTCCCTAAATGAATGGAAAATATAAACTTGACAAAAATAAAAAAAAATGAAATCTCTAAATTGAGGTGGGAAGCAAGCAAACTGCTCTTGCAACCATCATTTTCACTAAATCATTAAATAAAACTAAAAAGATTTATGCCAAAACAAGTCGACCAAGTTTAAAGGTAAAAGAAGCTTACTCCAGGCAATCGAAGAGAATCAACAACCAGCAACCTAGCACCAAAATATTTAGCAAGTGCCTTTGCCAATGTCTCCTGATATATTTCTGAACCTTTTAATATTTAAAGAAAATGAAGTTGCATCAGGAACCAGAAACTGTTGAGAGTAAAAAAAAATAAAAATAAGAAGGAAACATAGACTCAACAGTAGAACGTAAAAGGCCAGACATACCTGCAGGGCCAGAAATTAATATACGAGGAGACATTGTAGAAAGATTTGATGCGTACTTTGCAAATTTATTACACTTCAAATGCACATAGGTGGAAGATATCAAAACATTCTTTGTTGTTTCACTGTATCAACCAAACTTTCATATAAGAAATATATCCAGAAATCAATTGGACCAAATGCAGTGATACTGACAATAAACTATTCCCAGCCAGAACAGAAGACATGATTTTGGTTGCAGAACACTTTCACATGAAAAGCAAGAAAGCAAATACAAAACTTGGTCTCTAAAAGTATATAGTTAGAAAAAAGGAAGAAGAAGATAAAATTCCCAGACAAAAGCTAATAAAAACAGAAGCAAGAGATTCACCTTAAATAATATGGGAAATTTTCAAATGAGACTTCAATGTTGTCAGGATTGAAAATTCCTTCTAGTAAACTATCTTTAAATGCTTGCCGTCTGGATGATGTCAGAGCTGTTGAGCGTTTAAAATCCTTAAGGAAATCTTTAAATTCCCTTTTCTCATCAAGAATTTTAGCAATGCTGCCATAATCAAATTCTGAAGAAGATGAACCTGCAAGAATTTGCAAGAATGGCTTTAATTGGTAAGCTGCTCCAGGGATCTTCGGATTTTCAGCATCCAAGATATCATCCGATCCAAGCCTATCAAGACTCGGGTTTTCATTGGCAGCATCAGATGGAGCAACAGTGTTTTCCCTTGAAGAGGCACCAGATGCATCATTGTTGCTGGTACCGTCCTTCATATCCACTTCCGGAATCGGATTATCATCAGACATATCACATTCAGTGGCCATATCTGGATTCTCCTTGATTGATGCTAAAATGGTTGCTCCTGCAACAGCAGACGGGTCTCCTGACCTAGCTTCAACAATCCCTTTTATGGGATCATTCTGCGCTTCTAAAATGCTTACTGAAGAAGATAAGCCTGAAGCACCTAATTTATCCTTACTGAGCTGCTGGAAAATCTTTGTTCTCATTAAGAAAACAAAACAAGTTACATTACTTTCATTTTGATCTTGGCTACTGTTTATTTCCACTATAGTACTCGAGCTCATAAACAATTCTTCCCAATGAGGGAAAAAAAGACATTTTAATTATGCAAATATATATTGGAAGAGCAAATCGATCCTGCCTTCAAAAAATCAGAGTCTTAGTTTCCAAAATATCACAGTTCTCAAAAATAAACTGCTTGATTTAACCTTGACAGTGAGTGGTGTTTTTGAAATTGGGATTTTTTTTGGGGGGGGGACTTGGAACTTACATGCACTATCCTATATTTGGAGGAATTTGTAAAACTCAAAATCACTGTATTAGGGATGTTAGAAAGGATACATATGAATGACCACCAGTACTACCAAAAATCAATTCGTCTCCTCCTTTTAGAAGCACACTAGCATTTTTACGGTAAGTCCTTTCATTCATCTGAACAGAACCCTTGCCACCAGTGATTTCCAGTACAGCTACAGATGTACCATCATAAGACTACATGGAGAAATGAAATGTCAGCACCATCAAAGGCACAGAGTGAATTATGAGCAATGGCTTTGTGGCACAGAATTTACTTAAGAATTGCATGGAGTATACCTCTAAGGGCTTCACTTTACACAAAACATTGCTGACGTTTGGATCTTTAAGCCATAAATCACACTGGCGGCCATGACCAACAGTGAAAAGAGTACCAAACATGTTCAGGTGAGGATTCTGAAATAATTGAAATGTCAGAGAGCATAAGGAAAAAAAAATCAATAAATCAGACCGGAAATGAAGGTTAAGACTCAGTCCCTTTTTGCTGCACAACCAGAGAGCAACACTAAACAAACAAAGAAATAATAAAAATGGATGTTCTCCAAAATGACCATTTTTAACAAAACCCCTTAGTGAGAAGGAAGAATATGAATAAAATCTGGTAACTTTGGTTTCTGATAATTTGTAAAATTAATATACTTGTGCTTCACTTACCCATTACCTAAATGGGAAGGAAGCAAGAAACTAAAAATTATAGGGCAACCTGCAGTGTTATGTCATCCAGATATTAATCAACAGCATGAGCCGTAAGCAGCTGCCAACAAACTACGTATCCAAGATTAAGATTATTTCTATAAACTAGAATCCAACATAATGTTTGACTCTAAGTAATGGATGCAACATTCCCAACATAAAAAGAGGAGACATTTGACAATCAACCACAGAACATGCAGACTTTATATTAGGATAATAAAAAGGTGCACACACTCAACAACAACAAGAAACAAACATACATACATACATACATACAAAATGCAAACATAGAAAGAGAACAAGGCACCCATTGCTAACCCAATTCCCTTTACCCAAACAACCAAAGTTTGAACCAAAGGAACTACCAATCCAAAAGAAAAGGTATTCAAAGTCCAAAGCAAACCTGAGAGTACTGTGAAATAAGCTTCCCCCAAGGAACTTTAGAACCCGATCTTGCCTGCTTCACATGCCTCTTCTTGATACGTCCGTTTAACCCAGCACCAACTGCCACTGATTTTGCAGCATCCACAGCAGCTTCACCTAACACAAAATGCAACCCAAATTCAGCCCCATAACAGTCCCCAAAACCCAAAAACCCAGAAGAAAACCCATCAAAAGATCTAACCTTGAGCTTCATTCGACACCAAGGCATCCTCATCAACATCAGCATTGGCACACTTCTCAGGCAGAGACACATCAGCGGCAGGCGGATCAGACGATTGCGGCTCAGGCTCCCGGACATCTGACTCAGCCTCCTTTGGAGAGTTTAGAGCTTCGATCGGCGGCGCCGAAACGGCAGAATCGTTATTGGACGAAGACGCCAGCTCAGACGCCTACAAATCCAGTCAACAGGAACCAACAAAGAACAAAATGATTCCCAGATTCAAATCCAAACCCGATAAATGAAACGAAATTTCCCATCAACATACACACATAAACAGCTCAATCCAACACATCAAATTATATAAGATAGAAACCCAGACACCGAAACCCAAAACCAAAAAAAAAAAAAAAAAAAAAAAAAAAAAAAAAAGAACCTTGGATCGCTTATTGGTGGGAGGCGGAGAGGTTTGGGACCCGGAGAGAGAGCGCTTGGATGAGGAAGAGCTCCGGCGAGTTTCGACCATCCTTTCCGTTCGGCGTTGAGGGTCCCCCGGGTTCTCTGATCCAAGACGGGGAGGCTGTGGAGAGAGAGAATCGATAGAAAGAGGGAAGGCGAGAACGAGATGAATGATTGCGGAGAGAGCAGTTATCAAGGTGCCATTAGTGTTATTTTTATATGTAGATAAATAATAATTACTCTTTTTTTTTTTTCGGTCTTAATGTCTTTTTGTTTGACAAAGAATTATTTAGGAACTTTTAGCTCAGAAAATAAAAAAATTACTTAAAAGAGTTAAATAATTTAATGATATTTTTTTATTAAAAATAAGAAAATTTAAGTTTAATGCCTATATTTTTTCATTAAAAATAAAATATTTTAAGTTTGAATCGCGAAATATAATTATATTTTATCGTTTTGGGTAAAACAAATTCTCAACATGTAAAGGAAATTATTTATTACACCTTTTACCATTTACTTTAGTGGCATTGAATTGTCTTATTTTTTAAATGAAATTTTTTTAATGTATGTTGTTGTATATTAAATTTTATTAATGGTAGTATTTATAATTAATTTTATGAAAATTTTTATATTATATTTAATTAAAATAAAATAAAATATTTTTACTTAAAAACTTGTATAAAAAATAATTTAGTATGAAAATTTTTGTAGAATTAATTATTGGTTTTGTAATTAATGAGGCTTAACTTGTGTTATTAATAAATTTTTCTAAATAAAGATGGTCTGATTTAATTATTTTCTTTGTCATTTTAATATGACATTAAATGTTAATATTTTAATTTTATCTTTATGTCTAAAGAAATAAAAATATCTTATATGTTTTGTAAACTAACAATAAACAAGATATGAGATCAAAACTTAAAAGTAATGACAAACATAAATCATGTTATAAAAATATATTTTTATATTGTAATAAATATATTTTTTAATAATTGTGAATGGATAAAATGTGAGAACAAAACTCAATCTAAGAGAGTCTTAATTTGTATAAAAAAATAAAAGTTAAAGTCAAATTTTATTAACTATTCAATTAAAATATTTTATGTGATTTTCATGTTGAAAATGAAGTTTATTTTCTTAATTTTTTTTACAAATTAATAATAAAAATGTATAATAAATACTTTAAAAGGCCCCCAAAAGAAAATTATTTAAGAGCAGTCTATTTGGATAGTGGGTGGGGATTTACCCGAAGAAAAGTTGAAAATAATATTGTACTGAAAATTAC
>BPVZ01000001.1:6910829-6926457 GCA_020521535.1 Rubroshorea leprosula | reverse complement strand
GTCAGGCCTCAAGCTGGACCTGCAGATTCAAAAGCTAACTATACAAGATTGCAAATACCATCATGAGTCATGATATGACAATCATGTAGAGGCTCTCACATTTTTCTCTGAATCTTGTCAAAAATTGGATTTTCTACTATTTCTTTGGCAGAAGGACGTCGAGCTGGATCCCGTTCAACCATTACCTAATAGAATTATCATACATATGTAACATATCAGATAAAACTAACCATGCTATGGCACTCTTCCCATGTAATTCCAGTTTAATGGATGACATAATATTGAATTCCAGTTAGGTAAGGTACTCCAGCTTAAATTGTTTTCTAGCTCTTGCTTCCCTTTTAAAATGAAATGAGTATTCATTTACTGGAAATCTCGACAAATGAATCTTATTAATCTAAAATTTTACCAAAGTATTGTTGATTTAGGACAATCTTATTCATCTAAATGAGACAGTTTCCAAGATTTGCTTTTCAGATAACTAGCAAAGAATGAACAGGTTTACTTAATTTTAGGAAAGGCTTCAGCACTGAAGAAAGAACAGGACAGAGAATACCTTGAGTAAGTTTTGAAACTGCAATGAATGCCCAGGTAGGAGTGGCAATTTTCCATCCCTAAGAAACTGGGCCCCTGATTCTGAAAAAGGTGACTCTCTGATAAGCTCATATATTGCAGCTCCCAAACAGAAGATATCAACCTTGTCAAGATGATCATAATAATTTTCATTTAGGATTTCTTGAGGCATACAACGAGCATCGCCCTCCTCAATTGGCAAGCTCTTATTCAGAAGAGTTGCACATCCAAAATCGAAAATCGCCTAGCTTATAAGCACCGTTCATGACATAACATTTTCAGGTTTTGGCTCTAGGTGAGCTATTCCTCTTACATGTATAAACTGCAATGCTCTGGCAATCTGCATTAATTTTGACATTAGAAAGGGCACCAACTACAGGAAATGACAACTTGATAGAATTGAAAATGTGTTTCTAATTCAGAATAGATTTACCAAAAATAACTAAGCTAATAAAGATCACAACCACTGCCAAATAAACATTAAACATATCACAGAAAAATCCAATTTTTGATGACATGTGAGACAACATTTTCATATTTTACTTGCATGAAACATCTAAATCCCAGAGTTCCCAAAAGGTGACTCTTTTTTTTTAAGAGATAACTAAAGTTGATTTTTAAGTTTTGAGAACTGAAACCTCTTTCATGTTATTTAATAAGTCAACCTATGACATGCATACGCCATCTGTGCAACTGTAGGTAGCCAACTACCAAGTTTCTAACGGAAGGTCTATTAAAAGGCTGCTGCAGACATATCTTTCCTCTTTTCTATAGAGACACAGCAAAAAGAAAATTAACCTGAAATAGGACTTTCAGTAACTTGCCCTCTGTGAATAATTGGGAAGCTTTATTTCTGGAGAAGCTGCAATCACATGGTTCCATCTGGATGTACAGTTGCTCATTTTCCTCCAATGTTTTCCTGAGACCCTGTAACAGCAGGTTGTTAATTCTTAGCACCATTTAGGAAAGATTGTTCCAATGTCAACAATCAAACACAAATTTTCTAGCTTCTAAATAAATATAAAAACTAAAAAGCATAGAAACAGAAAAGTATTTGCAGATAGACCTAGAGCTGCCAAGGCTTGAACTTCCATTAAGGCTTTCCTCCTGCAAAGTTGAAAAACTGTCACGTAAGGGAGTTGGTAAAGGAAGGTAGAATGCTGAAAATAAATTACTATGCACTGTGCTACCTTTCTGTCTTGGTGCAACTGCCTTGTGGTATGTTTCACAGCATACATGCAACCATCTATTCTCTTTAAAACTTTAAAAACTTGACTGAAGTTCCCCATACCAATTAGCTGGAAATGCAAGGATAGAAAAACATGAAGCCTCAATTTCTAACATGTATGAAACCAATGGTCCAAAAGAGGCTAGAGTATCTTGGAATATAAATAGATAGCTCAATCTCATGTGATGTAGAACAGGAAACAAAGGTGAAGATAGAACTTAGAAACAGAGGCAAGGGTGAGAAGAGAATAACAGAATTAGGGTTGGGAAAATTATCTTAATTCATCAAAACTCATTGTAATGTCGTATAAACAATATTTATAGGGGCCAAACCCTAGGTCCAAATTAAATACGAAAATAATAATAAAGTTTCTAAAATTATTAAAAGTACTAAATAAGTCCAACTACTACACTAATTCTTACACTTCCTACGAAAACAACACTGCTTAAAGGACTTACACCCTTTAGGCTGCGCGCCATCATCATGAAAATCTGTATGATAGCGTGAAAGACCATCTCCACCAATACTTAAGCGGAAGAAACCTACAGAGTGGGAAAATGTACTTAAAATTTTGTATGCTTTTTTGGACATAAAAGCATGGTTTCATTCTTTTTGAAGGTAAAGCAGACAGCGGAACTAAAATTACAAAGATAGGTTAAAAAATTCCTAATGAATCTTGAATTATACCTGCACATTTTGATCTTTGATTTCCAAAGGGATGTATCTCTGTTTTGGAAGCATCCTTTAGATAAGGATTCTTAATGAGGGAGGTGGCATTACTTGACAATGTAAAGCAACTGCAGATTGTGAAACAAAACCTTTACTCTTCTGTGCTCCAGTTGCTGTTGTTTTCTCTATATTAGCTTCATTCATTTCAATAGAGTCTTTGGCAAGTTCCACTATTTGTTGACCGCCTGATAATGTACGACTAAGGGCATTTCTTGAGATACCATCTGGAAAAAAGCATGAATGTTCAGTGCAAAAGAGACAACAAAACACTCAGAACACTAAAACCAAACTAATTACAGAATATGAAAATTGTGAAGCCTTAAGTTATTGGTAAATATGATGTGCTCAGGGAGATTAGAGACATGAATAGCAAATACTTAAGCAAGAGTCTGGTGAATGAATAACAAACCAAAAAATCAACAATGTCCCATATTTATATTACACACATACTGAAGCAAGCATCTTTTGCTATTAGCAATGTTCTCTTTATAATACACACATACTGAAGAAAGTATCTTTTTGCTATTAGCAATGTTCTGGAAACATGTATGACCGGCAGCAAGATAAAGTTTATGATCTCCTTTATCTTTCGAGTCATTTTTTTTTCCTTCCCCATGATTCCTATACTTCGACGATGATTTGAATAAGAAACAACAACTGCTAGCTTGTTAAAGTTAAAACACCAGACTGGACAGGATAGTTTGGATCATTAAACAAGTTCACAGACCTTACCCCATGATGGCTTCATCCAATTATCAATCTCCAACTTCCCCAAGAAAAAAAGGGAGAAATTTAGAGTAGCGAAGAAATGTTAATTACTTAACTTGATACCCAAAAGAAGAATTCATCCATCACAAGGATGTTAATAAGGTGATTTGCTTGCATGGATACAAAGGTAGAATTTGAAATATTGGATATGGCAAGATACAAAAACAAGAATCCATCCATTTAACTGAAGAAAATAGCCCAAATATTCTGACATCCAACTTAATATAAAAGAGCAGTGATCAACAACAAAAACCCAAAAACATAGCTCCCAAATACCTAAACCTAATATGACATGAGACATGAACATAAAGACACAACTTTTATTGCCCTTGGACTTAATTATGCAGTAGGATAAGCTCCACCAGGGGTTTGGACCATGACGCAACAGATCGGACTGTTCTTCTTGTATATCCTAAATAAAGTGGGCCTGGGTAATACTGTCCAATGTTGCTGAGATAAAAGCATTGTCATTAGAACGTTTGTTCCAGCACCATCCTCAGCAAGTCCTCCTCAAAATTCAGCTGTTCCACTGCAAATTCCATTTGTGCTGTCTCTTCTCTTAGGCGGCCCAGCTCCTCCCTCTTGGCTGCAGTTTCTCGTTTCATCTTCTTGAGAGCCTTGTTTGAACAAATTAAAGCCATGAAACCAATATCAGTAAACTCGTGGCGACATTAACTGAAATTGATAGGCATTCAATTGTTGGAAAAATAAATGTGAAGCTATACTCTGCGCATGCGCCTATGCGTTCCATTACGGTTCTTCCTTGGTCCAGCCATTTCAACTTCTCCTCTGTAGTATCTAAACGGAGAACATCAATATTCATTTATAAAGCGGAGGGATTGGAATCGAATTTAAGAATTAAAGTCGACGTTTACATACCTGATACTGAATTTGGCACCTCTGCTTCAATTTCGCAACAACTCAATGCCTGGGACATATACAGCTCTCTGAAAACATATATATACATAGTGGGCTTTGTGGATGACGACTCCATGCTTGGTCTCTATCATACCTTTTTGTTACAGAATCGCTAGAATTAGTAACGAATCGCAAGACTTAGTAAGGAATCGTTCGATGTTTCTCCGGGGTCGATCGATTTCTGGCGGTACATCTCTGCTTTTCCAAATTTCTTGTCTGATTGCAGATTATCAGTAGAGTGGGTTTCTTTCCCAGGTTCCATTTCCCTACACTCTTTTTCTAGATACCTTTTACTCTTCTGACTTTGAAACCCATCCCACCCAAAATCCCCACCCCTTACTCAGATGCCCTCTAACTTGTTGTCTTTGAAACCTTTAGTCCCTCAACATGTAATATAGGTAAATAAGCCCTTAATAAAATTGGAACTTGTAAATTTAAACTGTGTCAGATTGTAAAACATGAATAATTAAATTGGGAAGAGAGCTCCAAATATTAGATGACTCAATCTCTATTTAATGATTAGTGTTATATAATTTGATATAATTTAGATTGTATAATACTTTTTTTAATAAACTTAAATTATTTTAATAAAACTCTCATTAAAAACTAATTAATTAACTTGTTTTTGAAGCATTTAAGAGATTATAATCTTTTTCCACATTGCTTTAATGAAATGACGGTTTTGAAATATTTTTCCTTTTAATTTTTTTAGAAATTTAGCTCATATAGAATTAAAATTAACATGTTCTATAAATTAATTACAAAAAATATTTTTTAAGTTAACTTGTATGAAAAAAGTATAACAATACATCTGAAATTATTTTTAAAAAAAAACAGTGCATTTTAATTTTAATTATCAAGAAAACTAAGAAATTAAAGTTCTGATCACTTTTGTTAGAAAAAGTAAATTCAACAAAATGCAAAAAAAGAAAAAAAAAGGTTAAATATTAATTTTGGTTTCTTAACTTTAGAATTTTGCACAATTTTAATTTCTAATTTTTTATGCACTTTTTTTATTTCTTAACTATGAAAAATGTATCTTTTTTAATTATTTTGTCAATTAGTTTGTTAAGTTTATCTAAATATGTATGTTTTTAGTCTCTAAACTTAAAGTTGAGGAATTAAAAATGTATATATATTAAAAGTTAAAAGATTAAAAATCTACAGATTCAAATTAACCTAATAGACTAATTAACATAAGAACTAAAAAAGATACATAGTTAAGGAACTAAAAAATGTATAAAAAAGTTGAGGGATAAAAATTATATAAAATCTTAAAGTTGAAGGATCAAAATTAACATTTAACCAAAATTAGCATTTAACCAAAAAAATAACAAACCGATGCATTAGAGTTTCTAACTCAACTAGTAAGGGAGTGATGTGAATCATATTGATGATTTACCCAATGCTCATAGGCTTACAGATACTTGCCGCGAGATTAATTAAGTTAAAGATTTAACTAGTCAAGTTATGTGGAAAAAGGGTGAGGACTAAGGGATGATAGAAACGTGCCACTGTCTTTCAGTCACATTATAACAGTTCTTGAACCCGAACTCAACAAAAACCGCACCATTATGACACAATTTGTTGCATAATTTAACAAGGGAATTGATCACGAACAACCCTGTTTCCCTTGAGAGTCAGGCCTCAAGCTGGACCTGCAGATTCAAAAGCTAACTATACAAATACAACACTGCAATAACATTATGAATCATGATACAACGATCATGTAGAGGCTCTCACATTTTTCTCTGAATCTCGTCAAAAATTGGATTTTCTACTATTTCTTTGGCAGAAGGACGTCCAGCTGGATCCCGTTCAACCATTACCTAATAGAATTGTCATACATACGTAACATATCAGATAAAACAAACCATGCTATGGCGCTCTTTCCATGTAATTCCAGTTTAATGGATGACATGATATTAAATTCCAGTTAGGTAAGGTACTCAAGGCTAAATTATTTTCTAGCATTTGCTTCCCTTTTAAAAAGAAATGAATATTCTTTTACTGCAAATCTCGACAAAAGAATCTTATTAATCTAAATTTTTACCAGAATATTGTTGATTTAGGACACTCATATTCATCTAAATGAGACAAAGTTTCCAAGATTTGCTTTTCAGATAACTAGCAAAGAATGAACAGGTTTACTTAATTTTAGGAAAGGCTTCAGCTCAGGACTGAAGAAAGAACAGGACAGAGAACACCTTGAGTAAGTTTTGAAACAACAATGAACGCCCAGGTAGGAGTGGCAACTTTCCATCCCTAAGAAACTGGGCCCCTGATTCTAAAAAAGGTGACTGTCTGATAAGATCATACATTGCAGCTCCCAAAGAGAAGATATCAACCTTGTCAAGATGATCATAATTTTCATTTAGGATTTCTTGAGGCACATAACGAGCATCGCCCTCCTCAATTGGCAAGCCCTTATAAGAAGAGTTGCAAATCCAAAATCGAAAATCGCCTAGCATTAATAAACACCATTCTTGACATAACATTTTCAGGTTTTACATCTAGCTAAGCCATTCCTCTTACATGTATAAACTGCAATGCTTTGGCAATCTGCATTAATTTTGACATTAGAAAGGGCATCAACTACAGGAAATGACAATTTGATAGAATTGAAAATGTGTTTCTAATTCAGAATAGATTTACCAAAAATAACTAAGCTAATAAAGATCACTACCACTGCCAAATAAACATTAAACATATCAGAGAAAAATCCAATTTTTGATGACATGTGAGACAACATTTCCATATTTTACTTGCATGAAACATCTAAATCCCAGAGTTCCCAAAAGCATCCAAGTCCCCCCTAAATTTCTGAACTAAGGTGACTCTTTTTTTTGAGAGATGACCAAAGGTGATTTTTGAGTTCTGAGAACTGAAACCACTTTCATGTTATTTAATAGGTCAACCTATGGCATGCATATGCCATCTGTGCAACTGTAGGTAGCCAACTACCAAGTTTCTAACATAAGGTCTATTAAAAGGATGCTACGGCAATATCTTTCCTCTTTTCTATAGAGACACAGTAAAAGGGAAATTAACCTGAAATAGGACTTTCAGTAACTTGCCCTCTGTGAATAATTGGGAAGCTTTAGTTCTGGAGAAGCTGTAATCACCTAGTTCCATCTGGATGTACAATTGCTCGTTTTCCTACAATGTTTTCCTGAGACCCTGCAACAACAGGTTGTTAATTCTTAACACCATTTGGGAAAGATTGTTCCAATGTCAACAATCAAACACGATTTTTCTAGCTTCTAAATAAATATAAAAATTGAAAAGCATAGAAACAGAAAAGTATTTACAGATAGACCTAGAGCTGCCAAGGCTTGAACTTCCATTAAGGCTTTACTCCTGCAACGTTGAAAAATTGTCACGTAAGGGAGTTGGTAAAGGAAGGTAGAATGCCGAAAGTAAATGACTATGCACTATGCTACCTCTCTCTGTCTAGGTGCAACTGCCTTGTGGTATGTTTCACAGCATACATGCAACCATCTATTCTCTTTAAAAACTCAACTGAAGTTCCCCATGCCAATTAGCTAGAAAAGCAAGGATAGAGAAACATGAAGCCTCAATTTCTAACATTTGTATCAATCCAATGGTCCAAAAGAGGCTAGAGTTTCTTGGAATATAAATAGATACCTCAATCTCATGAAAATCTGTGTGATAGCATGAAAGACCATCTCTACCAATACTTGTGCAGAAAAAACCTACAGATGGTGGGAAAATGTAATTAAAATTTTGTATGCTCTTAGGACATAAAGCACTGATTCATTCCTTTTGAAAGGAAAGTGGACAGTGGAACTAAAATTGCAAAGAAAGGTGAGAAAGTTCCTAATTGATCTTGAATTATACCTGCACATTTTGACCTCTGATTTCCGAAGGGATCTATTTCTGTTTCAGAAGCACCCTTTAGATATGGATTCTTAATGCAGAGACGTGGCATTACTTGGCAATGTAAAGCAACTGCAGATTGTGAAACATAACCTTTAGTCTTCTGTGCTCCAGTTGCTGCTGTTTTCTATTAGCTTCATCCATTTCAAGAGTCTTTAGCAAGTTCCACTATTTGTTGATTGCCTGATAATGTAGGACTAAGGGCATTTCTTGAGATACCATCCGGAAAAAGGCATGAATGTTCAGTGCAAAAGAGACAACAAAACACTCAGAACACTAAAACCAAACTAATTACAGAATATGAAAATTGTGAAGCCTTAAGTTATTGGTAAAAAGGATGTGCTCAGGGAGATTAGAGACATGAATAGCAAATACTTAAGCAAGAGTCTGGTGAACGGATAACAAACCAAAAAATCATCAATGTCCCATATTTATATTACACACAAACTGAAGCAAGCATCTTTTGCTATTAGCAATGATCTCTTTATAATACACACATACGGAAAAAAGTATCATTTTGCAATTAGCAATGTTCTGGAAACATGTATGACCAGCAGCAAAACAAAGTTTATGATCTCCTTTATCTTTCAAGTCATTTTTTTTCCTTCCCCATGATTCCTATACTTCGACGATGATTTGAATAAGAAACAACAACTGCTAGCTTGTTAAAAGTTAAAACACCAGACTGGACTGCATAGTTTGGATCATTAAACAAGTTCACAGACCTTACTCCATGATGGCTTCATCCAGTTATCAATCTCCAACTTCCCCAAGAAAAAAGTGAGAAATTTAGAGTCATGAAAAAATGTTAATTACTTAACTTGATACCCAAAAGAAGTGTTCATCCATCACAAGGAGGTTAATAACGTGTTATGCTTGCAAGGTTACAAAGGTAGGATTTGAAATATTGGATATGGCAAGATACAAAAACAAGAATTCATCCATTTAACTGAAGAAAATAGCCCAAATATTCTGACATCCAACATAATATAAAAGAGCAGTGATCAACAACAAAAACCCAAAAACATAGCTCCCAAAGACCTAAACCAAACATGACATGAGACATGAACATAAAGACACAACTTTTATTTCCCTTGGACTTAATTATGCAGTGGGATAAGCTCCATGAGGAGTTTGGACCATGACACAACAGATCGGAACTGTTCTTCTTGTATATCCTAATTAAAGTGGGCCTGGGTAATACTGTCCAATGTTGCTGAGATAGAAGCATTGTCATTAGAATGTTGTTCCAGCAGCATCCTCAGCAAGTCCTTCTCAAAATTCAGTTGTTCCACTGCAAATTCCATTTGTGCTGTCTCGTCTCTTAGGCGGCCCAGCTCCTCCCTCTTGGCTGCAGCTTTTCGTTTCATCTTCTTGAGAGCCTTTGTTTGAACATATTAAAGCCATGAAACCAATATATCAGTAAACTCGTGGCGACATTAAATGAAATTGAGAGGCATTTAATTGTTGGAAAAATAAATATGAAGCTATACTCTGCGCACGCGCCTAAGCCTTCCCTGACGGTTCTTCCTTGCTCCAGCCATTTCAACTTCTCCTCTGTAGTATCTAAATGGAGAATATCAATGTTCATATAAATATATATATATATATATATATGTATATATAAAGCAGAGGGAATGGAAATGAATTTAAGAATTAAAGGTGATGTTTACATACCTGATACTGAATTTGGCACCTCTGCTTCAATTCTTCAACAATTCTATGCCTGAGACATAACCAGCCCTCTGAAATATATATACTCCTCCCAAGTGGGCTTTGTGGATGACAACTCCATGCTTGGTCTCTAACAATACCTTTTTGTTACAGAATCCAGAATCGAACGATACAGATTCGAATGCATCGAATTATATTCGATTGCTTTTCTGGGTTTTCTTCCTTTCCTCTCTCTTTCTGGGAACCTTTTACTTTTCTCGCTTTAAAAACCGACCCCACTTCCCCATCCCAACGTAAATGGGAAAGAGCAATGCTAGGAACACTCGCCAATTGCACTCTCCAAGCAACACTTCCATTTTCATTGGCCACGTTATGCTGGTTTTGACAGGTAATCATTTCATAGCTTAAAAAGCAAGCTTACGTGGCCCAATAAAAAAGCATGTGTTGGTAGGAGAGTGCAGGAGGCGAGTAATATATAATGTTAAAATTTTATTTATTACATAAATATTTTTTAACATAAATTTGATATCATGTATGAAAATATAAATAATTTATTTTAATTTATAATTTAAAATTTTTAATTTATTTTTTATATTTTTTAAAGAATTAATTTATTATTGTCATATTTGAGAGATGGATTCAAGGTCACAGCTCTCTAATACCCTCAAACTTATTGCCTTTGAATGAAATCTTTAGTCGCTCAAATATATGATATAAGAAAATAAACCCTTAATAAAATGGAGACCTTGTTTTATAATTTATATTGTATTAAATTGGAAAATAAAAATTATTAAATTAAATTGTATAACACCTTTTTTAATAAAATTATATCATTTTAATGAATTATTATTAAAAAACATTAAATTAACTTATTTTTGAAGCATTTAAGAGATTTTAATCTTTTTCTATATTGCTTTAATAAATGACAATTTTAAAATATTTTTCTCTTAATTTTTTAAAAATTTAGTTTATATTAATTTTTTATTAAAATATAGAATTAAAATTAATGTGTTTTATAAATTAATTACATAAAATTATTTTTTAAGTTAGCTCGCATGAAAAAAAATACAATAATACATATGAAATTATTTTTAAAAATAGTACATATCAATCTCAACCTAAAAAATCTTAAGAAATTCAAGTTCAAATCATTTTTGCTGTGAAAAGCAAATTCGACAAAATATATATTAAAAAAAGGAAAAAAAAAATAAGCCGATTCATTATAGTTTTTAACTCAACTAGTAAGGAAATAACGTGAATCATATTAAAGATTAACCAAGTACTCATAGGCTTATAAAAACTTACCGCGAGACTAATTGAGTTAAAAATTTAAATAGTCAAAGTTATACCAAAAAAAGGTGCCACTGTCTTTCAGTCACGGTATAACAGTTCTTGAACCCAAACATTACAAAACCTGCACCATTATGGAACAAAATTTGGTGCATAAACATAATTTAAGAAGGGACTTGATCATCAACAACCCTGTTCCCCTTGAGAGTCAGGCCTCAAGCTGGACCTGCAGATTCAAAAGCTAACCATACAAATACAACATTGCAATACCATTATGAGTTATGACATAACGCCCATGTAAAGGCTCTCACATTTTTCTCTGAATCTTGTCAAAAATTGGATTTTCTACTATTTGTTTGGCAGAAGGACGTCGAGATGGATCCCGTTCAACCATCACCTAATAGAATTATCATATGTAAGTAACATATCAGATAAAACCAACCATGCTATAGCACTCTTCCCGTGTAATTCCAGTTTAATGGATGACATAATATTGAATTCCAGTTAGGTAAGGTACTCCAGGTTAAATTATGTTCTAGCTTTTGCTTCCCTTTTAAAAAGAAATGAATATTCTTTTACTGGAAAGCTCGACAAAAGAATCCTATTAATCTAAATTTTTACCAGAATATTGTTGATTTAGGACACTCCTACTCATCTAAATGAGACAAAGTTTCCAAGATTTGCTTTTCAGATAACTAGCAAAGAATGGACAGGTTCACTTAATTTTAGGAAAGGCTTCAGCACTGAAGAAAGAACAGGACAGAGAATACCTTAAGTAAGTTTTGAAACTGCAATGAATGCCCAGGTAGGAGAGGCAACTTTCCATCCCTAAGAAACTGGGCCCCTGGTTCTGAAAAAGGTGACTGTCTGATAAGCTCATATATTGCAGCTCCCAAAGAGAAGACATCAACCTTGTCAAGATGATCATAACTTTCATTTAGGATTTCCTGAGGCATATAACGAGCACAACCCTCCTCAATTGCCAAGCTCTTATTCAGTAGAGTTGCACATCCAAAATCGCCTAGTTTATAAACACCATTCTTGACATAAATATTCAGGTTTTATATCTAGGTGAGCTATTCCTCTTTCATGTATATACAGCAATGCTTTGGCAATCTGCATAAATCTTGACATTAGAAGGCTCATCAACTACAGGAAATGACAACTTGATAGAATTGAAAATGTGTTTCTAATTCAGAAGAGATTTACCAAAAATAAATAAGCTAATAAAGATCACTACCACTGCCGATGAACCTTAAACATATAGCAGAAAAATCCAATCTTTGATGCCATATGAGACAACATTTCCATATTTTACTTGCATGAAGCATCTGAATCCCCCATAAATTTCTGACTAAAGGTGACCTTTTTTTTTTGAGAGAGATGACTAAAGGTGAATTTAGAGTTTTGAGAACTGAAACCTATTTCATGATTTTTTATTAGTAAACCTGTGCCACTGCACATGCCATCTGTGCAATTGTGGGTAGCCAACTACCAAGTTTCTAACATAAGGTCTATTAAAAGGATGATGCAGACATATCTTTTCTCTTTTTCTATAGAGACACAGCAAAGAGAAAATTAACCTGAAATAGGACTTTCAGTAGCTTGCCCTCTGTGAATAATTGGGAAGCTTTATTTCTGGACAAGCTATAATCACATAGTTCCATCTGGATGTACAGTTGCCCATTTTCAAACAAGGATGAATAATATCCTACAATGTTTTCATGAGACCCTGCAACCGCAGGATCTTAATTGTTAACACCATTTAGGAAAGATTGTTCCAATGTCAACAATCAAACACAATTTTTCTAGCTTTTAAATAAATATAAAAATTAAAAAGCATAGAAACAGAAAAATATTTACAGATATACCTAGAGCTGCCAGGGCTTAAACTTCCATTAAGGTTTTCATCCTGCAAAGTTGAAAAATTGTCACCTAAGGGAGTTGGAAAAGGAAGGTAGTATGCTGAAAATAAATAACTATGCACCATGCTACCTCTTTGTGTCTTGGTGCAACTGCCTTGTGCTATGTTTCACAGCATACATGCAACCATCTATTCTCTTTAAAATTTTAAAAACTTGACTGAAGTTCCCGATACCAATTAGTTGGAAATGCAAGGATAGAGAAACGTGAAGTCTAAATTTTTAACATATGTATGAAACCAATGGTCCAAAAGAAGCCTAGAGTTTCTTGGAATATAAATAGATACCTCAATCTCATGAAAATCTGTATGATAGCGTGAAAGACCATCTCCACCAATACTTGAGTGGAAGAGACCTACACATAGTGGGAAAATGTAATTAAAATTTTGTATGCTCTTAGGACATAAAAGCATGATTTCATTCCTTTCGAAGGGAAAGCAGACAGTGGAACTAAAATTACAAAGATAGGTGAGAAAATTCCTAATGAATCTTGAATAATACCTGCACATTTTGATCTCTGAGTTCCAAAGGGATCTATTTCTGTTTTGGAAGCATCCTTTAGATATGGATTCTTAATGCAGGGAGGTGGCATTACTCGACAACATAAAGCAACTGCAGATTGTGAAACATAACCTTTACTCTTCTGTGCTCCAGTTGCTGTTGTTTTCTCCATATTAGCTTCATTCATTTCAATAGAGTCTTTGGCAAGTTCCACTATTTGTTGATTGCTTGATAACATAGGACTAAGGGCATTTCTTGAGATAGCATCTGGAAAAAGTATGAATGTTTAATGCAAAAGTGACAACAAAGCACTCAGAACACTAACACCAAAACTAATTACAAAATAAGGAAATTGTGAAGCCTTAAGTTATAGATAAATATGATGTGCTCGGGGAAATTTAGAGACATGAATGGCAAAATACTTAAGCAAGAGTCTGGTGAATATATAATAAACTAAAAAATTAATAATTTCCTAAATTTGTAATACACACATATTGATGCAAGTACCATTGAAGCTTCAACCTAAGTTACAAAGGCAGAACTTGAAATATTGGACATGGCGAGATACAGAAACAACAATATTATAACTTCTAGCCATAAGATATTCACACTTTGCCTATGCTTATCCTCATCTGCCACAAAAGTAGCATCATACATTCATACCTGGATGAATTCTTTTGCGCTTGACAGTGTTCAGCTTCTCTGGTGATTTAGGGCAAGGAATGTTTTCCCATTGAATCAAAGGGGAAAAAAAAACAAATTAAAAACTTCAGCATAAACAACTCGATTTACAAGACAGCCAGTTTCATCCTCACCTTATCGCAATCAAAGCCGCTCAGCGAATTCTGATTCTCAGGAGTGATATAATCCGGAGTGCTGCATCCTCATCCACAATCAAATTGCAAATTAAATCATAAAAATGTCTTAAAGATTCCATCTTTAACTTCACCAAGATTAAATTTACTAATATCAGTGTTCGATCAAGCATTGACGGCTAAGCAGATGAAGAGGAAATTACCAGAAGAAATCTTGACTGAGAATGAAATCTCTTTCATCAGTGGGATCGACGTCGAAGTCGAGAGCAGACGTGGAGGCGTTGGGAGCTTGGGAATCCGGAAGGTTCTGGAAAGGAGAAGATGAGGCGGCGGAAGGTGGCTGGTGGTGGAAGAGTGAATGCAAGGAGATCTGCCGTAGCTGAATCTGAACTTGCGCCGCTAATGTGGCCTCCATTTTGCCGGAATCCTTCCGATCGCTCCTCTTCACGCCTCTCGTCTTCAACAACCAAAACCAAAACAAAGCCCTAATCTCCCTTTCTCTCCTCTCTCAGTGCGCTGCATATGTCACATGAATTTTTCAGAAAAAATTATAACAGTTTTTAATGATTAAAAAATAAGTTAAAGCTAAAATAATCTAAATAACTTAATAATTAATTTTTTTATTAATTAAAAATAAGTAATTTTAAATTTGAGTTGCATAACATATAAATAGTGTGAAGTAAAAGATAAAAAATAATTGTTTCTTGTATATAACCAAAATAAAAAAAATTAGAAGGTAACAATGTACCTATTGAATCCAACAGAGGGTATTTAAATTTTTTGAAATAAAATTTTAAATTTAAATTTTATAAAAAGAGAAATAAGATTTATGAATTAGTAAAAGGAAAATAAATTAAAAGGTTAGATTTCAAATTTGCGCGGGTTTTGTGATTTGTTGAAAAGAATCAAAAGGAACATGGACCACGGTAAGATCAATAGACCTTTAGATCATTTCCGTACAAAGTTCATCTGACGGTGCTTCTTCTAAAGCGTTACTTTATCCGTTCGTCTTTCTCTTTCTTTTTTGGTTTAAATACCCATTTAGTCCCTAAACTTTTAGATTATACTAAAATTATCCGTCAATTTTAAAAAACATTAAAATTATCCCTAAATTTTAGTTTTCAATACCAAAATAGTTCTTCTGTTAACTTTTTTTTTTGATAAAAGTTTTCTATTAACTAAATTGCCATGTAACTCATTATTTTATCACAAATTAATTCTTTTTTAAAATAATAATGACATATAAAATTAAATAATTATATTTTAATATTATGATATATTTTTATTTATACATCATATTGATATATAAT
>BPVZ01000001.1:6887315-6899104 GCA_020521535.1 Rubroshorea leprosula | reverse complement strand
AATTTGGGCCAGGCTTTACCTAAGCAGAGAAAGAATCAGAGAATGAAGACTGACTGCCGACTGGAGCGAAATTGTCGTAGGAACGAAGCAAACATCACCCGCGCTTGTCGACACGGAAACGCGTGCGTCAGTTTATTACGTATCCTGGAATTCATGAATCTTCATTTAAAAAATTAATAACATGTTAATTTTTTTTATACATCAAATAATAATAACAGATATCTCAAAACAATATTTTTTAAAATTTTTTAAATCCCTCTCACACTATTTAAATTTGAAAGTTGAAATTTTAAATTTTAAATTTCAAGTTTATAATTATTAAATCATTTCTTTAAAAGTACTTTAACATGTTGATTGAATAGAAATAAAAATAGCTCAATTAAACTTTTATAAGTTTAATGTGATTTAATTTTAAATAAATTAAAAATTAATGCGATTATCAAATATTAAAAAATTAATAACAAAAAAATTCATCTCTCAAGAATGGACAGATCTTTTTTTACAAGTCTTACATAATTTAGTTTTAAATTAATTATTTTATTTTTTAATATCAAAAATTAATATTAATTTTTTTTAAAATTTGGTTTTACATTCGCCGTTACAAACAGTACATGACAGAACACAAACAGAATAGCAGAACCAACTCAAAAAACGACAGCAACTGTTTTCATGTTTTCATGTCCCCACTGTAATTTTTATTTTTATTTTTAAAAAAATCTCATTCTCTCTCTTCCTCCTCCTTTTCTTCTTCCCCAGCCTCCATTTTTCTTCACCTTCTAGATCCCTCCTTCTCCTCCTCCGAAAATGGCTACTCTCTCCGCTTACCCCACCCCTAATTCTAATTTCCTTGACCAAACCTCTCAATCTCCGCCTCAAAACCTCGATTCCCTCTCTCCGATGCTTCACCAATCTCAGGATTCCGAACACATTCATAACCCTAACCCTAATTACCACACCCCTGTGTCATCTCCTCCCGAGCCTGCTTCTCCCGCTACTACCACTCCGCCATCGCTTCTTCATTTGTCGTTTAATCAGGACCATGGATGCTTTGCTGCTGGTACCGATCATGGCTTTCGGATTTACAATTGCGACCCATTTCGCGAGATATTTCGCCGTGATTTCGATCGTGGAGGTGGTATCGGGGTTGTTGAGATGCTCTTTCGATGCAATATCTTGGCTTTGGTCGGTGGAGGGCCGGAACCGCAGTACCCGTCTAATAAGGTCATGATCTGGGATGATCATCAGAGCCGGTGCATAGGTGAGCTGGCGTTCAGGTCGGAAGTGAGATCCGTGCGGCTGCGGAGGGACAGGATTGTTGTTGTTCTGGAACAGAAGATATTTGTGTATAATTTTGCGGATTTGAAGCTGCTGCATCAGATCGAGACAATTGCAAATCCCAAGGGGCTCTGTGCGGTGTCTCAAGGGGCGGGGTCGCTGGTGCTGGTGTGTCCCGGGCTGCAGAAGGGGCAGGTCAGGGTGGAACACTATGACTCAAAGAGGACCAAGTTCATTATGGCGCATGATTCTAGGATTGCTTGCTTCGCGCTCACTCAGGATGGTCAATTGCTAGCCACTGCTAGCACCAAGGGAACACTGGTTCGAATTTTCAACACGGTAGATGGGAGCTTGCTGCAGGAGGTACGTGATTGATAGTTAAATTACCAAATTAAGAGTGAAATGCTGATGATTTGCCAAAATGCAACTTCTCATAGAACAGAAATTTTGAAATTAACTATTTTCAGTATCTGTCTTTACGCCAAGTTGGTCGTAGTTAGATTGGGATTTATATAAATCTTGTAATGGTTTCATTTCTTGTTCCCAAGTTCCAAAGTTGAATTAATATTCATCATTTGAAGTATCCCAATTAGCATCCTTTGAAAGTGGCTTTTTTAAATTTTATATTCTTTTTCTCCAGCATGATGTGTGAATGCATGTGTTGGGACTTGGGATATGTATTTTACTTCACAAAACGAAGGTTAAGAGGTTTTTCTGTCTTCTATTTTGGATATTGTCTGTATTCAGACTTGCATTTTAAGGCTTTAATGAATAATTTGGTTTGTTAGGCATCAACAATAAGTATGAATTTCATTTTTCTTTTGGTTTCTACTTTCTAAGTAGTTTCAACTTTCAAGAATACTGTGGCTTTGGATATATATATATTGGCTCATGATTCTTATGTTACTAATTCCAGATACTTTTTTTTTTTTCCTTGGAATCTAAATTTAGGTGAGACGAGGAGCAGATAGAGCTGAAATTTATAGTTTGGCATTCTCTTCAAATGCCCAGTGGCTTGCAGTTTCAAGTGACAAGGGCACCGTGCATGTTTTCAGCCTAAAGGTTAATTCTGGATCTCCAAGCAATGACAGACCACGAGTTGGATCAGACTCTGTTAGTTCCCCCAGCTCGTCTCTCTCTTTCATCAAAGGTGAAAGTGCCTTCTTTTACTTCCTCTTCTTCACTGGGTTAGGTGTTATAGGCTTTTTATCTTGTCGTACTTTTAATCATTTAATTTTGTTCAATTGTTGAGTTCTGTTTAAAAGTTGACCTGGAACGTGAATAATTTCATTGAGATACTGACTTTTTGGTTGCTCCCAAAGTTTGAAGCTTGCAATGTAATAAGATTTATCATTTGGAAGAACGCTGGGATGGTTTTATTTTGGGAAGATGTTTTCCTAACAACTAAGTGCCATGTGAAAGTGAAACGGAATACTTTTTTGGTTGGATGATGTTGCACTTAGAAAACTAGTACCAAAATGGAATGCAACAAATTGATAGATACACCAAAAGCAAGGCATTTGACATGATCTCTTGAAATGCTTGGGAGTGTTATTTTTGTCAGGCACTTATATTTGTGAGTTTTCTTTCTGTGTGCAGGGGTGTTACCCAAGTATTTCAGCTCAGAATGGTCAGTGGCTCAGTTCCGTTTAGTTGAAGGTTCTCAATACCTTGTTGCTTTTGGTCACCAGAAGAACACTGTGGTTATTCTTGGCATGGATGGCAGGTAAGAGGAAACATATCATCAGCTGGTCATCTTTTCATCAAGCAACACTATATATATATATATATATATATTAAATGTTCTTTTGTTGAATTTTGATTTAATATTTTAATAGATAAATAGCTATCATTTAAGATGACAAATGGGCCTTTTAGGGGCTTTTACAGTTAGCTTGGTATATGCTGAGGCTCTGCATTTTACAATTAAATCATTTATTGGTTCTTGAAGTTCTTTTATATTCATGGTACAATTTGTTAGCTACCATTCAAGAGCTCCTTGAAAGGAGAGGCACAAAATTTTGCATATGTAAGTTCCAGGAAATTTCCTCAAGCATTTTGGATAATTGAAATGATTCATCTTAATATGGCCAAAGGTGTGGTGATTTGATTGTCTCCAGGTTTTTGTCTTGTACCTGTACTGTTGCAACATGGACATTTATATCACTTAGCTTTTAGTCTTTAGGATTAATATGCATGCAACATATATTCTTTTGTTTTTTGTTTTTGTTTTTGTTTTTTTTCATGTTGAATGAGAAATTAATTGGAGATGCATTTTTTTTTAATAAGCAAATTATTGTTAATGCAGCTTCTACCGTTGTCAGTTTGATCCAGTGAATGGTGGGGAAATGACTCAGCTGGAGTATCACAACTGTTTGAAGCCAGAACAACCTTTCTAAGGGGATTGCCTGTATTGTATCTTAAACTCTTTTCTATGTTAATTCACGTATTATATAATTTGTAAATATGTACCACGTTAGATTTGTAAAGTCTGTTACTTAAAAAAAAAAAAAAAAAAAGAAGCCGCGAAATCTGGATTTGAGTTGAGAACAATTGATGAGAAGCTCATATTAATGCAAGTTGATTAATACGAGTCTTTCTTTCTTTTTTTCATATGGGCCCTTGATTAATATGGGGCTTTTGAGATTGTTGAGGTATCCAGATTGTTATGTTCTTAGGTCCTAGGACAGGGCTGCGTCGGAAATCATTTGAATTGGATCAATAAACGTTGCCGATATGGCAGACGTTCGGAGACCCTTCAAATAAAGTCCATATGTAGATATCATACGTGCGTCATTTGTATGTTGTATAATTTGAATTCAGTATCTCTTATTGTTGGGTTGTTTGAGTCATTAGCACTCCATTTGTGCATGGCAAAACCTCTCATAACGCAGCCCTATGCGGCTTGAAGTGTTTTAGTTACCGTGACCATATGACTTGGGATGGTAGGCCAAAATTTGATGGATATGATGGGGTTAATGTGGTTCGCGGAGTCGAGTTGATGCCTGGAGAAGGATTATGAAAAAATTCTACATGAACCAGCACCCCTACGTGGTTAGGCCTCTACTTTCTTGGTTTAGCCCTTAATACATGGGTGTGATAATTTTCATGCACCCGTTTTGATTACTGATTGCGCTGAACTCTCCTCTTTTACTTTTTAGGCTTAAGGCAGGACTGGAGTGAATCCGCCCTCCTTGTCTAAGAGAAATGTGTCAGAGTGCAGCTACCACTCTGGTTTCCATTAGCCCAATTGTAAATTTTTTTGAATTCAAATTTTTTAAAGAAAAGAAGAAAAAAAAA
This sequence comes from Rubroshorea leprosula, assembly GCA_020521535.1. Lineage (NCBI taxonomy): Eukaryota > Viridiplantae > Streptophyta > Magnoliopsida > Malvales > Dipterocarpaceae > Rubroshorea > Rubroshorea leprosula. Next base: position 6,894,529 of record BPVZ01000001.1, on the reverse strand, counting down.
AAAGAAGACCAATAAGGAGAGTAGCGTTTCTACATTCGAACCTATGCCAATGTTTTAAAAATTGAACCAGAAGTCAAAGTATTTTGACCTTCAATTTTTACTTTAGGTAATTCAATTGGTTTAATTGATAAAATCATTGGTTTGATTAATAAATATATTATTATATAAAATATGTTATAAGAATTGAAATGGGTGAAATGGTAGAAGCTTATTTTGTCACTTATTAAGTCACAAGTTTGAGCCTCTAAAATTTGGAACTAATATATTTTATTTATTTACATTAAATAAATATATTTTAACATAAAAGCATGTCATTTATTATATTTCATACCTAGGGGAGGATCTCTTCTCTTCAACAGGGAGGTTGAGAGTTTAACTCAAAGGCAATGCCATATGTCCATCATTTTAGTTTTTATTAACTTGTATAAGATAATAAATAAAAATTTGTGCAACTCTTTTCAACAGGGGGTCTAGTGGTCTGAGAAGCAAAAAGATTCAAAAAATTCATTCTAAGGTCTATCGTACGGTTTTGATGATTCCAAGCGGTTGAACCACTCAAATGGTTCTAAAGATTATTTTTGAACCGTTTATGATACAGGTTACTGATTCAACCAGTCCAACCATTCTATCCAGGTTTTCAAAACACTAGTCTACGCCAAATACACATAGCATTTCTTTTCTGTTTATTACCTGTAGTATCCCTATTTAGGGAGGGGCAATCCCACTCTAGAAGCAGGGTAGACGCAAAATTTGATTGCCCATAACCCTCCTTAATTGAGAATAAGACTTGATTGCAAAAATAATGATTATTAAAATTATTAATGAATTAAAATAAAAGATTAATGTTTATCAGTTAGACCTATAAATAATTAAGTAAAAAAATATTTTATAACTACATTGTTTTAATGAAACAAAATGAAAAAAAAAACTAAAATATCATCATCTTTACTTTAAAAATAATTAAAATATTTTAATCTTTTATTAAAATGATATAATTTTAAAATATTTTTTTACTTAATTTTTTACGATACAAGCTGATATCCACTTTTCTATTAAAATAAAATAAACAAGTATAAAAATATATTAAGAAAACACAACCAAAATATGAGCAAGGTTGGAAAGAAATCTCTCTTTACTATTTATGCCTGATGATTTTTTTTTTTGCATCTTTTGCTCTCTTGGTGCCCTAGAGAATATACCAACCCTCCAAAGTACAAATATATTATTTTTTTAATGTATTAGATTGATATAGTAATATTCTTTTAAAATTGTCTAATATAAAAGGTTAAGATTGTTTAAAAAATTAATTTTAAAATATATAAAATTGATTTAGAAACACTTAAAAATAAATAACAATAACAATAATAATAATAATAACAACCCTATCCCATAAGTCCGCAACAACAACAAATATAAGTTTACAACAACCTTATTCCTTAAGTATGCAACAACAACAACCATATTCCTTAAAGTCTCCAACAACAACCATATTCCATAAGTATGCAACAGCAACAATATAAGTTTACAACAACAACAATTACCACTTCCATAAGTCTACAACAACTATCATAACCCATAAGTTTGTGCTACCTCTAAAGAGATTGGGTGATACTATAAGGATAATTTTTTTATATCACATTTTCATACGATTTACACATGTAATTAAATTAGTAGATATATTTAATATCACGGGTTCTATATGAATTAAAAGAACCAATCATTTTAATGATATGTCAAATTATACAAAAAGATAAGACAAAAAGATTTTACAAAAATCATTTCCAAAAGAGATTAAAACGCAAGGATGTAACCGGCCATGACTTAAAACGGCAGCCACATTTCAATTGAAATAAATTCCTAACCGAAGACTTGTATTAAATGCCATTTTTTTTTCTATTAAAATACAATAAGTCACAAAAAAAAAAAAAAAAAAAAAAAAAAAAAAAGCCATATCGTACGCCATGCCATTAGAACTATATATAAAGACTCGCTCCTCTGTTTAACGCCTGAAGACTGTAGAACAAATCCACTATATATTTATATATCTCTGTACATTAAGAAGTTTTCTAATCTTTCCTTTCTTTCTCATTTTCACATTTTCTTCTTTCTCTCTAAATATATCTCGGTTGTTGTTGTGTTTATCTCCATCTGATTTCTCTCAATGACGATCAAGCTACACGGAGCTCCAATGTCGACGTGCACCGCTAAGGTTCTGACCTGCCTCCATGAGAAAGGCATAGATTTTGAGTTTGTCCCCATTAATCTTCTAGCCGGCGAACAAAAACAACCTTCTTTCGTCGCAAAGAACGTAAAAATCCTTCCCTTAATTCTTTTATGATTTGTTTTCCATTATACCATTTGAGAATATGTACATATCTGGCTCTTAAAAATTATAATTCAAAAGAAATTGTTTTGGATTGAATTTCATTTTCTTTTCTTTTAATCCAAAGCCTTCAAAACGTCGTCTCAAATATGTTTCATTTCTCAATTTTTATTTTTTAAAAATCAAAAGAAGTTAGAATCAGAAGTAATTACGAAAATATATAACATCATCTGAAATTTTCCCTTGCAGCCTTTTGGTCTGGTTCCGGTATTAGAAGATGGTGATTTTACCATTTTTGGTAAGCTTTTCCCAAGCACTGTGTAGCAATTTTATATTTACCCATTTTACTCCGGTAAGATTTATGAATTTTTATGTATGTATGTATTTTTTATATAAATAATGACAAATAAGGTAAAAATTTTAAACTAATAACGTGGTATATATATTATTTAAAATCATATATTATTTAATAATTAATTTTTTTTAAAATTTATGATATTATATATATTAATTGTTTTATTAATATGGTATAAATCACAACATTAATTTTTTTAATTTTTTTTAAAATTTATGATATTATATACATTAATTAATTTAATAATATAATATAAATCACCTCGTTAATTTTAACTTTTTCTCCTCTTATCACTACTTTTGTTTTATATATTACTGGATTAGTTTAATTTTATTGTCAGTTATGTGATTAAGTAATAAAAGTATTTATATTTTTAATAATAAATTTAAGATTTAATTTTTGATTTTCACATAAAAAATTAAGTTGATTTTATTTTTCTCAAGTATTGTATATTCTATAGTGAGACGATGCCATTCCCCGTGCATAGAAAGCTAATTTTAAATATGCATTGTTTCTACCCTCACATGTTCGATAACTTCAAAAATCAATTATTTCGGTTTTTAATTTAGTAAATTAATGATATTATGCTTTGTTAATAGTATTTGCTAATTTATTTTGATAAAATCATTTATGATTATAAAGATTAAATTGACCACCATTCTTGATGATTAATTCAGAATCAAGAGCAATCACCTCGTACTTGGCCGAGAAATTCAAGGACAGCGGCTGCGATCTCATCCGCCACGGTAACATCAAGGAATCGGCGATGGTGAAGGTGTGGATGGAGGTGGAATCGCAGCAGTACAGTCCTGCGGTGTCTCCGATTTTCTTCCAGTACTTCATCGTGCCCAAGCGTGGTGGCTCGCCGGACCAGGCTATCATCGACGAGAGCTCGGGAAAGCTAGGGAAAGTGCTGGACGTGTACGAGCAAAGGCTGAGCGGCGCCAAGTACCTCGCCGGAGATTTCTTCAGCCTGGCGGATCTGCACCACCTGGGTCTGACTTTCTATTTCATGAAGACACCGTGCGCGAGGCTGATAAACGAGCGTCCCCATGTGAAGGCGTGGTGGGAGGATATTTCTTCCAGGCCGGCGTTCCAGAAGGTCGTTCCGGGAATGACGTTGGGGGCCAAATGAATTTCTAGAAATTCTTTGGTCGAAAGGGAAAATTAAATAATGTTAGAGGCCTTCAAAATAAATGTGAAAAATGGTAGGCCTCAAAGACTCTGACATGCATATCGGTGCATTTTACTGAGTACCATTCTGGTTTTTGATTGGCGATATTATTTTTGTTCTGTCTAATTAGGAAATCGTATTTTACTTATTTAAAGTTATTATTCATATGTCAATTATCTAAATAATTTAATAATTTTTTTTCACTAAAAGTAAAAGATATTGAGTTCAAATCATATAATATGTGGATAAAATAATGTAAAAAATGAAAAATAATTGTTTCTCATTATGTAATCAAGATAAAAAAAAAAGTTATTGTGCAGATTTTAATATTTAATCTTGCATGTGTGATGTTTTGTAGGGACGTTCTAATACCTTGTTTTGAAAATTTTGAGTTTAATATTGTAACAAATAAGAAGTAATTCTTGTTATATGGTATGTTGTTATATATATAACAAAAAATATTTGTGTCATGCAAATTGAAACTAGCTCTGTCCTGAATATAAGCAGAGCCATGAAAGGGGGGAACATTATCAAAAAGAACAAAAGGTTCCCTCTTGGTTGCACCATGCTTCACAAACAGTTAGCTTTTGTACGAGTGCAATTTCAAGCCCAGCGTTTATGCAAAAGAGTTGAGCCCCAAGCTTCTTCCAATAACAATGTTTTTGATAATCAAAGTGATCTAGAAGGCATTTGTTGATTTAAGAGAAATAGAGGGAATGACATGGGAGAGAATTGAGCTCCTCCTCTCCATTTTCTTTAAACAAAGAGGTCCTTAATGATTTCTTCCCACAAAACAAGCGCCTGTGGCCTAATGGATAAGGCGTCTGACTTCTAATCAGACGATTGTGGGTTCGAGTCCCACCAGGCGTGTATCTCTTGAGTTCCACTAACTAACTACCTATAGTGCATTTTTAGTGCAATGACCACACATTGATCTTATCGCGTAGATGTCCAAAAATAAGCAAAAATCTCATTGAGGAAATACAGAGATCTTAGTCAACCATTCATAACCATTCCTTTCATATGAGGTCCAACTAATAGAATTGATTACTTAGAGGAAGAAAGGAAAATTGAGAGGAAAAAGTGCCCAAAACATTGAAAGTGCCTAAGATTGCGCATCCGGGGAATCGAACCCCGGTCAGTACCGTGGGAGGGTACTATGATACCACTACACCAGATGCGCCTCTTGTTGGCGGTCGACGAAAATTATTTAAATTAAATAATTTAAATACATCACGAGAGATATTACCCCATGCCACCCGTCTAACTTGGACCAATTCCTTTTGGAAGTCATAATCACCGAGTTTTTGTAAAATTAAATATATAACATATGAATTTTTTTAACTAATTAAAATTATTACATTTAAAACATTTTTAATTAAAATATATGATATTTATAATTTTACTAAGTGGCAGTACTTGCTGACGTGATTAAAAGATGGTTTTTTTAATATATGTTGTTATAGCACATTTAGTATATGTGAAGATGTAATTATTGTATTATTTTTATATTAATTAATATTAAAAAATAAAAATGATCTTTTATTTAAGTAAATATTTAATTAAAATAATATATGTAATACTAATAATAAAATTAATGATAATTTTTATATTTTTTAATATTAATTAAAATAAAAGAAATATAATAATTACAATATTAATTTTTGTCATAAGGATAGAGGTGAATTTATGGTGTACATTAGAAAAATTCAATATAGGTTGTAATTTTAAATCTTTTTATATACAGTAGGATGCTTCTCGATTTTCAAAAGTTAGCATATTTGAATAATTGGTAATTAAGATTTTTTCGTCTTCAACCACCCACAATCACAATCAGAAGAACCGAAAAAGTATTAGCATTAGATCATTTAACAAATAAAAATATTCATGTTCAAAATGTCAAATGTCCATCCACTAAATAATTTAGGAAGAATATTTAGTGAAGAAAGTAAGAAAATGAAAAGAACCAAAAGTGCATTTTTGCAGGATTCAGATATAAATAAATGTTCATAAAAGGAACCAATAAACAAAAATGAAAAATATGCATTGACACACATATTAATCTCATTGACTAGACGTCCGAAAATAAGAATCTCTTTAAGGATATACAGCGGCCACCGACAATCGACCACCTACGGCCGACCACCGACCACCTACGGCCGACCACCTACCACCTGCCCTTGCCAAAGCCCCACAATAGCGTGTCCATCTTATTCAACCATTCATAGCAATTCTTTTGTATAGATAAAACTGCACAACAGGGATTGTTTGTTGAAGAGCAAATTCTTTTATATTAAAAATGATACTTTTTTTTTATGGAAAATAAAAAATATATTAAGTAATGAAAATTTCAGTAAAATCTCTATTTCATGGCATTATAACCAAAAGCAAAATAGTTTAAAGACAAAATCAGAAGCATAACTTATAGTATTAGTACTAGATTTAAACTAAGTCCATGATGGATGTAGATAATTAAGTAAAGAGAGACATCTGCAATGCAGATATTGAAATTACTATCACTGTATGAGCTAAATAGGACTACTAATGAAGAAAGAGGAGTCACTATGAGTATTAAGAACTACTGAACATCCTCACCTATTTAACTAGTTTTCTAGGGAGAGCAAGGGATTCCGGCAACAAACAATCCCTAACCCGCAAGTTGCCGCCATATTTGTTCTTAAAGAAGAACAAACAAGAGGGGCCTTCTCCACACAAACACAAGACCCCTCAGTCGCCTCCATGTTTACCCAATCATGTTCCCATCGCTGCCGAACCTCTTCAAACCCATGCTGTTGAAACTCAATAAGGGAACTAGAACCCTTTTGTCAGCTTGAATAGCAGGCTTCCCACACAGACCATAGCCCGCTTTACTGACAGCATCCTTGTCCTTTTGTAATCAGTTAGCTGATCGAGAACTGGTGTGAACCAGTTTCACCAAATTTGACCCCCACCTAGATCTCATTCGAGGAGATGTGCCAAAATAAGATTTTTTCCAGTTAAATAGGAGAAACCCACTTCACTGGCAAGATCAATTCCAATCGTAACCTTCGAAAATCAACAGATGTAAATTCTAGAAAACCCAAATATGCCGCTGCCTTGTGGTCCTTTGGGTTGGAGTTTCCAAAGCAAGATAGTGACAAGATGAAAGAGGAGATCAAGAGGAGGAAGGGAGGGGTAAGAAGAAAGGAGGGATGAAAGAACTCATCTGTCGAAGAGAAACCCTAGGAAGGAAAACCCATTGCCACTGCTCTCAACGTTATAAGCAGTGCATGGGAGAAACCCTAGGGAGGAAAACCTGTTACTATTGCTCTCAACCGGATAAGTATGCAATTGAGGGTCAAAAAAAAAAAAAATACCCTTAA
>BPVZ01000001.1:6872869-6885344 GCA_020521535.1 Rubroshorea leprosula | reverse complement strand
ATACCCCTCTTTAATTACCTTGGCCTTGCAGCTCTTGATCCATTCACAATCAGATAGCCATGGCAGCCATTAAGGTCCACGGAAGTGTAATGTCAACCGCTACACAGCGAGTTCTTGTTTGCCTTTACGAGAAAGAGCTTGAGTTTGAGTTTGTTCCGGTGGACATGAAATCTGGGGCACACAAACAGGAGCCTTTTCTTTCCCTCAATGTAAGTGTGAAACAGAGATCTCTCGCTTTGTTTATCAGTGTGATTGTCATTTTGTTTTTTCTTTAGAGGGTTACTTTACTAGAAACGTATTGTAGAGAAATTTCATAAATTTTACGGTGAAATGTTTTATGGTGAAATTTTGTTGGATTGTTAAATTTTTTATGTTGGGTAAGAAATTGATATAAGAAAAATTAGTAAAAAAATTATTAAGTGGATTTTACGTAAAAGAAAGTTGAAAGAAAATTTTTTGCTTTAAAAAATATATAAAGAAAAGTTTAAAAATTGAGAATAGTGTAAAAAAAAAGAAAAAGACTAAAAATATCACTTTTGTTGTAATATTAACGTGTGAAAATACTTAAATAATGGAGAAAATTTAGAAAAGTTTAGGGGGAAAGTCTCCCCCAACCAAACACCCCCTATTTTCCTGTTGTTGGTCCTTTTTTCCACATGAGATTTCCTTTGGAATCAGGCATTATATAATTCTTTTATGCTACAGAGAGTTTAGCAATAGCTGCTACATGTTGAACTAAGAATGCCAATGAAACAGGAAAATGTTAATTTTGTTGAGGCACAGCTTGTAGCAGGGAATCCTGAAATTGCTCATGAGTACAGCTAATATTCATATTATTGCAACAACAAAAAAAAAAAAATGCCCTTTCTTGCATATTCCTAAGAAAGAGTTTATATGTTAACAATGTTGCTCCACATCACTTCAATAAGGAATATCTTCAATCTAACACTTCTCTTGTGGTTGATGCAGCCATTTGGTCAAGTTCCAGCCTTTGAGCATGGAGACTTTAAGGTTTTTGGTAAAGTTTAATGGAGACTCACCTATATTACTATTATATGGATAGTTTTTGTATGCAACTCACGCCTTTAATTTTTGTTATGCAGAATCAAGGGCAATCACTCAATACATTGCCCATGAGTTCTCCAACAAGGCAACTCAACTGATATATCCAGGCTCTAAGAGTATGGCAACCCTTGCAGTGTGGATGGAGGTGGAAGCCCACCAGTATGATCCTGCTGCTTCAAAGCTGGCCTGGGAACAATTTTACAAGCCCTTGTTTTTCATGGTGACAGACTCTGCAGCTGTGGAGGAAAATGAAACTAAGCTGGCTAAAGTTCTAGACATCTATGAGACTCGTTTGTCTCAGTCAAAGTACTTGGCTGGTGATAGCTTCAGCTTGGCTGATATGCACCACATCCCAGTTACACAAATCTTGGTGGGGACACAATCGAAGAAGCTGTTTGAATCACGTCCCCATGTCAATGCATGGGTTGCTGATATCACAGCAAGGCCAGCCTGCTCTAAGTTCCTTGCCATGCAAAAGCAATGAGGATTTTACCACAGCCTAGCTACTGCTTGATGCTCATTTTGCATTCACAAATAAAAGCCTATGTTTCTACCTTTTGTACTTTGATTTTGGTTTGGTCTTTGAAGATTGTATTTCTCTGTTGCCATGCACTGTGTTGCTGGTGTCTTAGCCTTTAATCTTCAAGTTGAAGGAACCAAGTTTCTGTTATAACTACATTTGAGAATAATATTATGTTATCTTCAGCTTTTCAATATTTCTTGCCTTTCTTCTACAGGTTTCAAAATTTACCAATCAATTAATGGGAACATATAATATAGATTTCAACAGTTAGAAGTTTATGACTTGCTGTAAGGAGCCGAATGCTATGTCCAAAATCATAATCCTAACTTCTATGAAATGAAAAAAATTCTGAATATCAACAATGGCATTCAAATCTACATGGATAGAAAGAAGTAGAAATACAGGGGTTAATGAATTTCAAAACGGCATTTAAGATTAATTAAATCCATGGTACAAAGTTTGAGAATCATGTTCACGGAATGGGAAATTTCTTTACCTGTGATGAAAATCAGGTAGCTGATATACATTGAAAACTTCAATTCCTTTTGTCTGGCCATCAAAAACTTGCATTTGGCATTGATGAAACGAACCCTCTCCATCCTCTCTACCAAGGCACAAAGCTGTGCAGCTGGAAGACTGAAGTAGTTAATTTGAAGTTTCCATAAGTTCTTCAACAAGTCAGAAATGATCCCCACATGCAATTAGGAGGCCCAAATGGCATTGCTCTAATTAATCTAAAAGCATTATCAACATCTCCTGCAAGTGCCAAGAGATCGACAATACATGTATAATGTTTTGCACCAGGCAAAAATCCATACTTTCATTCAAGAAGTGAAAGTAATATTTGTGACCTGTATCAACCAAAACTGAGTGACTACAAGCAAAAGCACCTGGCTCAACGAATGTTACATCTTCAACAGGCTTAAACCCTTCTTGCTCCATTCTATTAAACCACCAGACTGCCTCCTCCCTACTTTTAGCCAGTGCTAACCCATTAATAACAGTATTCCATGCATAAACATTCTTCCCTTTCAAGTTACAAAAGACACTCAAACTCATATCCAACTCCCACCTCTTCTTCCTATAAAATCATGAATCCAAACTCCCATTTTAATAGCACCAAAACTAGCACAAGCAGCTTGTGATAGGATTGGGCTTGACACCCCGCATATTGCATCTGCTCATAGGTGATCAACGCTCCATCATACTTCTTAGCACAATTATACCCTGTAATCAAAACAATCCATGAGACCACATCTCTCTCACGCATTTCATCAAACAGTTGGCGACACAACACCATTTAGCTACATGGTGCATGAAGACACTCAACAAACAATACTGTACATGAATATCATCAACATGAACCATTTTTATGAAATGGACATGTATCCTTTGCCCAAGCTTGAACACATGGAAGTCATCCAGGGACTTTTAACAGGAAAGGAAACGTATGGTTATTGGACAAAATCGAGTTTTTAAGCATGTGTTTGTATATAGTCTACAGAGAACCAGATTTCTGGGATTTTGGATTGACAGAAGGCTCTGATGATAGAGTTGCAGAGGAAGACATGTAGTTTGGTCCTGCTGGGAGTTAGGGGAGAGGAGAAAGTGAGCATCTTTCAAGAAAAGTTAGCAAAAAATCTAGATACAATAAGATGCGCATCCGGGGAATCGAACCCCGGTCAGTACCGTGGGAGGGTACTATGATACCACTACACCAGATGCGCTCCTGGTCGGTGTGTGCCTAAAAAAAATTTCTTAGACGTTAGTCAGATCTAATAGGCCCTCTCGTTTCGGCATGGAAGAGGGCTTTGCCCAGAACGGAGGAATCAAGAGCTGTGAAAATGAGGATAGTTGGGCTTACCGGAGGGATTGCGTCCGGTACGGTAAGAGCACGATCTCGAGCCTCTTCAAGTCTTGCGACATTCCGGTCGTCGATGCCGACGTTGTTGTTTGCGTATGTTTCGTTCCCTCTTCGCCAGCTTTCTCTGCTGCTGAAAGTTCAATTACATTACTGCTAGAAATCGTTTTGCAGGATGTGTTAAAGATGGGCACTGTGGGGTACAGAAAAGTGGTGGCGGCATTTGGGCGGGACATGCTGCAAGATAATGGAGAAGTTGATCGGCCCAAGTTGGGACAGATCGTCTTCTCCGATGCTTCCAAGCGCCAACTCCTTGATCAGTATGAATACTGTTTTTGGTGTTGCAGTTTTCTAAATTTCGGTGCTCTTTTCATTTGATTTTAAGATGCTATCTCTTAGAGGATAATACTAGGTTGAGGAAATTAATAAGATTCCAGAAATCATAAGTATTTGTCTTAAATTATTAGTTTAAGTATGCCAGATTTGTTAATCTGATTGTTTCACGGCATTTGGTGAAAAGTTGAATTTGGTTTTGTTTGGAATTGTTGATAGGTGTTCTATTTGTAATTGTGGTTTTTCCAGTTTTCTACCGGAAGAAAAATTATGTTATCGTTACTAAAACTATTGGTGGAGTGGAAGTAGTTTGGTTATATTTAAATGAGATCTCGAGTTTGAATCTTATAAATAAAGAAATAGGTGTTAAAAGAGTTTTTTATAAGTTTTGAACTTAATGTAATTATCGGATATTAAGAAATTAATACATAAAAAATATATATATATATTATTGTTTATAAAAAACTATTTTTTAGGTTGGACTGCCATCTTATAAAATTACTTAAATACTTTTAATAAAATAATATAAAATAAAATTTAAAGACATTTAAGTAATTTTATAAAACAGATTGCATCTAATTTGTCTTGAAAAACAATATACTATATTGTTTAATAATTGCTTTGAAAAGTGTCTTAGATATTAATAACCATTAAATTATGTAAAATATCAATTAAAATTAATTTAATCATAATAAATTAACAATTTTATGAGGTGCTTGGTGAAAAAATGTTGTTGGAAGACAACCCCAAAAGAGCAACCCCAAACACAAATTAAGTTCAGTTAGCTCCGGTTCACCTGCTCTTTTAGCTGTTCTTGGTGTCTTGTTTTGGCAACTAACAATTTGCATTAGCTTCGGCATTTTCGGAGTTACATGCAAGCTTTTGTCCTATGATATCAAAATAATTGTGTTACCATTGCAGGATGGACGTTTTGCCTTCAAATTTGTTCTGGAAAGAGAATAAGATGATTGAATAGCTATGAGTGAGTAAGCCATTCTAATTGCAGTTTGTGGACTTAATATATTGTTTTCAACTTTGAAATGTTAATGTGATTGTTGTCTACAATGAGGGAGGTGTCTAGCATATAAAATCTTCCCTGTTTTATAAAGTGGAACAGAATTAAGTTCCAAAACATCACTGAGTTTCATTTATTGTGGGTATGCTAAGGCCTTTTAAACAATAGTTTCAAAACAGTGAACTCTAGGAATTTATTTCTTCCAGACCTGGAATTGATGTAATATCTATAACTAGCATTCACCTCTTGGTACTAATATGCTTGCAAAGTGATGTTGTGTGCCTAGAAAATCATATGTAACATTTTAGTGGCAGTTCAAAAGATCTTGCCCCCTTATCCGTAAGTCATGCGGTTGTAGTTTAATAGCTCTATTATTAGCAAGTTTTGACTCATCGATGTGAAAAATTTTTAGGAGGATAGTCTCCTTTTTATCTGAAGGTAGTCTGCCAATTTTAACCTAAATCACCATTATTTGCTATGTTTCTTGGTAATGTATCATCATATAGAAATTTCTCATGCTAATATGTTAGATTTTTATTTTGGTTATTTTGTTCTTGTAGGATGTTAGCTCCTTATATATCCTTTGGCATCTTCTTGGAAATTCTGAAGCTTTGGCTGAAGGGGTTTGAGACAATAGTTCTTGATATCCCTTTGTTATTTGAGGCAAAGATGGAAAAGCAGACAAACCCCATTATTATTGTATGGGTTGATCCTGAAACTCAGCTTCAGCGACTCTTGTCAAGAGATGAAACAGCAAAGGAGGATGCAAGAAATCGGATAAATGCGCAGATGTCTCTAGACTCGAAAAGGAACAAGGCAGACATGTTGATTGATAACACTGTGTCACTCAAGGATCTGAATGAACAGTTCCGGAGGTTATTGTTCCAAGTTCACAAGGCCTTTGACATGGACTGAAGTCTGACTTTCAAGGCAGGGAGGCTTGTCGACTCTTGTTTCTGTTGTTGTAGGTGTTCTTTCATGCTGAAAAATTTATAATACATTGTAGGCAGGGAAGTTGCCCTAAATGCTTTAATGGATGTAAAATACATTATTTTCTGTCTAATGTCAAGTAACATAGTATTTTTTTACTTCTACATTATTTAATGCCTTATCTCATTCCCAATTGGTCAGTTAAATCTTTAATTTCATCATGGAGACCTCCTTCAGTTTCGCTCTGCCATTGAGAAGTTGAGCAAGTGGTCCACAATCCATTCCTGAGATAAGTCTCCTTCCATGAATTTGTGTACCGCATTAAGATTATCTTTGCCATAAGATTTCATTTGATTGCTTCTTTTGAGATTTGGATCACTACTGAGACTTTTGATGATAATGATCCGTTTCCTGTGTATTACTACTTGTGCAAGGGACATAAAGCAACAAAGATTGTGAGTGCCAAGTACTGTCACAAGCCACTTCAACTGTAAAAGCCTGGCAAAACAAGTGGCTTAAATAAAGTTGAAGATGGCAAAATTTGCTTTGTTACAGTATTATGTGCTATATTAGAATAATAGAAGATTCAAAGTGCAGCAATTTTTTAGTGATATTCTTTTTCTTTTCTTTTTGGTATTCTTCCATGTTGCTTGAAAATTTGTAGTATTATGGTATTATTTTTCCTTTATTATTCATTGGTGTGCTCCAGAAAGCATGGCCAGATAACTCTTGGCTGTCACTAAACTCACTACATTTGAAAGTATGCACTATTATTTAATTTTCCCTTTACAATCTGCATAATTAATATGAGAGATATATTATTTAATTCTTCTTCCCTTGGCTCTTTTCTTGTTTTACATGGTTTACTGTTTCATTTGTATCTGGTTTGGATGTTGAGAGCAGGACAAGGAGCAAGTACTCAGAGTCATGTAAATTCTCATAGTACTTCTTTAAAATGCTTTACCGGTTTAGTATAGGAACCGTGGAGGGGAATTATTATCTGACTCCAACTTGCTCTATGATTCTTTACAGTTGTCTCTTTATCGAAAAAACATGTGAATCAATAATTGAGCATTGTTAGCCTGGAACAAGAAAGGTCAGGTCACGGGTTACGATTGGAAAAGAATGGCTACAAAGGGGAGGCTGTTCCCCCCATGTTAGTGGGGATTGGAAGATTGGACATTCTGATGGTATTGTTTCGTGAGGCTCCAATGTAATCAACATAACTAAGAACTAGAGTTTGGCCTAACAGTTGTTATTTCTCTTCCAGGAAGAAGAGTTTCAAGTAGCAGTATGTGTGAGCTTAATAAACCTAACTCTTAAGGTTTGAATATCTGACCTTAAGAACACGATCAACTTCTGTCAAATTTAATGTTTTGAATATGATCCATTCTTGTACTGAATTTTTAGTCAAAAGCATGTGAAGCGGAGATCATGTATGTTGTTGTTGTTGTTTCTGTAATTGTGTTTAGGAAAATCATTTGTGTGTAGATTTTACCTCTTAAAATACCATGATAAAAATTGACAGGAGCACTAGTGAAAATTTAGACAGCATGGGTGCATTTTTTACCTAAAGAGTACAATTATTGAATAAAAAGAAAAAAACAGAGAGGAGGAACAAATTAATGTGAAGCACTCACTTTCATAGGCTAAATACAGTGGAAAGCTACTAGATAAAGTTGGAAAACAGTATAGGATGTTTGCTTTGGATTGGGATTGTGTCTCTTCTTGTCTATGCCTTTCTGAAGAAGTAGTTTTGTTACTAGATTTTTTTACACAGTTCACTATGCATTTGTTTGCTTCTAATTATTTGTTTACTTAATTGGAATCCAGGATCCCAAAAGATGCATTAGAAGCAAACCCATCAACTGGTTTGGCCAAACTTTTTTCTGCCATTATGCCATGTTATTGCTCACTGCCATCAGGACAACCAGTGAGCTTGGAACACCTGTCACAGCAACCACTGGCTAACTAATCAGGACAAGGTAACATTTGGTTGTTTAATTAAAGCTTAGACAAATCCTTATTGACCCTAAACCAATAGTGTTTATCTTGGAAATTAGAATCTTCTAGGCTTATGGATAGCCTCCTAGGTCTTTCAAAACTAAAAGGCAAAAATACAAGAGGATCTGCTATCATTTGTTTTCAAATTAAAGAAACTAATGTTTTGAAAAAAGAACCATATATATATATATATTTGTATAAATTTTTTTATAGCATGGATGCCTAGACATTTGGCCTGACTAGTACCATTAACCCCTACAAACCGTCTAGACGTCTCCTTGTGTCTCGTCCATAGGTATTAGCCAAAGGCAAAGCTTCAACAAAAGGTGGGCGAAAGAGATTCAAATCTATGTTTCCAACATATTTGCACCACTTCTTATCAATTGTCTAACCCAGCAAATTTGAAAAAGAGGAATAATATTTTCTATGAATTAAATCTTGGTATAACGATTAAAGTACAAACAATAATCCTTCCCTTCACCTTGTAGAAGATAAAAATAAATGAACATATTTCATTTTTAATTGTAAAAATATGAAACTAGAAGCAATATAATATATCTTTGTTTGGTATGCATAGAAAGTGCTTTTAGGTCTTACCTTTATGTGATTCCTCTGGGCTGTAAAAAAATAGAATATCCACATCAAAAGCAACCGGGGTTAGTCCAAGGGTCAGTTGAGAAGGCAAGAGGGAGGACTCCTGGGTAGTGATGTAACTAGGTCACTTGACTATGTTGACAGGTAGAAGTTGATTGGTTGAGAATTGGAGGTGATGTGGCATCCATACCAGTTGCTTCTCATTGCTTTCCTTCTACTTTTAACTCCGTATCTTGATTTTCCTTCCTCTTAAACATCTGCCCTTTCTCTCCTTTGCTCTCCTTTCCTTTCTTCGGTTCTCCATTAAGTCATCTCTCTACCTCCAAATGGCAGGAAAACAAGCTGAAGAGACTCCAGGAGCCCTGAAATTTCAGGTTAGCATAGATAATTATTTATTTCATTCTCTTCTACTCTCATTTTCCTATCTAAAATTCGTCAAAACTCTTTCTTTTTTTCTTTTTACGGTTAATTGTTAACCAAGGAACCTTAACTGTTTGATAGACATGGGTCTTGAAAGTCTTTATCCATTGCGATGGCTGCAAGAAGAAGGTGAAGAAAGTTCTTCAAGGAATCGATGGTATGTAACATAATTCTAACTCTTAACATATTCTGTTTTGCATCTTAAAGATTGTGTGGTAGATAAGTTCTGTTGATCTTTTCATTAGCAGACCAATGATTTGATTCTCTTGATCATTGTTTAGGTGTTTTTATGACGGACATAGATTCTCAGCAGCACAAGGTCACCGTAACTGGCAGCGTGGATGCTGACACTCTCATCAAGAAACTGGTGAGCAAAGGGAAACGTGCTGAGCTCTGGCCACAAAAGCCTGAGAAGAAAGACAAAAAGGCTGGAAAATCAAAGAACAATGAGAAAGAAAAGGACCCTGGAGAAGGTGAAGAAATTGATGATGATGGCGATGAGCCTCTAGAAGGGGACAAAATGGGCAGTCAGGAAATCGAGGGAACCGGTGGAGAAAATGGCAGCGGAGGTGGAGGGAAAAAGAAGAAAAAGAAAGGGAAAAAAGGCAATTCTGGAAATGGCGGAGGCGATAGCAACCCCAGTGAGACACCTGCAGGTCCTGCATCTGCTAATGCTATGGCTACTACTCCAGACCCGGCCCTGCCTATGGCATCAATGAATCTCCCTCCGTTTCAGCCTCCGTATCCATACCAGCCCATGTATTATACACCTCCAATGTTCGGAATGAGTTACAATACGGCATATCCTAGAGCAAGCACTTCATACTATGCTCCTCCCATGCACGCCATCTCTTATCCGCCACCTCCACCACCGTCTTACCCAATCAGAAACCACGGCGAGGATGATTATGATGAGGATGGAGTTATAAGCTGTGCAATTATGTGACCATGGAAGGTCCAAAGGGACAAAGTCACATAATGCTTAGAGTATGTTGGTATGGGTGTGAAAAGGAAAGGAGAGGCAAAAGGGATTAATTTTGTATGATCCAAAGCTAGAGTATAATTAATTAATTAAATTATATATTTCTGGGGGAAGAAATAAATGTTTGTAATGGGAGTTTGGATTTTGGAGGCTTTGTATAATTCCTTAGGGTTTGTTTGGTTGTGTTAAATCTGTAGGGACTTGAAAATCTCTCTTTCCCTCTTTCTTATGTGTAAAGGAGAGTTTCTGTTTTGTAATTGTCCCTTTCTTTCTCTCAATTTCTGAAGGAAAGAGCCCAGACTGTTAAAATAAATGCATGAAAATGTTCTTAAAAGGACTTCTTTTTGGAAAGAAATTAAAGTACCTTTTGTTCCTCTTTGGTTAAAACATCTATGCTTTCAATGGAGGGATATTAGCAAGCTCCCACTTCAACAGAAGAAAGCTTTTGCTTTTTCTATCTTTCAAAGTCTCCACGCTAACTGGGCACTCGGGGCCAATACTTGAAAACTTGTTCATTAAGTAGTGTTTTTTTTTTTTTTTTGGGTGAATAAGTACTTGTTTATTAAGTAGGATCCAAACAAGATCTTCATTGCATGTTTTTGGGGACTTAAATAAGTTAGAATTGAAAAGCAGCTTTCATGAAGTACTTCTCCAACTGGGTTTTGGTTCAATGATGAGAAAAAGTAGAACCTTAATAAACCCCAATCATAGCTTTCTAAAAGATGCAAGAATATTTTCTCATCACCACATATCGCCTTTTAATCAAGGCCGGCGACCCCCCCGTCCCCCCACCGGAGAATATTCAGTGTGGATTATACTTCTTTTTCAAGACTTGAAAGTGAATATATGGATATGCTTATCCTCACAAGTACATTCCTCAATTCATATGTTCAACCTAAAGATAACCTTTCTCAATCTTTTTGCATAAATATTTTCTATTATTATCATTAAGTTTAAATTAAAGATTTTTAAGTCTTAAATCCCGATATCAATTAAGGACGTATATCACGTGCACACAATATTTTCATCTTCTACTCGAAATTCTAAAAAGCTCAGGTGATGAAGCTACTAACTTCAATTATTTCCATTGATAATCATTTCCATAAAACATATGATTTAGTTTTATTCCACCTTTTACATGGAAAGGATAAGACAAAGTTGATTGTAAGGACCCTCTTTTACAGATATTAATGAGTTAATAAATCTACAAAGCACCTCAAATAAGATTAAAAAAAAAATCTGCAAAGCACCCACTTTATTTTGTCTCTACCAAAGTTCTTGCCACTACTTTTTCATTTCCCCAACATTCATTCCCAACTGATTCCCAGTACTCAATCATGAAAAGATAGGTACTACTATTTGATTTTCAACAAATCATCAAACCTTTGACTGCAATATATGGCCTCTTTTTCCACCCCTAGTGATGATGATGAAAGAATAATCGAGAGGAGCAAGTAGAAGTAATTATTAATAGGATTCTTAATCAAAACAAAAGAAAACTTATATTGTTCTAATACAATCTTGAGGTGGACTAATCTTTCCCTTCACTTCAACATCATAGGGAATCCAATGTAACATAATCTTGATATTTATATTAGATATATCTAAACTTAATTGATATAAGATAGTATAATTACTTTTATGATAGTAATATAATAAATTAATCTAAAATTTTTGTTCTTTTCCTTTTCATTTTTGTGTGGGGTGATAATATTCCAAAGTATAGGAATGGGTCCAAATTAATAAAGGACGAAACATAGATATAGTGAGATTTTGATGTGAAGGATGGAAAAAAAATGAACAAGGACGCTAAGTGTTGAACCATTCATGATGTTAAAGGGGAATGGAATCTTAGTTCAGAGTCGTGCGCATATATATACATCTTATAATATGTTTGGCCTCTTTTGCTAACCATCAGATTACTCATATTCACTATAACTTTGAAACTTTAATTTTGAAATTGAAGCTAAGGATGAAATATTTACGGTGGGTAACATGTAAAATCACTTATCTTGTAAGAAATGTAGAAAGAAAGGACATGGCTTTTTGAAGGAAAAGGTAAATTAATGATGGAAAATTTGAAAGGTGGTAATGAGGATGAAAGGATTAGGCCATAGGCAGATTTACTTGGCCATAATAATTACAAAGTTTGGTGGAAATTAAAGTTGATATTGATAGTACACTATCTTCATTATTTCTTCACCAAAAAAGATGAATGCAGTGCTAAAGGAATAAATATAGGGTGTTTTTAATTTGCATCTTTCTAGTACAAATTAATGGTATATTTATTATATTAATTAATTTATAAAAAGTTTATATTAATTTTAATAACTATTTAATTAAATTTATCCAAATAATAACAATGCTAAAATTAATATTAATTTTTATACTCTCTTTATTTCGAAATATAAGTTATTTAATTTTTTTACACTAATTTTTAAGTAATGCTTTTTTTTTTTCATAACATATGAAAAATAATTGAATTTTTTTTAATCAAATAAATTTACTCAATAAAAACTACAATAAAATAATAAAAAATCTGATTTATCATTTATATACTATATAGAGATATTGTTTAAAGTTTTGTGTGTTAAAAAAGTTAAATGACTTACATTTTGAAATAAAATGTGTATTATCTTATGTAAATTAATAAAAAAAATTAATAAATATATTCTTAACTTATACTTATTGCATAGACTAAGAATACCCATTTAAACATCAACCAACAGCAAAAGAGACGGAGGCACT
>BPVZ01000001.1:6766923-6777421 GCA_020521535.1 Rubroshorea leprosula | reverse complement strand
CATTTAAAAGGTAAAAATAACATAAATTTTTTAAGTCCATAAGTACTTTTTGGTTTCTTACTACTCTAGTTCCTGTCTCTTAGCTGTTTCTAAGGTTTTGGCAGGACTACTTCTTGTTCTTTTCTTATAGCTTACTATTTTGGAACACTAATTGCAAGAAATTTCTCTCAAATTGCAAAGATAAAAGAAGAATATTTCTAATATTGGAATTCTTTGAAAACAAAAAAGTGATACCATTTTGGTTGAAATCCTAGAGCTAAGTTTTGGGGTGTATAGATATATATTCTGTGTGTAATATTCTTAGACAATTACAAGGAAAATTTGAGGAGAAAGGCTTGGAAAATGCCATTTTGGTGCTAGAAGCCACGTGATTTGGGTTGATTATTACTATAAGACAACAAAAAGATGTCCTCATCTCAATTGTCAAATAACAAAATCTTGAAACTTTCAATTAAATGTATATAGAGTTTGAATTTGAAGATATTTAGAGGAAAATTTGAGAAAAAAAGAAGAATATGATCTCGTTTTGTACAACATTTCATTAGTTGGGAAAAAAATAAAAGACAATAGAAAGATTTTACCTTGAGTTTATATAGAAAAATTGGAGACCTAAAACATTGATTGTGTTTCTTTGAGTGAGTTATTCAGTAGCCTTACCTAGAAAACCAAGCACCTACACCTTTTGTATCATGAATAACTTATATGAAAAACCTTTTTGCTCTAGACTTGCACTGCCTTGTTTGGATTCCTCTAATGTCAGCATCAAATGAGACAAAAGACAATGGCACCGTTTTTTGGGGATTAAGATATGAGCCTCCTCAATACGACATGTTGGAATTCATCCCACAGAAAAATTGGATTGCATGGTAGAAAAAGTGCCATATATTGTGACTTTTGTTAAAATACACAAGGGAACAAGTGTTAACCTGAGGTTGCATCTATTAATATTAAATAAATGTTCATCTAATGAGTCAGGTTTAAGTTTTGGGATTCAAATAAAAATTGAAATTGTCTTGGTAACTAAGTTAGTACTGATTGGGTCAAGAGGTAGCATCTGTTTGTAACAAAAAAAAAAGGGTGTCTTAGAGGTTCATTAAAGTGATTTAAAAAATAAATGGGTAATTAATTTACAATGGCAATGACAATAATAGAGATTAGAGAGAGAATTAAGGGCAATATCTTGATGTGGTCAATTTTGAACAGTGTAGATATATATATTTATATAAAGCCAAAGAAAACCAGGTTCCAATGTTAGTCCTGTGTCAGCTACAAAGACTCATCTTCTCCACCAGAAATGAAGCAGAATTTCCCTGCTTTTTGTCCTCCTCTAGTCATGGCAGATTCCTGATTTTCTCTTCACCAAAAAAACAAGCCACAACTTTTCATCTTACTCCCCCACTTCAACATCAAGAAGAAAAGAAACAATACAATTTGGGGGCAAAAAAAAGAAGAAAAAGGACAGACGACCAAGCTTTGTGTATTTCAAATGTCAAAAATCTCAGGGGATGATGGCAGTTTCTCCTCAGGAGAAGAAGTCCAACAACTTCTTCAAAAGAAACAAAAGCTTCAGAATCACCCCCATAGCTCCTCCGGCACCGGTGCCGCGGGACCTTCTACTGCCTCTAAAAGCAATGATTCATCCTCCCAACAGCCGCAGCAGCCACCAGTTAAGAAGAAAAGAAATCTCCCAGGAACTCCAGGCAAATTCACTCACCCCCATCATGTTTATTTATTTATTTATTTTTTTCAGTTCTTATCCATAGAGTCATAACGTGTTTCATGATCTTAGAAATTGAATTGTTATCTATTAACCAATAATATTAATTTATTTTTTTAAAAAAAAATTTATGTTTAATTAAAAGGTTCAATTATTGCTAAGATATTACAATAATTGACATGGACTGTTTGCTTGATTAATTTTTTCACTTTTCATTTTGTATAGTAATTTAATCAAATATGTATGAACAGATCCAAATGCTGAAGTTGTAGCTCTATCTCCAACAACCTTAATGGCAACGAACAGGTTCGTGTGTGAGATATGCAACAAGGGATTCCAGAGGGACCAGAATTTGCAGTTGCATCGAAGAGGTCATAATCTTCCATGGAAGCTGAGACAAAGAACCACCACGGAGGTTAAAAAGCGAGTCTACATATGTCCTGAACCTTCTTGTGTCCACCACAACCCAGCTCGTGCCCTGGGAGACCTTACAGGAATCAAGAAGCATTTTAGCCGGAAACATGGCGAAAAGAAATGGAAATGTGACAAGTGCTCCAAGAAATATGCAGTTCAGTCTGATCGGAAAGCTCATCAAAAAACTTGTGGCACTAGGGAATATAAATGTGATTGTGGAACAATCTTTTCCAGGTATATTGATAGTTTGTTATATACAATTAGATGATATTTTAAGTCAGTTTACGCGTATCAGATTAAGTATATTTCTTAAATCATAAAAAAAAAAGAAAAGAGAAGACTATTCTTACAAATTTTAAAGAAGAAATGTTACGCAATGGCCGACATTTGTTAGACCCTTTCACATTTTCTTTTTGACAAATCATATACCATATATGTCTCTTTCCGGATTACACATCAAATACAGTTCCCTAATTATGTAGATTTAATTTCATCATTTTCATGATTGTCTCCTTGAGCAGGAGAGACAGCTTCATCACCCACAGAGCTTTCTGTGATGCATTAGCTGAAGAAAAAACCAAGGTAAATCAAGGATTAATGGATAACAACATGGGATCCGAACTCATGAACAATCCCACAAACAATACTTCCATCGGAGGAATTTCCGACTTCAACAGTTTAAACCCTCTCAAATCCCTCCAGCAGGAGCTAGTTCCAATTCCGTTTAAGTCCATGAGCGTTGGTGGAGGAGCAGGAGGCATGTTTTCCAGCAGCTCCGGTGCTCTGTTTGGCAGTCCGCGAAACATGTCCCCGTCGTCCGCCGCCAGCCTCCAGCTCAGTCCCAACACCTCACCTGGATTTAATTACCTTCAGGACAGCAAAAATGGATTGCAGATTTCGGGGTCGGCGCACGTGTCTGCGACTGCCCTGTTGCAGAAAGCAACCCAGATGGGTGCAACGGTGAGTAACAGCATAAATTCGCCCGTGATGCAGAAAGGCTTCGGCAGTCCCATGGCGGGTCACGACTCCATTAGATCACTGTGTTTTGGCGCAATTCAGCCGCAGGGTAATCCATTCGACCACTTCACATCACCGGCTGATCAATCAAACATGGTGGGGATTGGCGACGGAGGATTCTCCAATCCGATCATGGAAAAGGGTCCACAAGAAATGCCCCATGGGTCCCATCTCTTTCAAGCTGCAACAGGAGGTTCGTCCATCAATGATATGGGTATGATTACGAGCATGTTCATCACGAGCCGGGACCAAACCACAATGGAAAGGGACTTAACAGGGCAGAGTAACATGGCTAATTTGCATGACTTCATGGGGATTGGAGGGCAAAGGGGGGCACATTTGCATGAGCAACAGCAGCAACAGAGATTGGAACTTGAAGTAATGAGCCAGCAGCAGAGGTTTATGAACCATTTCCAGCACCAGCTCTCACATGGGGATTCAGCAATCGAAAAGCCCCTTTGGGATGTTTGACACTTTGAGATGGGGAGATGGTGCTGTCCCCAATCCATTGGAAAATTCTTGCCATTTGTGGCATGAATTGTTGCAAATGGGGTTCTTGGGGTCTAGGGTCTAGACCCACTTGGAAACAGGGTCCTGAATTCTTGAATTTGGGGCTGACCCTCATCTTGCATGAACCAGTGGGAACTTCATCCGATTGTTGAATACATAAAGAAGTAGAGGATGTGAACTAGATACTATTTCTTCATCAAAGGAAATATGATACTATGTCTTTATTGCTCTATTATAGTTTTATAGAGCTAAGATTATCCATCAAAGGACCTCTTTTTCCTCTTATTATCCTTTCTCATTTTCTAACTTAACCACTCAGATATTAGTTAATTTGAATTCAAGCTTTTTGTTTAAACTAAAAGAAAATAATTATTATTAGGTCTCTTAAATTTTTATCTTTACAGTTGTGTTTTTTAATATGACACGCTAAAAAAATTACTATCCAAGCAGGAAAAAAAAAAAACCAAATAATCAAATACCTGCATTAGGTCAGTCCAATTGAAAAGTTCTTTGTGTTAAATTAAATAAGGAAAGAGATGAAAACACGTTTTCATGAGAAAAAAAAAAAAATGGGACTGGACTTGCACAAATATTTTGGATCTTGCAATAGGATGAAGGGGAAGTCCAATAACATTTAATAAGGCCTTCAAAAATCAAAAGCCCAAATACCGACAATGGCAGTTTCTTAAAAGCCCAAACAAGCTTGTCCTCCCAAAATTACAAACCCCATAAACCCTAACCCTAATTTAGACGCAGGCAGCCCGCAGCCTTCATCTTCTTCCTATATATTTGCTGCAATATCCCTAACTCCACTGCTCGAAGTCGCCTCCGGCGTCATTGCCGATGCGGTTTCCTTATTCTTTTCGGCTCTTTTTGTTTTTTTTTTTTTCTTGTGCTGAATATGCATAGATCGGAGAAGCGATGGAAGGGGTGGGTCAAGGCGGTGATGTTGAGAACTACCTATTTTATGATCTTCTATGATTATAAAATCACCAATGGATCCTTCTGAGCCTTCTTCCCTCTCCTCCTTCGCCATTTTCTTCTCCTTAAAATTTTGATTCTTTTTGCTTCTTTTTTTTTTTTAATTAGTATTTCAAATATTGGAGCCATTGATGTGATGATACCGTCGTCGGAAAATATTATGTCGACGTAAACAATCAGACTACAATTATCTGATCAATCGGCTACATAATTGTTCTTCAAAGTCGCAAACTTTTTCAAAATACAAATTGAACTTCTCCGGCTTTCTTTCTCTTTTTATTAGGATTCCAATATCAGGGGCCGACTCATTAAACTGATGTTGTGCAGCCCAGATATTGCCCAAATTGATTCATATATTACAGTAAAATCTTATCAAAAAAAGTGTATTTCAAGACCACTTACAAGAAAAAGTGCAGAAATGCCTGAATCTTCCTTTCCATAGGCATTCCTGCATTTTTTTTTTTCTTGTATTTTTTCTTATAGATTGACTTGAAAATCCGGAACCCCAATTCTTATGATTGTCATGAAACATCAACTGAATTAGTTCTTAATTAACTTTTGTTAGAAACAAAAAATTAGTACTGTATACTTGTTGGCTTGCACCCACACTGGATTTATCAAAATCCTTAATTATTCCTGTGCATTCCAGCCAAAAACAATGGAAGTGTGTATGCTTTCTTCCAGATTTGTTGGAACCTGGAAGCCTAATACTGCTGTATTAATATGAGAATGTTTTGTTGGGGTATTTCCTAACTATTGAAATCTCACCATACATAGTTAAACTGTGGCATCGGGTTCCCTAATCTTAGCTGAATGTTGACATGAAAGATGTTTGGAGCTGTCTTCATAATCTCCTTTTCTGCTTCCTTTGCCAGTTTTATTGCATCCCTGCAAAGGAGCATGGAATTCAGCATTAGAGGGACTGATAAATGTGATTATGAAAAAAAACAAATGAATGGGTCAAAATCATATGCTTGGGTTCAATGAAATGAGTGCATACCGGATTGTCATCTCTGGAGGCATGTTAACCTCAACTTGGAGTAAAACCTTGCCTTGCAACAAGTGATGTGTTATGCGCTCAATCACCATTTTCTGAAATTCATCCAAGCTCATGAGAGAACAAAGTGTTTGTGGATGGAAGAGCCAAGATACAACAACAATTTAACCCCTTCTAATTCTAACTAGTCTATCCCTTTGAGTAATTAGTTAATTACTCAGTGGACCAATTCCAACTCTAGGGACCATGGCATCCAGTTAAAAGCAGAGGATCTCAGGACATCTGAAATTCGCATCGAACCAAAAGGAAAATTTGGAGATGGATGTGGATGGAGCAAATGAAAAGAAAATATCGTGATAAATAATATGAATTCATCAACTTTAGGAATATTTTTAACGCTAAAAAGCAATATAGAGTTCAGCCATTGAGCCTTCATTGAACCCTCTATCTAAGCTATCAATTAACAATTCACTGACTAGTTGAGAAAGGTACCTCAGCAAACTTTGATGAGAATATGTCAGAAACAATTGCCTCAAGATTTTCATCTTCTGCAGGAATGTTCCTTTTCTGGTCCCAGATTTCCTTGAAATTTCCATGCTGTTCCATTATGTTGGGAGAAGAAAATTCTATAAATGCAGGATCTGCAATATAATTTTGGTCATACTTGTACCCCTATTTTACGAGTGCTAAAATTTCAAAGCTCAGTGTTATCTATCACTATCAATATAAAGGGATAAAATCATTTAAATTACCTATGTGTATGAAAACTTCTGATACTTCAGGATGGGACTTGTGAATTTGATGACGAACATTCTCACCTATACCATGCGCAGCACTAACACTAGAAAATGGGTCGACCTAAAAAGGTAAATGAATAAAGCAATTCCATGAGGTAAAAATCACAGAGGATGCCTAATTATCTCATTTAGAATGTACTTTTGTGGTCAAACAGAAGACATACAGCACAACATATTAAACTATGCATTTTGTGGTGGGATCTTACCACAATATGTACATCAAGGTACAGGTTCGAACCAGCTCTCCTTCCTCTCAAGCGATGACATCCCTGCAGATTGTAAGAATTCATAAGCAAGAATTCCAGTGACTGAAATTCTAAATTGCATCAGCAGCAACAAGCCAACTGATGATGCCATGACAGTATGAAAAACTGGTGCATATAAAATGATGAAAAGACAGCCTCATGGCTGGACTTATAGCTTTTAGTCTCATACCTTGACTCCTTCAACTTGTAGAATTGTTTGTTTCATGGGATCCAACTGCTGAGCAGGTATTGCAGCATCAACCAGCTCCAAGACGCTACAAAGTCATCCCAAAGATAGTTTTAACTTATGAGGATATATACACAAGTGCCAATGGCTGTTTCAAAAAAATTAAAACTACACTTCAAATCTAGATGGCATGGTAGTCAGGCTTCAAAAGAAACAACAGACTACATGGGAGTAGAAATTAGAGGCTAGATATTATGTGAGTCAACCATTTGCTGGTAGTTTGCAACGACATGATTTTCTTACAAAGAAAAATGAGTATCATAAATTACCAGGTCAAGCCACAGCATCTGGAATGCCTTAAGAAATATGGCTATAATAACTAAGCTTTTAAATATCCAATCAATCAAGAAGGCATGAGCACAATGACACAAACCCCTGAGAAATACAATGTAATGAGACTGAAACAACAAAGAAAAAAATAAAAGCAGAGATTCTGGAACTTAAATTGATAATATGTTAGCCTATTTCCATATATATTGTTGCCGTTTGACCTTTTCATTGCAAAATAGAGGTAGTTATTTTCAGCCACATTAGACCCTTCTAAAAGTATAAAGAAAGCATAGAACTAATGGTGCATATAAAAAAGATAACAGAAGATGCACCTCTGGTACCCAGATTCCAGACCAGCTTTCAAAATCATTCCAGAGACAACAAGTCCAGCAAGAGGATCTAGAAACTTGACTCCAAGAAGAGACCCTCCTAAAGCACAATAGATAGAACTTGGTCAGTTGAGCATGATGCCTAGTTTAATAATTTTTAAAATGAAGCATGTACTTATTCTAAAAAATTTTTTAAAAAAAAAATTTTAAAAAAAGGAAGAAGAAGAAGAAGAAGAAGGAGCATGTAGTCATCTAAACAAAGCACTGAAACTGAACTTAAAAGTCCACAAGCTTGATACTTTTTTGAAATTAATAGCTGAATCAAGCTTTAGTATATTCTAACAAACAATGGCCTGACTAAAATGAATGAAGATTAAATGTGAAGAAAAGAAATTACAAGAAGCAGGGAAAGCAAACATACCAACCCCAATAAGTGCAACTACAGATGAAATTGCATCTGCACGATGATGCCATGCATTTGCCTTCATCAGTCCACTGTTTTGCCTTTCCCCAGCTCGTTTTGTTATCCAGTAAAGCCTATTTTTCCATTTTAGAAAGCAGTCTAACCATCACTATCAGAGCATGATCATATAGAAGACTTGAAAACTACATGGAACGAATTACAATAGGCATATGCTGTAAACAGAATGATAGAAAGCTCAGCCTATGTCAACTTGTCAAGTGCAAAAGGAACCAAATAACACCTGAATAAAGTATCAAGATGGAAGTTGAAGGCTTGAGAAGCATAAGAGGAAAACCACATGAAAGGAAAATGACACAATATTCACATAACAACTCCTAATATTTCTGAGAAGGGTTAATTAGACCAATTTACAGGTCAAGCTGAAAATGACCACAAAGCAGCAGCATGTACATAAACAAAATTAAAAAAAGAGAGAAGCTCTGGAGAAAGTGAAGAAGAATAAGATAAAGTAAGTGGAGTACCCTTCTTTAACGAATATTGATACAATAGTCATACTCAAAGCTAGTAATGGGTGATCCATATCAATTCCATGATGATGGCTGTGGGCATGCCCATGAGTTAATGAATGGTTAACTACTTCAGGATTGGTGGAAAAGAACTCCTGCACATGAAAAAGGTCCATTTCTAACATGGAATTTAATTTCATTTCAGGCACAAAAAATTTCCCAAATTATGTAGAACTGGAAATATGTTTGACTACATTGATTTTGAGATGAAGGGAATCACATGGAACCAAATCTAAAATCTGGTGTTATCTTTAAATCATTTAAAAGTAGAAAAGAGAAATCAGCAGTCATACAAGTAAAAGTTGCAGAGCATGCCATGCAATACCACCAGAAGTTGCCAAAAGCATAGCAGAGATTCCAAGGGCTCCGAGGGTTTCAAATTTACCATGCCCTGAGAATAAAATAAGGAAAAAAAAAATAATGAAAAGTTGAAAGTCTTTAGACATTTCAACAAAGTCCAACTTCCATGATTCATTGCTAATAAGAATTCAAGATAAAACATACAAAGATTTGACATTGACCGGTTCAATTATAAGAGTTCAAACCACAGATTGAACAGTTTCCTTAAATCCAGAACTCTAATCTTTCAGAGATATTCCTTCCTTCACTCATGATTAAAAAAGCCAATATCAACCCATAAAAACATGGGAGAACCAACAAATTATAATTTTCCAATGCCATGTGACAATCAGCCCAGTCCAAATTAGAGGAAAAAAGACACACGCCCTGACCTTTCTAAGTTCCTATATCAGAATGCTTGTAAGAGATATAAAAGACAACCAAACCAAAAGTTAAAACTAAAACTCTAAGGACATCATTATCTTCAGAACACAGCTGAAATATGATTTAACATGATCACCTTGGACAGTAAATTTCTTCCCTAACCTTTCATAACCTTTCAATCTCAAAGTCGCCAGAACTTGAGTGAAACAAGTTCTCAGATAGACAGTTTAACAACTTTCATTTTACTATAAGAATGAATAGTATCTGTTAAGAAATGCCTAAACCAATCTGTTCCTAATGCTACAGCTGACCCCTCATGTTCAAAGAGGTATATGAATGGAATTTTGAAGGAGTATTCATGAATTGTAAAGAAATCAGTTGCTATGAAAGACAGGCATATATGAAATTAATGGAGTGGCGTGTAGGTACAAATCAAAAGTGACCATATGGGTGTTCTTTGTCTTTAGGAGTGTTCGCAGCTTTGAACGACAACAAAGCAACCCCACTTAGAACCTGCAATAGAAGAACCAATTTCTATTAAAAGACATTCTTTTCTATGAACTTCCACCAAATTTAATTGCTTTCTTCTTTATAATCAACGCTCACATCCCCAGTGAGCGTGAATTTAAACATTACCACGTCGGATATAGAATGCGCAGCATCAGCGATGATGGCAGTGCTTCCAGATAAATAGCCAGTCAGAGCTTTGCCAGTAGCTAATCCAATATCGGCAGCAAGACCCAGACGGAAAATCTTCTCTGCTTCGTTGGACAATTGGTGAAGGTGGTGCTGTTGGCCGTTGGGGCCATGAGAATGACCCAAATGCAACCTTCTGGAGATCAAGTAATTGGGGTTGTCAGAGAAGACTGAATCCTTGTGATACAGGATTAATCCGGAATTCAGGGAGTGAATTATGGGGTTGGGGCGCAAGTTTCTGGCAGAAGAAACTCTTGAGAGGTAAGATCTGAAGATGGGATTTAGATTGTAGAATCTGAATCCCATTATTGCCTCAGCCTGCTGGAAGAAGAAGAAGAAGAAGAAGGCGACCTGAGCATTCGGAATAACAGATCATTTATATGAAAAATTCCCCGGTAAAAAGAGAAAAGGGAAAAAGGGGAAATTGCAGGCAGCACCCATGTGGGTTTGCCGTGGATGCTAAATTGCTCACGAAAATTATATGGTTACAGTAGGGGTTTTTCCACTTTTTTTTTTTAAATTAAAAATTTAAAAACAATATTTATATTTATTTATAATATCTTTA
>BPVZ01000001.1:6687166-6701694 GCA_020521535.1 Rubroshorea leprosula | reverse complement strand
TACCTTCTGCTTCTCGAATGGCCGTTAGGGAGGTAGGAGATGAGCTTTGTTGCTGGCTTGTCAGAGCAGCGATGGGTTTCCCGTTCCTGTTAAGTGGGTCCGACTGCTGTACCTTCGAAGTTGAGGTGCAAGAGTAGTCCTCCGGCCGCGGCGGAGTTAGTTAGCCCGTCTCGCACTCGACCATCACCTTTTGATAGAAAATTAAAATTGAACCTTCTTCCTCCTTACCTCTGATAGACACCTTCAGAGTTGTAGGCTTTGGAAGGTATTAAAAAGAATTGGGGAGAAATTACAAAGGAAATCTCACGGGAGTTACTGCATTTCATTATACAAATAACGCATATGTGCGTTTGGGAGTGCTGTGGTCATGGTTGTACTTAAATTGTAATTTAAAATTATTTTGGTGTTTGATTATTTATTTTTTTAAAAGTATTATAAATAAAATATAATAAATTTTATTAATTATTAATTAAAATAAAATATTATATAATATATAATTATTAAAAAATAAAATATTTTTTAATAATTTAAATTTTTTAACTTTGTTATTATTATTAACTTATTATAAATTATAATGTAATTAAATTATATAAAATTAAATTTTAATTAGTAATTTTATAATTATATTAAATATTAAATGTTATTTATAAAAGTTACAATTAGAAAACTTCAAAATAAGACTTCTGATTTTATATATAAACTTACTTGTAGAGTTATTATGCCTTTTTAAACTTTAAAAAAAAGTAATTTAAAAAAAATGACTGAACAGATGTATACCTATAAGTACTGTACAGTTACACAAAAAAACTCCTAACTGCAATTACAAATGCAACCATAATCTTATCGTTTAAGCTAATTCCCAAGAGGTAAGAAGCTGTAAATGACTGTCTTTGCTACTCCAATCAAGGACATTGATCTCAATAATGCAGAATCTAAAAGAAAACGCAAATGGGTATTTGATTATCCATCATTTCTCCAGCTTGGAAATGATAGCAGCAGTCCCTTACAGAATGATAAACAAAACATTCCATAATACAAACAATGGTTTTGGCAGCAAGCTGTGAATAAGAGTTATGCATTAGGTAGTCTGAGTAAAACTTGCAATAAGGAAAATTTTGAAAAAACACTACAAATCTTCCCTTGTACCAATACAAGTTAACAAAACGTCTTACTGATGTGAGACTTCCCAGTTTAGTCTGCTTGCACAACTGCACTAGTGGATCCTATAAATAACCAATGCAAGTAATATTTGCTAGTCACTGCAAATCCGCTATGCCCTCATGGTGTAGATACAAGAACAGCAAATTATGTGTTTCAAGTCAAGATAACTGGACAAGATGAAATTCCCTTTCAGCTGAGTCAGATGATTCCGCCAACTTGAGTAGGGATCTTGGAACACCATGTCGACTGCCATCAAAAGGGAAATAACTCTTATCAGATTGTTATGCTGCAAGCTATTTTAGTTTAGCACCAGTTTCTTCCTTAAAGAGTAGGTCTAGTTCCAAAATATGTAGTTTCCCTTGGAAGATGCTCAACAATTGAGGAGCATGTTCCTGATACCTGAACACAAATCTATCTAAGAAGCACTTCTCTGAGGATATCACCACAGAAGAAACAGCAATTTCTTTCTTCATCAAACCCTTCAACCGCAAAACTCTTAAAACTGAACACCTCGGGATGATCCTCTCCTTTAAACTGAAATTAAATACCGATGGAACCCTAGCGACAGCAACAGGATGCCAACCCATCTTGTTCACCAGAAAATCCAGCACACCTGTAACTTTCTTTATCGATGAAGCCATAAATTTAGGATCTTTCCTGAAAGCTAACCACAATTCATCTTCAGACAAACCCCAACTTTTGTAAGCATCTCTTTTGAGTTGCCAAGCTTTTTTGGATGGCCAACATTTAATAGCTTCAAGAAATGCATACTTTGAAGGGTTGAATCCCATACTAAGAACATTTTCCACCTTCTTCTTGAATTTATTGGTATCTAAGCACAAAGACTCAGATAACCCTACCAACATATACCGGATAAGCGAATCTGGAACTCCAACTCCTCTCAAGACTGAGATATTGGGACTAAGATCCTTTTGCAGATTCTGCAACAAAACCCATGAACGTTTTATCAAAGACTTAGCAACTATTTTATCATGGACAAGATGAGTCTTGAGGAAATCATAACAAGGGATAATCTGTTTGTTTAAGCTACGTCCCAAGACGGATGGGTTCCTGGAGATGAGAGTTGCAAGGTCTGCACCTGAAATCCCAATGGAATTAAAAAATTCAAACTTGGGCAAAACAGTTTTCTTGGCATCAAACAATAACACTCTCGGAAATGACCTGACAACTCTGGAGATGTGAGCATTTGTGAATCCATGGTTTCGGAGAAAACTGAGGACTAAATCTGGGTTTGCGGAATCTCGGAAATGAACGTACTTTGAGGCAGATTTAGCAGATGCAGGGGATAACCCACACGAATTAATGAGGTAAGACTCTGTAAATGAGCATTTACCCAGCTTCTCTGCGACTTCGATGGATGAGAAACGTCTGGTTTGAAAAACTGGTGCAAAATCTAAAAGAAAACGAAAATGGGTATTCAAAGACCCAAGATTTCTCCCAATTGGAGAAGGCAGCGGCAATCCTTTGCAGAATAAAAAAGCAAGCATTTTAGGCGAGGAATAGTAATTTTTAGCAGCAGGTAAGGAGGAATTCAACTCACAGGTGTATTTCGGTTTCGGAGTTCAAATCAAACTGAAGTAAGGAGGAATGCAATTGGATTGGCGGTGCATCAGTATTTTTACCTGGAAGTAATCCAGAATTGGGTTAGGGTTTTTGATTTTTTTGGCCGGTGCTGCGTATTGGAAGGCAGAACTCCTTTAAGATGGAAAGATTTTGGAAACGCTGTCGTCAGGCTCAGGTGAAAATTAAAAATGTTTTTAAGTAAAATTTTGAAGAAAGCGGCAAATTCAGTACTTAAATACGTTAGAAAATACAATATTCTTAGGCTAATTGGCTCAACTATTGATTTTCTTTAATTTAAGATTAGTGTAGCTCTATAAACAAAAATAGATTGTTGTAAGGTGAATGATTTCCTTCGGTTCAAACTGCACAATGAAAATACAATTTAAGTTATGAAAGTCCTTCTTAATTTTGCCCATCAATAAAGAGTATTTAAATAATTTTATAAATTCTCACAAAAAAAAACACTTTTGTAGTATGTAAATTAATTTTTATTGACAGCAAAGTCTTTCAATAATATGTATTAAAAATGCTCAACTAATAATGTTAGATTACTTTTCTACCCAATATCACAATATAAGATATGTTTGGTTTAAAAGAAAAAGAATAATTAAATTAAAAAAGAAAAAACCCAAAAACCAACATCCCACATTAGTTGGAAACTAAAGAACTGGGTTCTTTAAATCTTCCAACCACTTTTGGCACATTGCATGCCGGGTTTAGTAACGCAGGCCTGTGACCCAAGTGGGGGCAATAAGGTGATGTGGAAAGTGTTTGATGGTCTCCTGGCCTTCACATGGGTTCAGAGGGACCGAGCAAACCTGGCCTTTGGTGTTACACCTTTGGTCAGGGGCGCGAATACGGATCACGCTGCATGATAAGGAGAGGCGTGAAGATTGTTGCTGGCTTGTCAGAGCAGCAACGGGTGCCCTGTCCCCGGTCGAGTCAGCCAGCTCATCTCACACTCAACCATCACCTTTTTGTGTTGAAGCAACGGCTGTAGGATGCCAAATATCTTGTTTACCAGAAAATCCATCACTCTTGTAAATTTCTTCATATTCAGATCATCTTCTTACATAAAAAACCAGTATGTATAGCAATACAACTACAAAGCAAAACAGCAATCTATTTCCTGCTTGTTTTGATTCTTTGAGCGTGTAATTTACCGACTAGAATGCTGCAATTGCTGCACGACTCAACATGCTCCAGAGAAAATTCCAAGAGATCCAGATTTATGCAACTGAGGAAGGTTTCTTGGAAAGAAGTTGTTCAAGAGATTTAGGGTCGCTTATTGAAGGGCTGCAAGTGAAATTTTGGCATACGAGGGCAACCACCTTGTCAGGAGCAAAATTGTTCCTTGCCATGAGGGCAATGTTGCTGTTGTTTTCTTCCCAGAATTCCATTTCAGCTGTATCTGTTGGATCAATGTGAATTACCTGTGACAAGAAACAAATGTCGAATCAGCTGAAGAGAAAGCTTATCTGGAGAAACAGTGATATCCAAGTCTGGTAACTTACTGTTTTGTTGGGATCATAAGTAGGATGAGCAGCAGCAAGCATGTTCTCAAACTCTGCAGAGGGCTTATGGCCAACCAAGATGACTTGCTTTCTGGAAGGGACAGAAAGCATGTCTGCTGCACAACACATCAGGGGCACTGCCATAGCCATATCATTCAGTCTTTTCTCAAAGACAGCCTGCAAACCCACAGACAACCAGTAAGAAAACCCAGGAAGCATGTTTGAATCAAGGAAAAACAGTTACAATGAAGCTAACAACAAACCAGAAGATGTTCTGCATTCTGCCTGTAGTGATCAGATTTACTTCCAGCAACCATTGAAGACAATCTAATGAGATTAATGGCAGCGACTGAGTTCCCCGATGGCTCTGCTCCATCATGATCTTCCTTTACACGGAGGAGAACTGAAGGGTCTTCTCCTGGAGTGTTAAAATAGGCTCCTCCCTCTCTATCAAGGAACAATTCGTCCTGCACCAGAACTCAAAAAGTAAGGAAGCTAGCTTACAAGGAAAAAACTTAAACAATGTTTATGTGGAAGTTTAGATAATTAACTCTTACCTGCATATCTTGGAGTTCAGTCGCCCAGATTAACCAAGAGATTCCACCACCAAACTCAAAAAGATCCAGCAGTCCTGAAATTAAGAAAGCATAATCATCTAAAAATCCAGGTGCTTTGGATGGGCCATTCCTAAAGCTGTGCTGTAGCCTGTGTGTTTGCTCATTGTAAAGATGCTTTCTGATAAAAGACGCTGCCTTCTCTGCAACTTCCATGTACTCCTTGGGCTGTGATTTATAGGATAAGAAAATGATAAACCATAAAAGAATATCAGTGTCTAGGCTACATAAAAAACAGTTGCTTCCAATCAAAGTGACTAGATAAGAAAGTACAATCTTACATCACAGCCAACAACTGGAAAGTTGAATCTAGCAACCTCCTCTTCACCCTTGAGAACTTTAGAAGCTTTGGCAAAAGCTGAGATTGCAAGTCCATTCCATGATACGATAACCTATCAAGCTTTTGATGTTAGCCTGCAGGAACTCTTTGAAGAAATAATAACAGGCAAGT
The DNA here is from genome assembly GCA_020521535.1 of Rubroshorea leprosula. Lineage (NCBI taxonomy): Eukaryota > Viridiplantae > Streptophyta > Magnoliopsida > Malvales > Dipterocarpaceae > Rubroshorea > Rubroshorea leprosula. Next base: position 6,696,370 of record BPVZ01000001.1, on the reverse strand, counting down.
GACTTATTCATCATGCATCAGATGATACCTTATCATCCAAATGTGGCCTTGGTCGTCTACACCTTACATCAAAAAGCTTCCTTCTGCATTCACCTAGAATCTCAAGATATTTCTCAATTGGCATGCTCAGTTTTGATGCCATTGCTGAAGAATCATTTCTTTCAATGAGCACATTTTTTCCCTTAAACTCATTGTGTGGATCACTCATTCTAGAGAGATCACAATTTCCTGTGGGCTTTATGTAATAGTGCTCCTTGAAAAGACCTGCATGCTCCCCTAGAATTTCTTCAACCTAAACAGTTAAAAATGAAGAAGTTAAAAAATAAAAGAAAGACGATACTGAATGTGCATTTTTATGACAACTCAAACACAATAAATCCTGATTTTAATAATAAGATAAAAAAAAAAAAAGAAAAAGAAAAGAGAAGAAAAAGAAACCTCTTTGCTGGTCCATATGTAGAAAGCACCCTCTTTCTTCGGCATGGCTCCTTTAAACTCAGCACTATCAGCATCTTCCGCTGAAAATATTTCACCTTGTGATCCAATCATATCCCTCCTCAAATAATCAAGGATATCACGAGGGATGGATGAGTAGAATACATCTCTAGTGATGGAAAAAGCATCCAAATAAGCATTGGCAAGTTGACCTTGATCATACAGCATTTTCTCAAAATGTGGAACTGCAAGAAAAAGATCACAGCTATCATGACCTCCATCATGAGACAAATTAAAAATGATATTAATTTTTTTTGGCCTCCGAATGATATTAATTGAAATCCTGAAATTTGCTACAAAGGACAAGCATTTTCTTCAAATTGAATTCCGAACAAAAAAAAAAAAAGAGAGAAAAAGGGAGAAAGACTGACCATGCCAGTGCTCATCCACACTATATCTATGAAAACCGCCTCCAACATGGTCATGAATACCACCTTTTGCCATGCATTCCAGGGTAAAGAAAACCTTTTTCAGAGCTTCGTTTGCTTCCCCAGATTTTCCAGTTTCCTCCAACTTCTTGGAGTGATAGAGCATAAGTTGAATCTCAACTGGTCTAGGAAACTTAGGGGCAGATCCAAAACCTCCATATTGTGAGTCATAGCTTTGAGAAAGCTATAAAAGAAATATGATAAGGAATTATTGATGAGCAAAACATCTTTCTATTTGATACAGCAATAACAATCAGAAAAAGAATAGCAAACAACATAAAATCAGAGGATTGAATTTCCTTACAACAAGGGAAGTAAAACTGAGAAATTTGGCAGCAATGGAGTTTTTCTTTAAAGATTGGATAAAATATTGTTCTTATCAATACTTTTCTATCATTTTATATATCATTTAAAAATGTTATATCATTTTCCTTTTTCCCTTCTCAAGTGGATAAGCAGCAGTATCAGCACATCTTTGGGTTTAGCTTTTGTCAGACAAGCAGGAGATCTCACACAATCATGGGTCTATTGGATATCAGACTATTCAACCATACCATAGTTAAATATTCACTGGAATGAAGCATTCAAATCCTCAATGCAGTGGAACTTACTTGCTCTGCACATAGGCATAATGCTCTTTGTGCAAGCCCATCTGACAATTTGTTTGACCCTGCACTCGCTGCCAATGCTTCAGATAGCTGTTCAATAGCAAAGGCTCCACTCTTAACAAGCATGTCTCTTTTATTGTCCCAAGCATCTTTCACCTTTCTGAAGAAGCAACAAAAAAATAAATAAGCAATGCTGGCAAAGAACAATTACATTGAAGTAAAAAATAATGCAAGATCAAAGTTGAAATTCAAAGGTCATAGCACCAGGACCTTCACAGCAACATCAAGGGATGAGAAAGAAATGAAGAAAGAGAGAAATGAACATAAATTAGAGTCCCAGTAACTAAATTTTTCCTACCTAAGTATGGTTTTAAATCCAGGTCTTCCATATTTATCATCAGGGGGAAAGTATGTTCCACCCATCAAGGGTTTTAAATCAGGTGAAAGGAAGACAGACAATGGCCATCCTCCACCACCATACAAGGCCTGGACATATGTCATATAAACCTGGAAAGATGACATTATTTAGTCAGCACAAGAAATCACAAATTTAGTAAGATACTACTTACTAAATAGAGAGAACTGTTGTTTGTTCCTGACTTGTATGTGTCTGGATTTATAGGATAGAAACTAGATTTAAATGCAGGATTGCAGGTTCAACATGAAAAGTCAGTAAGCCCAGATATACAATCCTCAACAAATATCTCATGCTCAACATTCAGATAGCCACCTTTTGTCAAGAAAAATCCAGTTTAGCTAACCTCCATAACTAGCTCACAAGCACTCCCCTTCCTTACAAATCCTTAAATCATGACTAAATTCAAGTATTCAACAAAATGCAATAATAAGCAAAAGAAAAATGGACTGACTGCACAATAGAATGAAGCAATACCAATAAAATCATAAACTCATTTACCTTATCAACGTCTGGTCTTTCTTCTCGATCCACCTGTTGCACTGACATGTTAGAAAAGAATGGGAGATCGAATGCTTCAGAAGCACATTCAATTTTTGAGAAGGATATCATTTCCCAATCTAAAATGTAAAAAAACATTAGATACCCAAAAAGAAGCACAAAGTACAAAGAAGTTAACACCCACCTTGATACTAACAAACCAATCATTCAACAATTTTGCAACCCCCTCATTTTCAAAGGACTCCACCTCCATCACATGGCACCTAATTAATTGTTTATTGAAACCATTAGTAATTTTCCATTTAAATTTAAGTGGGATTTAGACAAGGAATAAGAGCTCCATTTCCTGAAATAGATAAAGAATTAAGATATCTCACCAGTGGCAGGTACTGTATCCAACTTCAACAAGAAAATCACAGAAAATTAATCAAGTATTAGTTTTTCAATCCAATCCAATGATTACTTAAAAAAGTACTAATTAGTTCTACAAAGAAGTAAGATTCTACTTGATAAGAAGATAGGGACGTCTCTTTTCCTTGCTTCTGCGAAAGCTTCTTCGCCCCATGGATACCAATCAACCTTCAAATAAGACAAAGCAGACAACACTAAAATCATAACCCTCGCTCGATTTTTACAAAATCAAGCATAATTTGAGCTACATAGAAAAATTCTCCGTCATTCCGGTGGACAGAAGATCTAATTAAAAACAAGAATAGAGAGAATTACCGGATTGTGAGCGTGTTGAAGGAGATACGGACTATGCTCGGCGGCGAGACGATTAGTGTACTTGTGAGAGTGCGACGTGGAGGGGGAAGCCCTTTCGGCCATGGACAGGATCCTGCGAGCGTGAACCAGTCGACGGAAAACAACGGAAGAAGGCCGAGAAGAGAAGGCGATGGAAGGATACGGATGAAGAAATCGGGTGAGAGAAGAGAATTTGGTGCTGTGATAGGGGAGCCGACGGAGAGAAGGGGAAGAAGAACGGAGTAGAAGGGTCCTGAGCATAGAATTGTGGAGAAAAAGAGGAACTGGGAGAGAATTGGGGATGGTATATATAGGGATGAGTTCGTGGGGGAGTAGGGAGGAGGTTAGGGGCGGGGAGGATCGGAGGGGCAGTTCCATGTGTGAAAGAGGTGCAGAGGGGGCGCACGTGACATGTGGAGTTCTTTAGACAGCATGATTGCTAGAGTGGATTGTGTGTTGACAGTTGACATGCGTGCGTGCGTGCGTGCGTGCTTTTCGGGTGATACTGGAAGGAAATGGATAAAGTAGTCGGACCCAGGAATTCGGTAACTTGGAGCCATCCCCCTTGATCATTCTTAGCTGCATAACTTTTTTTTTTTTTTTTTTAAGTACAAAACACGCTATAGTTTTAAAATTAATTAATTTAAAATTATATAAAATTTTATATATTTTACCATATTTACACACTCATTACCGATGTAAGATACTTTACTGCATAACTTGATTTACGCGAAGACATTTACATTTAATGGTTACAAAATTAATAAATGGTACTAAATTACTAAAAATTAGCTGCTATATAAACTGGGATGGTTGGCGCCAACAATAGATTTGTCCATTGATGAGTTATTTCTATTTCTTTTGAGGATTTCACCAATTTCATGCTACAGCGTACAAGTCCCAAATTATGCCGTGAAGGAAGGGGGAACTCAGGCAGCTGTCGCGGTTACGGACTCCGCAAGCTCTTCTAATAGTTCCTTCTGTTCCATGGCAGCACAAGCCTGTATGTACAAGGAACGAAGTTTCCAGCAGTGGTGGAAGTGGAATTATTTACTTATCAAGCTATAAATTCATATTAATTCGAGAAGAAACGGATATATCATATAATAATGGGAATAAAAAAGAAAGCTAGAAAAAAAAACCTGAACTGCAGTCTCTATGTCACCATCAAGGAAAGAAGTGAGCTCAAAGTTCATCTTCAGTCTATGATCAGTCACCCGATTATCCTAATTAAATGTAACAAAATGGCTGTGAGATTCAGTGGCTGGTCATTCTTACTACAAGGTATAACGTATAAAAGTTGAATAGTTCTCAATAACAATGCCAATTGACTGCTAGTGAAATGATATGCACGCAAGATTCTTATATATTCCACGAAACACCACTGCATTTCTCATCTTTTCATCCTGTGTTGATCTCATTTCAAATATTATTGTCTACAAGGTTGGAGGGTTAATATGTTGTGGGCATACCTTGTAATTATATGTCCTAATCTTTTCGGCACGGGCACCAGTACCAACCTGCATTTTGTAAGGCAATTCAATCCAATGCCTTGAAACACAAACAGAAAATATGTGGCTAGCATGCAAAATTGAAAAGGCAAGTTTGATATTGTCTGTCTACAAGTTCTACCAGAAGGTATCATTGATATAAATGCCTAAGCAATATGATTCCCAAACCCATGAGAGGATGACATGCAAAGTTAACCACTAGATTATCTCATGCAAGCAAATGATTCTTTCAATATTGTGAATTTAAAAGGGGAAAATTTGCAGTCAACATAAAACAAATTATGAAGTTGAGATGGAAAGAGAAAGCTTGCTTTTGCATGGCAAAGGATTATCATTGCCTGCAATGAATCTACAAGCTAAAATGTTACAAGCATGATTTAAGCAAATATCTACCTGTGACTTTCGTTGATTCCTTATCATCTCTTGCTGCTCCCTTAGCTTTATTTCATACCTATATATAAAATGGTCAGGATCATAAGGAATGTACCAAAAAGGAAGGTGAGAAAATACAAAATAAGCCAATTTTTGAGAGAGTAATAACTGTCCGGTTTGATTATACATCTCAGGATATTACTACTTTTAAACTGATGAATAATAAGCAGAAGCAAAGAAACCAAAATTCTTGGAGAGTTGAGACAATACAAAAGCTTCCCTTTTTTCTTCCAAATATCATGGGAATGACAAAAGCAAACACTACAAACATTGACAGAAGAGAAAAAGTGCAAGATGAATTTAATCCTCACAATTTTGCCCGTAGTAGTTGAAGAGCACGATTCTTGTTCTGTAGTTGGGTCCTCTCTTCAGTACAGAAGATGCGGATTCCTGTTGGTTTATGGAAGAGATCAACTGCTGTCTCCACCTTGTTGACATTCTGGCCTGCAAGATAACCAGCATGAAGAAGTGGGGTCAGAATTTTTCTTTTTCCCAACTCCCAACTGCCAACCAATTGGGAAGAAGGAATAAGACAGAGATTACCAAATTACTGCAATAAAAAACATTTCAGATATATCACTTTATACCTCCAGCACCACCAGACCTTGCAGTTGTCAGTTCAATGTCTTTTGGGTCAATTTCTACATCAACTTCATCGGCCTGAATTTCAAATACATTAAGAACAAAGCTATTGAAGGGCACATACGCACTCACAAGAGCTCTATCGGCATGGTCAATATATAGGAATTAGATGGAAAGGTATATACAGAAAACAATAGTTCTCCATCTAACTCTTCATCCCCACAAACAAATTTCTAATGAATCTTGAATGGATACATTTTCTGACAAAGAAATCCTAGTTAAAGCTAGCATTAGTACATGGCAGTGATTTTACCCAAGGACTTGACAAACTGCCATTAGATCCTTTTCATGCAGAATATGTGGTAGAGATGTGCATGGTTAAGGTTTAAAACTTACCTCAGGCATGATGGCTACAGTTGCAGTAGAAGTGTGTACACGTCCCTGTGCTTCTGTTTGAGGAACACGTTGAACTCGATGAACACCAGATTCATATTTCAACTTGCTGTAGACACGACTTCCTTTCACCTCCACCACATACGTTTTGAATCCTCCTTTCTCAGCCTTAAAAATACCAGACAATTCTGCCAGTCATATAAAGACCAATAGGACGCATAATGTTGCCATGGATGGAATATTAGCAAAGCAGTAGTGATAGAAATAAACCTTAATGAAGAATTTTTAGGAAAGCCATGTGGCATTTCATACCAAAAAGCAAGTACAATATCAACTTGCAATTCATGACTGGGCAAAATTAAGTGGCTGATTGGCAACAAGGGAACCAACATAGTTTTGGACATTTGGTATCACCAGCAAAGTTTAAGTACATTTGACATTGCCGTAATAAGACATACCTCAGAGCTTGAAACTGGGGAGTACTTCCAAGAATTCCGCTCACTGTATCTTTGATACATGCGAACCTAAACATTGAAAAGAGGATATTTAGTGTCTATGTACTTTGCTGATAGAAAAAAATTTCACCAAATTTGCAGGGTTTCATCCAAAGAAGCACAAGTGTGAGATGGTATTCTATCTCAGGATGCCCATACTTGAACTTCATTAGCTACATACATGGATATATTTATTGATTAATAAAAATAAATGAGGTTTTTAATTTGATATAACCATCAACCACAATGTTTACAATTTCAACGTAGCATCATCATGGAATGGTTGACATAATACCTCATGAAAAACAAACATGTTTAATGCACCAGTTTAATAATGCAAGGATGATTTGACAAGCAATTGATTTCTGAATCAGACAAGATTGCATAATTTTGTTAAGAAATGAGTATAATAGAAACAATTTCTTTCCAAAGTGGCCCAATGAAGCTCGTTAGAATTAAATAGAAGAATAATAGATCATAATTTCCAATCTCAAGGCCAGCAAACACCCAATTATCTTTTGAAAGTGTTTACTCCATTTGCTTTTTGTCAAACATAATGTCTAGTTTTAGGCTAGTTTTATAAGTCAGAATCAAGGCATGGTATGACTTGATTCCATAAATTTAAAAGGAGAAAAGAAACATGTACCTACAAGATCACCAGCCCATAATCCAGCCTCATCACCACCAGTCCCTGCCCTTACTGTAAAATAAGAGAAGAGCGTAGTTCATTTTAAGCCAAAAAGTGAAAGAAATAGCCATCAAATGGTCCCATAAAAACACCCGAACCATTAATGTATGCAAAGGTATATCTGTATGATAAAGAAGGAAGTATGAAAGGAATTTAGAGCAGTGTTTTTGTAGATGGAATAAGCCTTGTGATTGTATCTCATGCTAGGGGACATCAGATCAAGCATAATATGAAATTAGAAGTGTTTTTTTTTTTATCCTTTTGATTGGCATTATGAAATTTGGAGTAATATAAAATAAGTAGTTTCTGATAGTAAAGCACAAGTCCAAAGGCTGGTCAATGAAATGCATTATGCACCCTGAGAACCATGCTACTTATGAATCAGTAAAATGTGGAAAAGGGGAAAAGAAAGAAAAGAAAGAGGCAGAGAGTAGTTATATCTCTCTCAACATAGCTCTCTGCTGCTCATCTCTATTTCTAGCTGCTAATTCTCCATTTTTTCTCTTTGTTGTTCTGATTAATTCTCTCCTTTAACTCAATACATCCTGAAACTGTTAATTTATAATCAGGATATTCCTGAATTATTCAGCTGTATGAACTTAAATAACTGAGAAATCAAGAAGAATGAGCCAACCAATTTTCAAACAATAAATGATTAGAGAATCAAGATCAAGTAGTAAGTGAGCTTAATTGGAGGAAGATAATAATTACCTTCCAGCATTATATTTCTAGCATCCAGAGGATCACTTGGAAGTAACAGCGCCTGTCAAATAGAGTATGCCAGATAGCAATTTGAGCAACTAATAAAGTGAAATCATTTCTTAAAACAGAAAAGGGAAATAGCAAACATAATCAAACAACATATTCAATAAAGTTATTATTCCTTAAGCTTCTATCTAGTTGCTATTCCTTATTTGCAAAAAAAATCTATACAGATGCAGTCAAAGACACAAAGCAAAAACCTTAAGCTTCTCCTCTAGCTCTTGTAGTTGGCTAGATAAAGAGTTGATTTCAGATTGTATCATCTCAGCCATATCTTCATCATTGCCATCCTCTTTTGCTAAAGCTGACAGAAAAGAACACTGAATGTTAGGTCAAAGGTGCTTCGATTTCCTTTTTCCTTTTCTAAATAAGCAAAGCAGTGGAAGAAAACCTTTGGTCTCTTCTAGCTGCTTCTCATAGTCCTTAAATCTCCTATATGTCGACACAACCTATCAGATAAAAGAGAAAAACATGAAATTCATACAGTGAAAGTATAATTAGACATTAAAGATATGATTTCCAGTATTAAGAACAGAAGAAGCAAAACGAATTTGAGTACCTCATCAAGTTCTGCTACAGATTGTGCCAACTTTTGATACTCACTAGGATTGGATACAACATCTGGATCAGCAAGCCTGACCTATAAATTTTTGTTGCTTTCAGAAACTCAAATCTTAAACAACTGATGCATTGCCACTTCAACAACTTCGAATAATCAAAATGAAAACTGTAAATTCACGAATCATTCAATATACTAAAGAGCTCGATAAGAAGGTTACCGATAATTCCTTCCATGTCTTCTCCGCAGATTCCAGTTTCGTTATCAGATATGGCTCCTGCAAATTAATACATAAGAGAACAAACAGCAGCGAAATTAATTCGCCAGATGTCGACTGAGTTTCAACTTCAAGAGGAAAAGATTCAAGTTAAAATTAATTGAACTCACCGCCATGCAAGTAATTCTCGGAGCTCTGAATGCCAGCCAAGGTCTGGCGACTAAGCAACTCCTCCGTGACCGGCGGTTGAAACCGTTTCGCGCCGGGAATTGGTTAAAGCTGAGCAAGATTCGAGCAGTGCAGTTCGTTGTTACGCTGTTCATTGTTGTAGAAATGGCGAATTTCATGCGGAAAAACAGATTATCATAAAAAAAA
>BPVZ01000001.1:6651414-6663448 GCA_020521535.1 Rubroshorea leprosula | reverse complement strand
AGACTTTAATTTTTTTTTAAGAGTTTGGATTGATATAATTTTTTTAATTTTAATCTATTTTAAATAAAAATTTATTAAAATTATATAATAAATTAATTTTTTCCAAACCCACACTAACATACAATTTTGCCTTATCCCTTCTGGAGGGAAAAATGAATTAACATTGAATTTTTTTTATTAATCTCTTGATATTTAATAATGTCTCAATTAATTTAGAATCAAATCGGATCGAATCCTATTAGGAAAAAATTTTTTAAATGCTTGTTTTTTTATTTATAAAATTTAAATTTAAAATTTTATTTAAAAAAATTAAATTCTTTCTATTTGAACCAATAAATTGTTAGTTAGACATTAAATTTTTTAAAATCTAAAGAGATCACACATTGGATGGACCTAAAGGGGAGCAGGTATCGATCTGTCGCTTTATTATTCCCAAGAAACTTTCACCCACCAATTTGAATGATTGGAAATGTGACCGATTGCAATCTCCTTTTCCTTCTTTGTCTGGTAATAACATCAAGATTCTATGCATATCAAGGCATTCGACGTAATCTTCCATGTGTAAACCACGAGGATTTGACACGTTCTCTCTAAAGCATCAATATTTGGTTTCATCTTGCATACATAAACCGGCCCCAGTTAGAACCAAGAACCAATTGCCCAAGGTCATAACTAGGTAGGGCTGCTATTGATCAATTGATTAGCTCACAGGATACTTGGGTTAAACTTGATTAATTAAGAAATAAAGGTCAAACAAGAGTTAATTTAAGTGTATAAGGAATCACTTTTAGACTTGTCAAAAAATTAAACTTTAATTAATAAGATAAAAAAACAAAAAGATAATAATTAATATACTTTTCGATTTAATATATTTAACAACATTCGCCAGTTTAATTATTAAAATTTACTTTTAAAAATATTTCAATCTTAAATTTAAATTTAAAAATATCAGTTTGTTAATGATTAAACTGGTAGATTTATCAATCATTGTCCAAAACAAAATATTCTTAACAATCAGAGCTACATGCTTCTAGGGCTGTTAGTAGGAACTTGAACATGATAAAAGCAAGTTACTTGAGATCGTTTTCCAGATAAGCCATTTTCGATGTCAAACTCTAGCTTGACTCATCCAACTTTTGACCAAGTTCAAGCTCTATTTGCATGACTTGAGCTCAAACTTGAATACCAAATACTTGTTTTTGCTTGACTCTTTTATAACCCACATGCACAATCAAGTACATACATATATTTTTGCTGAATTAATATTCGCAATTTCCATCATTTTCTTTCTTAGCAGAGAGGTTGTATTGAGTTGATAAGTTTGCAAAGGGCATAGTGTCTATGAGAGAATGTCAACGTCGGTGGATGAATCTCTACAAGTAATAGGAAAAAGGGTCAGACAGTAGGTTCTCAACATCAAAAATCGCGGCCTTGGATTTGATCAAGGTTCCTGAATCGCTGCTTCTACGAATTTTCTTCTTTTCTGCCATGCCATTTTTTAAATAACAAAGTAACTAGCATGAGAAGAAAGGTTTGAAGGGCTAATAGCTGTAGTGTGTGCCCTTCTCTAGTTGCAAGACAGCAAAATTCCAAAGGAACATTGTTATCTAGAATTCTGGATTTCCATGTAGAGTATATGAGAAGATGCTAAAACCACTCACCTTTATCCTGCTGGACAAAACAAAGTTATTCCCCCTCAAATCCATTTGATGAGAATTGACTATCGTCTGAATCTTATCACTGTCACTAAATTCCCTGGGGAGGATGCTCCTCTTCTTGCTCAACCACGTACCACCACGTGCTTTGCGGCTTCACGCCACGTTTGTTTCAAAGTCTCTTGCTTTTGCAAGGGGCTATCGCTTTCATGTTATCATTCTGCTTCAGTTTCTCACTTATTAGGCCCTGTGACAGCTTTGCATTTTAAAAATTCCCTGTTCATATAGGACCACACCCTTATAGCTTATATGATAAAAAGACCTAGTTCAGATTTTAAAGGATTTCATATCCAAATCCAGTCACCATTGCAAGCATGATCACGCGTGAAAGGACAGTGTATTAGCTCGAAAATTACCAATCACAGAGACAAATAAACATAAAAAATGCATCAACTAACCTTAAGCATATGTATAGTTTTATAATTTAATATATGGTTTGTAATATGCTTATTCACTCAAGAGATCACAACAAAAGTAAACGTCAATATGGATAGGAATATATTGCTGATGACTTTTGGGACCACAGAATTCTAGTGCTTGCTAAGCCCAAAGGCATGCCTATGTATGGTAGAACCTTTGAATGAGTCAGACCCTTGTTCAGCTTTATTTTGCTTTCCCATCTCCAGATCAGAGAAGTATCCTGAAAATATCATGATATGTTTTCTCAGGCAGTGAGTTAAAGCTCCAAGCTCTAACTGTCCTTCCCATGCAGCTTTTAACTCCAGTGCTTCACGGTAATTCTCAAATCTCTCTGCTGGTGAGTTTTCAGCTTCTTCGGCTGCCACAGGGGAAAGGAAAGAAATCGAACATGTGTTTCCTCATATAAGCAGCTACCATTTAATGCAGTTCTTGGTATGTATGAGGAGAAGAGTCAACTGAACTTCAATAGCTAGCTCAGTACAGGCACAGCGTCCTTCCAGCTTTATTTCTCTATCCAAGGGGTTCAAGTTTCGTCACCATTTTCTCATCTTCAATCATTTTCTCTCACTCACAATGTTGCTTTGCTCTTCTTGGATTCTTTGTTCTGTTGTAGCTTGCTGAGATTTGAATGGTCAGGCTGGCTTGCAACTGAAACCCCAGCTATGACCTTCACCTGCTTCTTTTAAGCCTTCCTCAGCCTTGCTACCCTTTTCTGCTGCCTAATTCATTTCAATTTCCTTCTTTCTCCAGATCTGATATCACATTTTCTGCACATAATGAATTTCATTGAAGGCCAACATAATGGCCCAAAAGAAAAGGAGAGCAGCAACATAAAAGCCTTAAAATCAATAATATTAGAAGATGAGAAGAATAATTATTAAAAAAAATCGTTGAAAAAGGAGAAAGAGAAAAAAAGGAGTTGGCACTTGAGAGCAAACATGAGCCTAGCTTTTTATTAACATGCAGATCAAACATGCAACAGTGGCAGACAATATCATTCATATTTCTAGTCTCAAATATCAGCAAGGATAGCAAGAATTATAAAGTAAAGCTCAGCTTTATTTGACTTTGATCTTCACAACAAACTCTCTATTCTTTAGCACAAGCACAGCATATTAACTAACCAAATTAAGAATTTAACCAAACAGCAAGCTTGTCCTTGTTGGTTAACCGCTCAAAGCCATCAATAAAATCAAGGATTGAACAGCTGATAACCAAGATTAGAGAAGAACATCTTACCTGTGCCTAAATGGCATTTCATCACAACTTTCCCGTTTTTGAGATGGATTTGAAAATTTTGCTTCTGAAGGTTTAACAGCTGTTTATCATTTGCTATTTGAGCAAATCCTAAAGTCAAAGCACACAGAAGTTCAGAGGAAAGGGAAACTATGAATTTAGACAAACTATATATTTACTAAAAAGACAATGATGTGAAGTGAAGTAGCCCTCTTTCATTTAAGCTTCCAAAACTAATAATATGCTAATCTTTTTTAAGGCATCACATCCAGAAAACCGTGTTCAAACATAGTAGCAACACGTTCCACTTCTTTCTAGGATGCCAACCCCATGTATTTGCAGAGTCCCTTTTACTATCTATGTAAATTTGACAGGAGCAACTACACCAATAAACGTTTTTTCCTCCAAATGTGCATCCTGGGATCACTGCTTACCTCAAAACCAGAGCTTCTAATAGCTAAAGCACTTGTATCCTTGACAACCTATCAATCATCAATCTTAATAGTTATTGATGCTTAAGAATAGCCAACAAAGAGAAGGCAAGACGAGGATTGTGTTGTCAAGACAAAATGCTTAAACCTTACTAGTACTATACGTATCCCTTTTTTGGGCAGATAGATCAGTCCAATAAGTTGTCTATATTCATATAGCAAACTAAAAATGGCCAGAAAGCTTTTGCATCTAAACTAAGCAAGACCACCTTAATTATATATAATAAATATCAAACATATAAATAAACAGAACGCAATCCTTAACAATGACAAATGCATTAAATACTGGAATCAATGAAAAACCTATAGTAAACATCCAAATATGGCTTCTTGAAATTGAACATGGGAGCAAACTGAACATGAAACATAAATCAAAGTGTCCAGAGATATAGTCCATGAATTGATCCTTGAATTTTCTTGTTTATTTTTCTTTCAAGGCAAAATTGAGTTCTATAGAAGAAAGTTCACTTTTAACGAGAAGAGTGTAGTAAAGTTAGTATTCATTTAACTTAAAATCCTTTATTAAAAAAATTCTTTCTTTTTCCTTCCTTTCAGTGAACAACAGATGAATCGGAAGTAAATTCAGAAAAAAGACACAAAATTGCAGAGGATAGAAGAGAGCAAACCATTGAGAGAGAAGGAGAGACAGGGGAACAGATACTCAGAGTTGGGGTTAAGGTTTACGCGCGTAACACCAACAATCATGTTGGAGGGTGTTGGGAATAGGCCAACATTCAACTTGGGCTTAGTATAGAAGGTGCAATTGTTTACCCCGAAGCCCAAGACTCTCAGGAATGAGGACATGTGCATCCCTTAGCTCAGACATGCCTACGTGGGTGGTAATGCGTGGATTAACTAGATGGTAGCACGTGTGATCTTATATCATTATATGGGGTCTATAAATACCTTCATTTACTTTTGTTTAAGATAATAATTTTACTAAACTTATTTATCTGTAATTACTCTTGAGAGCTTCTTTCTTTTAAATATTGAATATTGCTAATTTGAGTGTTTAAGTATTCTCTCCGAGAAAACCTCTTTAGGATTTTCAAGTGTTGAAATGACTGAATATCTCTACGGTGTAAGCTCGCGAAACTGTTCAAATAGAAAGAAATAAGAAAAGTGAAAAAACATTAAAATATTAAATATTGTTAGACAAAAAAGTATTTTACAAGATAAATTATATATTAAAAATATAATTTATTTTATATATTTATTAAAATATTTTTAATGAAATTATTTTTTATATTATTTTATTAAAAATATTTTAATAAATTTATAAAACAAATTATACTTTTAATAGACCATTCGAATTATATTACATAAATTTGATGGTTGAATATCTAAATTAAAGCTATATTTTCTTTTAGTCCCAAGCCTTCTAATGATATCGTAAGTTACTCTCATGGTCCCAACCGTCAATTTTTTTAGCCACAACATGTACAATAATATTCTTTTCATTGGTTTTTTTCTCAAAAGAGAATAGAGACAACTCTACTTAATGGAGGTAAGTTCTAAACCAAGTTTATCCATTGTAGAGAGCAGAGGACAAATTCAGTTACAACTGTTTAAAATTTCAATTCAAATTTTTTTTATTTAAACATATAAAATATGAGTTAAATAAAAATATATATAGTAGTATGAGTTTTAAAGAAGCTTAGACTTAAATGTTATATATATGAAAATATGATTTTATATAAAATAACATCAATTGTGATGGTATGACACTAAAGTTGACTTTTTAATTGTTTCTATCATACATGTTCTACATGTAGCTTTCAAGCTTATATAATACAAGAGACAAAGTCCAAAAAAAAAAAATTTTTGTGACACGACATCATATGAGACACACCCTAGACAATAAAAGCAAGTTTTGAACGAGATATTGCCCATCAACTTCCAATCCTTCATTCCGAAGGACCATTAAATTATATTCCCAAAAAAATCCCAAAAAAAAAAAAATTACCTAATAGATGACATCATATATGAGATTCTAGACAACTAATGCAAATGGTAAGTGATATAGATATTTCATTCGTCAAGCTACCAATAATAATAATAGTTAAGAAAGCTTCTTTAATATTTAAACTTTAATCTCGATTTGTATGAATCAATATTTTTTGTATGAAAAATTCATATCTCATAAATGATGAGATATTTTCCCTTCCTTCCAATGATTGCATATGCGGTCTCACATAAATCCATTTAATCATTTGTCAAGGATTCAAGGGTTTTTTACTTTTTTTTTTTTTTCAACCAAAAGATTCAAGTCTAAACAAAGAAGGCTACAGTGCTGAGCAGTATGAGTGTAATGGTAAATTGAAAAGGTTAGGGACTAATCCATGTGTCCATTAAAACATTGAGGACTGATAAAATTGAAGAGTCACAAACAAAATGTCTTTTCTGATGTGGCAGCAGATTTTTTGGATTTCTGACATTTTTCTAGATCAAGAATCCATTTCCGAATGTGAGATTTTTTTTAATAATTTTTTTATTTCATTTTTTTTATATAATTTGATGTGTCACTAAAATAATTGATTTTTTTAATTTATGTAAGATCTATAATATTAAATATAATCACTTATTTAATGATATGATATGTAAAAATTATATAAAGAAATAAAACAAAAAAATTATTCCTACTTCTAGAATCACTCATGTATTTTAATCTGTTCATTAACCATTGAACTAATAAATCGACAGGTTTGGGTTTCTGACAAGTTGATATTTGACATTCCTTCCTTATCCAAAGCATCTTATTTAGTGAACTCTTATTGTTTGTGGATATACATGAACCAGGAATAAGACAGCCTACGCAAAAATGCAGGAAAAGGTAATCTCCCCCACTTCATGGGAGGAAGATAGCATGCCATGTTCATGCATGTTCAACCTCAAAGAAGTTCATTTTCTCCTGTTGATGTTTGATTCATATACATGCTGAGGATGCATGATGGGGTTATAACTTTTTCCATGAAAATTTGAAGGCTAGCACGTGGTGGTGTTCCCTGTCTCAAACTGCACTGTGAAGGATTCCTGAAGAGTGGAGAGATGATGCAGAAGAAAGAGAGGAAGATGTAGCCTATGCCTAATAATCAAGATATATTCCACTTGTCATTTAGAGGTCAAGTAGCTAGGTACTCTTTTTTGGTTCTTTTTATCAATTTAGGAGTTGTTGGCACACAGCATTAGCCTTTCCTACCTTCGTAAGGTCCATTTTCCATCAATTTGCAAGGGATAAGTTCCAAAGATGTCCAAACTCCTCAGCAATCGACAACTAGTGTAATTCATAATAATCTTTTAGAACAAAGGAAGAAATTTAGATATTGACAACTAGTTAATTGATGAATGAACATTTGTATCACTTGTTTGATATCTTTATTCCTTCTGAATCACTAGAAGAGGGGACCTTGTAGCAAACGTCAGGATTGGATTGGATAAACTCTTATCTTCCTCCACATCAGCCAACCAGTTCCACCCCCTGACGACTTCTGCACAGCTGACTCTACCAACAGTGTTAGAACAGATGCTTTGATGACAGTTGGAGCCCTTTTACTTAAATTTCATTATCATCTTTTCCCTGTTGATGAATTAGAACACGCTTTGTTAGATGAAGTAGGGAGGGTGGGGGTGTGTGGAGGTGAGGCACTTTCATGATTAGCGTTATCATGTTCTTGCACATTTTGCAGATGAAAAGAATGTCTAGAAGAGAAAGTGATTTTTTTCCAGGCCTTTGACATTCTTAAATTAGCTACTCGAAATTTTCTATCTTTAGATTATTAGTATAATTATTGGTTTGAAATCATGGAAGTATTATTCTAGCTGTCTCTCTTGTCGAAAAGGCATAATTTCCGTATTAGTATTTTATGAAATATCCACCCCTAATGCTACCAACCAGGGCTGAAAGTATTTGATTTTTATTCTGGTAGTAATTGAGGTTGTCTGGACACTTCAGGTTGCTAAATGCAACTGGTTAAGCATGTCAGCATCAAACAAATCTTGGCTAAGGATTTTTCTTATCCAAACAAATATCTAAAGAAACTTCCTCTTTTTATTCCATTTCTTTTGTCTATTGTTTCCTGTTCTAGATTAAACAAATGCATTCAACTTCTCTCTCTCAGCCCTTATAAATAGGAGGTAATGAAGTCATAGAGTTCACCAGAGCAAGCTTCCTACTGCAAGACACTTCTCTCTTGTCTAGCTTTTTATTCCTTTGCAGATCAAACTCTAGCTTTTTCTTCAATCTTCATCTAGCACTTCCTGTCGAGCTTCTTTTATCGATTGTGCTTCACTGCTAGAGATTTCTTGGTTTTTTACACATCTTTGTTTCATTTCTTAGCAAAGCCTGTACAAATGGACAGGATTAGAGATCTGGCATCAAGGAAGGCTGCAGTTATATTCAGCAAGAGCTCATGTTTCATGTGCCATAGCATCAAGTCTCTTTTTTATGAACTTGGTGCTAGCCCTGCAATTCATGAGCTTGACCAAGATCCCAAAGGGAGAGAAATGGAGTTGGCTCTTCGTGGGCTAGGGTGCAATCCCTCAGTCCCAGCTGTGTTCATTGGTGGAAAATTTGTAGGCTCAGCAAAAGATGTCATATCTCTCCATGTAGATGGATCTCTGAAACAAATGCTCATAGATGCAAAAGCTATCTGGTTCTAGCAAAGAATCTCCACTCTGCATTAGTACTTGTAGTAGCAGCAATGTGAAAATAACTCTAATATTGACTCAAAACAATCATGTATTAAGAGCTTTCCTTTTTCTTGTGTTCCTTAAGTACATTGTCTTCTGAAAAGAATAGCCTAAGTAGTTTATATAGTGTTTTGAATACTTTGTAAGCCTGCAATGATTTCCACAGGATGTGGAAATACATCACAACACAGAATGGATTGTGAAGCTTTTAACTTTATGAGGTTCTTTCCTGTTAGAAGCAAACAGTCTTGATAGAGAGTTCCTTCTCAACAATATTGAACAAAATCTCTCTCATCAATCTAAAGTGTTTCAGAATAAAGCCTGTCCACTTATGAAAAGTGATCTCCCCTCTCTAAATGAAGTGAGAATTGCATTAGCATCTTGAATTGGACATGAAATGCTCTTTCTTCTTAAGATGTTTAATTTTAGAATGGCGATCAGAATTCCAATGGTTGGTTTCTGAATTTCTAGTTCTGTCATTCCGGTGACTGGACACATGTTACAACAGATATCGGCCATCACTTAGCAAGTTTACTTCGAAGCACGAAAAATATTTTTATACTAATCCATGTTATATTGTATGATTCTTCTGAATTTCTAGTTCTGTCATTCCGGTGACTGGACACATGTTACAACAGACATCGGCCATCACTTAGCAAGTTTACTTCGAAGCACGAAAAATATTATTATACTAATCCATGTTATATTGTATGATTCTGACCTAGGGACAAAAAGGTCATGCTGGATCTTTTCACAGTTTCATGCGTCCTTTCTATTCCTTCGTATCCAAGTAGGAAAACCCCTTTTTTAATATCAGGCATAAATTAAGAATGGTACATCCTAGATGTACATGTAAACATGGATACTCATCCACATTATATTTCTAATATCAGCCTGATTGACACTCTTGGATGCTATGCAGCCTCAGTAATGGTTAATATTTTTATGTTTTTTGCAGATAGATAGCACAGAGAAGAAGAACTTTTTTCTATCTTTGTGTGGGGAGAGTTGTAATGCATGTGGGAGGCATTTTCATATGTGATCATACCATCTTGAGTGCAGAACTCCTATATGATAAGAAATTAGCTTTATTTCACTCCTGTATGTAGGGAGGAATCAGTCACAGGAGATGGTGGGCACAACAGAAGGAATAGCAGCCACCGAAAGCCATCAAATTTCATTCTCAATCTTTCTTTGTAAGGCATCAGAGAAAGTGATTGTGAGAATCTGGTATAATTTGACTTGCCTGAAAGACTTTTCCACTTTTTATTGTGTCTTTCTGTTGAATATAATTCACCCCCCTTAAAATCAACAAAAGGCCACCTTGATTGCAAAATCAGATATTAATCCTGCAACTTGGTTACTGTTTTAGACCATTTAATTTGAGTAGAGTAAGGAATCAATCTTTGTATCAGATAGTAATTGGTTTGTAATCACTTGCTCTTAAATTTATTTGATTTGAGCAGGAAATTTATTTTCCACCTTGTTTTGCAAATGGGAACACAGTAGTCTTAATCCCATAAAGTTACTTTAATAGTTTGGGCATCCAAGTAAAAGCACATCCTATTTTGAATGTTCTAGTTCAAACGAAGCAGTCCACCATATGCTGTCCCTATAAATACTCTACCATGAGAGATCAAATTTCAAACAACCTTAAGCTTTGAACTCTTTCCTCTCTTGCTTCTTCACCTACCATTACCTTCCAGCACCATTGGATCGAATTCAGCTTGAATTCGATCTGATGGTTTTTAGGCTTTAGGTGAAATTGAGAGGTAACCTTGGGACATCTCTGAATCTTCTTTTCTTTGTCCTGTGTTACTTCTATCCCTGCTACAAAATCTCACAAAAAAACAAGCAGTCATCCTTTGTCTGGATTCATCATGGACAAGGTGATGAGGTTGGCCTCAGAGAAAGGAGTTGTAATATTCACTAAGAGCTCATGTTGCCTATGTTATGCGGTCAACATTCTGTTTCAAGAGCTTAGGGTGAACCCCGTAGTTTATGAGATTGACCAAGATCCTGAAGGCAGGGAAATGGAGAAAGCTCTTATGAGGATGGGGTGTAACACGCCAGTACCAGCTGTGTTCATAGGTGGACAGCTTGTTGGTTCAACCAATGAAGTCATGTCCATGCATCTAAGTGGAAAACTTATTCCTATGTTGAAGCCTTATCAGGCTATGTGTTAAAATTAACTATCGTTATCCAACTGCAAGAATAAAATTGGCTCAAATTAGCAGTATAATGAGCTGTGTATTGTGTAGTTTGAGTAGCTTTATATCTTAAGTACTTCATAGCTTCAAATTAGCTCTAGTGTGTAATCTGTCTATTGATTAATGAATTAGCTTTAATTATATACCTTTTTTTAGCCTTAGCTTTAATTATATACCATTCTGCTGTTTCTCCCTGCAATGCAAGTCAAATGCTGCAAAGTTCCTTATTTGGAAGTCCAGCATAGGCTGCAATTCTTTACTGACGTAGAAAATGAGATATAATGTTGAAAAGAATCTTCGCACTGCTCCATTTCTAGATTTCTCTATTGTTGGATCTTTGCCTAACTCGTATCCAAAACTAACGTGTTATCTTTCATTTAAAATGTTACATTCATGGCATTGTTGAAACTTTAAGTGACAGATGCTTGTGGCAAAATCACTGTTTATTCTAATCAATGCGTCATGACAATATTCCCCTAATCAATCATTTGGTTTAGGCATCCTAAACAGAACAAGTTCAAAGGAGATACTTCTGTATAAAAAATAGGAACGGTATAACACAAAAAGAGCTTCTGGAATGTTGAAAGCTTGTTATTTGGTGGGATCTAGCTAAAAGCAGAGATTTATCAAAAGGATGAAGAAGATAACTTTTGAGGTGCTCCAACTTTTTACCACCCCATTGCATTTCTCCCATATCTAGAGAAGTGTAGCTGGGAAATTCTGAACTTTTTTCTATAGTGTACAGCTACTGATTCTTCTACTTTATCCTAGATAAAGAAAACGAATTACATTCCTTTCCTTTTCCTCTATAGTCTAATTTACTTTTGTTCTTTTCCAAACGCAGTGCAAGTGGTTGATAATTGGTCATACTCAGGAACCTTTTGTCAGTGTCCAATATCTTGGCCAAATCCAACGGCTTAAACTTGGTAAAATTTAAACGCTACATACCATATAGCATCTTGATGGGTGCCAGAGTCGAAAAAGTTATCTTTTCTGTAGTGCACAGGCCTCCTAAAAAATAAGGAGAACTTTCAACTAAGTTTTGATAATAAAATTTCTTTTTAACATGTTCAAAACAAACCATAGGTTATAGCCATGATTGTATAGAAGGTACAATTTGAACATGGAGGCCTTACTGTATGCATCGCATATTTGCCCTTGAAAGGTTGAAAGTTTGAAAGTTGTAGGTTTGTAGCTAGGAGCAAATAATCTTTGACAGTTTAAGTCCTCTATTTGCATGAAAGCTAAACTTAAATAATGAGGCCTCTGTGCA
>BPVZ01000001.1:6603795-6614812 GCA_020521535.1 Rubroshorea leprosula | reverse complement strand
GCAAGTGTCGGAGAAGATTTGTCGGCCGCCATATGCGGACCAATGGTGGTGGTGGGGGCGACAATATGACGATGACCTCCATGGTTCCTAATGCATACAAGCTTGACTATGGAAAATCTTCTTGGCTTCTAAGAAGCTTCAATCAATTTGGTCCCAAACTCACCAAACCTCAATAGAAAAAAAAGGAAGAGAAGATTAATGAAACTGCCAACCCACTATGACTTTGGAAAATCTTCTTGATTTCAAAGAGGGGTCCAATCAAATTAGTCTCAAAAAAATCTCAATAAATAAATAAATAATTTACAACATTTGTACATTTTTAATAGTGTAATATGGTAACAAAGAAATTTAACAAAAAGAACTAAAAAACACAATTATTAGCCCTTTAAATTTCATTTTTATTGGCCTTTTTTTTAATCTAAATAATTAAAATAGTAATAAAATTTTCATTAAAGGTGTTCACAATAAGAGTAAAATTTTTTTAAAAAAAATGAAAGTCTTTACAAAAATAAAAAGTAAAACATTTAATTTCAAACACCTTTCTATAACAAAAGTGACGAATAAAAATAGATAAAAAAATTAAAAAAAACTATGACCTCAAATCAATTCTCATATATGCTTGATGCATTTAAAGTCAATTTCTTACTTTCTTTGACTATAGACTTTATACGTGTTTCTAAAGTTAGCAGTTATTTACTTGTAAATTTAGATTCCGTTTGGTATGGTTGTAATTTTTAATTTTTAATTTTTAGTTTTGATTTTTATAAATTTGACAACTAAAAGCCAAAAACCAAAAACTAAAAATTAAAAACTAATAACTTATTTAAATAATGTTTTAACACTTATAACTAAATATATGAACTTATTTAATAGTGTATTAACATTATTTTTATTTTTATTTATCTAATAATCATAACAATATATTACAAAAATACATAAAACTAAAAAAAATTATTTTAAATTTTAAATTTATAAAAATTAAAATAAAAAATTTAAAATTACAATCACACTAAACAAAATATAAATAACTGAAAGTATTGAAATTAAAAAAACAGTATAGTAGTAGTGGTAGTAGAAAGTTAAAAAGAATCATGGAGAGCAATTATAAATGAAGAAGGGGAGGAGAAAAGGCACGATGCACACACAATCATGATTCTCTAATTAGCTCCACTTTAGACCTTGAAATGTCTCTGTTTCATTACTCGGAGACCAAAGAAGTGGCCCTTCTTCTTCCTTTTTAAAATTTTTTTCTCACGTCTTCTTTTTTATTTACTGAAGAATTCATCATAACTGTTGATGTCTTTACTCTTTACCACATTTATTACTTACATACAACAGCCCTGTGAGAGTGTGTGAGATCATAATGAGAGAGTGAAATTGGCAACAATCATCAGCAGAATATAAATGATGATCTTCATTACTACAACGTGTGTCCATCATCACCCAATAAAGATTAATTCAGGTAAATTTTCATTACCCTACTTTAGTACACTTTACACACACTTAATTTAAATCATCTTACAATTCTAAGTATAACTACTATTAGATAAAGGGGTTATCTATTTTTTTTTTTTGTTTTAAGGGATAATAATTGTCATATGTTTAAAAAAATGTAAAATTTTGAATTTTAAAAAAATAATTTTTGATTTTTAAGTTAAAATAAATTAATACAAAATTAACATATAATATCTACAATTAAAATAAAAATTAATTATATTATTTTTAAAATAAAAAATATTAATTATTAGTTAGTAATTACTCATTATCGTATGCCCTATTTCCCTATAAATAAACCGTTCGATGAATGATGTTCCCTCTTTTTCATTTTTCTATTTGCTTTAATTTTTTATCATATAATTTTAAATAATTTTTTTATATGGTATAGAAATGATAATTAAAATTTTTTTTAACAAATATAACTATTTAACAAGTCTTACATATTAAAAAAAAAAACGGTTTCTATTATCATTTATATGTTTTTATATAATATATAAATGATAATTGAAACAAAGAGAGTATTGTTTTTAACTGAATTAGACATAATAAATTCAATTTGATACAGGTAAATTAGCCAAGAACTATTGGACAACAAATTCTTCTTAAAAAAAAAAATTCATATAACCCATAAGTGGGTAGATGAGTTGGTTGGGATTCTTCCAGTTTAACCAAAGGTCTTGAGTTCAAACCCTGAAAATGCAGCTCCGTTAAAACTCATGAGGGAGAGTTTTGCTGCCCATTAGGTTCTGCCCGGATCGAATCCGGATTAGTCAGTGGCCCAATAAAATTCTGGATACCGGATGGTCATACAAAAAAAAAAAAAATTCTTATAACATTACTTTGATGTTGATTTTATAAGGTAAGGTCAAAAAGATTTTTTTTTTTCCTTGCCTTTTTTTAAAAAATATTTTATTTTATTTTTTACCATCAACATAAAGTTTTATTTAGATTTAGGGTATAAGGCTATTGTCACCCCCAATAATTAAAGCTACACTTTTTTAATTGTGACAATAAAAATAGAAAGTGTGAAAATAAGACCTCCCAGTTTTGGGTGTGTGAGGACTGAGGTGTCTCTGTAACGTTACTTTCTGCTTTACGGATTTTTTTTTTTAACATAAATTATTTGTTACAATTAAAGAGATAATTAAAGGCAGGGGAAAGTGGGAAAGGGATTAATGAGACTTGAACATCATCTCACCATCTGAATTTCACATAGTTATTTTATTTTATTTTATTATTTTCTAGATATCCAGTAATTATATTGGATCTTGATTAATCTAAAATTGGATACTATCAGACCCTATTAGCTGAGAAGCTCTCCCAGCTAGACCTGGCAAAAATCCACCTGACCCTAACCCGACCCTATAAAAATAAGTTAGGGTCTATATATCACAACTCGCAATCTGTAGATAACTCATATTAGCAACCCATACAGTTCACGGGTTAAGTTAGGGTCAACTCACTGGTTGACAGGTTGACCCATTTGTTTTATTTATTAGTATTATTTTTAAATATTATATTTATTATTCTTAATTAATTTTCTTATTAGTAACTCCTTTTATTAATTCATACTCCTTAATTTCTAGAGAAAGACAAAGAAACTATGATGAATTTGATCTAATTATCCAAGTATCATTTTTTTTTTTTTGGCATTAACAATTACTCAAGTATCATGAATGAAATAATAATACAACTAAAAATATTAAAAAATGTGATATTAGGACATAAACATAATAACTTAGTGAAAAATGTTATTGAAAGAGCAATTTCATCATTAAAAAAATGACTTAAATTACTTGATAATGTTTCAAGATTATTATAAAATTAAAACTTTATTTTTCAAGAAATTTAAATACTTTACATTTAATATTGTTATTGTTAATCAACTTATTATTATTTATAACTTTATGATTTTTTTCTTAATTTAATTGTTTATGGTTGAAACTATAAAGTATTTAGTTTTAATGAATCACCATACTTTAATTAGATTTAGATATATATAATTTTATTTGTAAATAATAAAATTAATAAAAAATAATTATAAAGAATAAAAATAAGATCAAGTTGTGAGTTAACCCATAACCCGTTAAGGTCGGGTTATGATTAGATTTTTCCAATGCATAATCCGTTTATAACCAAACCCGCATAACTCGTCATCCGAGTTGACTCAACCCAAACCCGACCCAACTTGCCTGTTTGTCAGGTCTACTCCCAACGTCTGTTTCTTCATTTACAAGACTCAAACTTGAGATTTTATTTAAGAGAAATCGAGTTCTTTTCACTCTGCTCAATAGGTTATTGATTAAATTTTACATAGTTAGTAACTATATCACTGCACCTATAATGTTAAAGATATATTAAAAATGTTTTTTTATTATAAATTTATATTAAAAATAAAAATTAATATTTAATTTATTAATTATTTAATTAAATTATATAATATTAAAATTAATATCAATTTTTATATTTATATATATTTATAGTAAAAAATATTTTTAATTTATAATATAAAAGTATAAATTAAAAAAATCTTTATTAATTAACTAAACATTTTTAATTACTGGGATGGTCTGTCTGTTGATAAAACCTGAGGATTCAGATGAGAGAAGAAAGAGGGTGCCAGACTGCCAGGTGGATTGGAGGAGTAGAAAAAGGAATAGCGTGAGTTTAGCAAAATAAAAAAAATGTGTGGATACAGTCGCAGTCACAGTGGACACTAACCAATGCCACCACAGAATCTATTTCACGTGGCACAGCAGTCGAGGCCTATTCTACCTTGTCAGTCAGGGAATTTTCAAATCATTTTGGTAGTGTAAAATTTTCTTTCAAGACTTGAAAATCTTAGATTCCCAGCATTTTTGGGAATGAATGAAAAATGAATTGCATTGCTGGGCAAAAATACATGGCAAGCTCTTCACCTTACTCACTATGAAACTATCAGTCCCTTTTCTTACAATATAAAAATTTTAGCCCCTCATCTTTTGGACCCAAATGAAAACACCTAAAATGGATGGAAAATTCATGTGCCTGTTAATATTCTGTTATTCATTGCCATGTCAGTGCTAATGTAGCAATTTATTGTCATCATGGATTGCTACCATAGACATTAACAATAAGAACAAAAAAACTCATGCTTACTCTTAAATGAATCCATATTTATTTATTTAAAAATTAAAAATAGAAGGAAAATAATTTAAAGATAGCTTTTTTATATCATTTTGTATACAAATTTACGTGTCATTTAAATAATTAATTTTATTTATTTATTTAAAATCTATGATATTGAATACATTTATTCATTTAATAACATATAAAAGTTGTATAAAAATATTATACAAAAAAATTGTTCCTACTTCACCTCTCAAAAATAGAAATATATATAAATATCAAAGCTTTCATTTTAATATAAAAAATAAAATGATGGATATGAGTATTCAACTCTATTTGATTATGTTGTTTGTTGATGTGAATAGAACTTTACACGAAATATATAAATATACGCTATCATTAAATAAATAATATAATAATAAATTAAATATCAACTCACATAAATTATAAAAAAACTCTAGTTAAATATCAATATTATGTTAATTCTAATTTTATTTAATAATTTTAAAATTAAATAAAATATGATTTAATCAAGTTTAAACTAAACTAATTTACAAAATTAATCCCAATTAATTGAACTTAACTAATTGTCATTGAACTTGACAAATGACAATTAATTGGGATTAATTTTGTAAATTACTTTAGTTTGAAATTAATTAAATTGTGTTCTATTTAATTATAAAATTATTAGATAAAATTAGAATTAACATAATATTGATACTTAACAAAAGTTTTTAAAAATTTTTAATTTCTGTGAGTTGATATTTAATTTATTATTATATTAATTATTTAATGATAGTATATATTTATATTTTTTGTACAATATTTTTATATAATTTTTATATATTATTAAATAAATAAATACATTTAATATTATAAATCTTAAAAAAATTAATTAATTATTTAAATAACAAAATTATATAAAAGTAATATAAATAATTATTTTAAAATAATTTTTCCTCTATTTTTAATTTTTAAATAGATAAATATAAACTCACTTTAAAAATAAGTGAAAATTTTCCATTCTTATTGTCAATGTCTATTGTGGTAGTCTATGACGGCACTAAATTACCTCATTAATGTTGACAAGGCAATAAATAACAGCATATTAGCGAGCACATAAACTTTCCATCATTTTGAATGTTTCCATTTGGATTGAGAAGGTAAAAGGCTGAAACTTTCGTATTGTAAGTTGAAGTGCTAACAGTTTCATAATCAGCAAGGTAGAGGGCTGGCCGTAGATTTTTCCCCATTACTAGACGAGGAACTTCAAAATTTCCAATTTACAATGCAGAGAAAAATGTTGAGAAATTAAGAACAATAAACATAAAAACAAATATTTTATAATTTAAATTATTTTTAATTATAAAATACCAATTCTTTAATAAAAAAATTTCCTAGTATTAAGATCCTCGTCGATAAAAAAAAATATTTGAAGTTTATAATTCAAAATAATACATCTATAAACATATAACATAAAATTATTTATACTACACAATATAAATTATTAAATAAAAATAAACTTGACATATTAAGAGCTACTTTTATCTAAGAATAATTTTAATTTTAAAATCTAATAGAGTTAAAATTACAGAAACAGTAAATTCTATAGAGAAACCATATCAACAATTTAAAATTTCAAAAGCATGATAAACTCGAGTGCATATGAACTTATAATATTTTATTATCGCCAAGAGACCAACAAGAATGACATGAATAAATAGTTGAGATGATTACTACCCGCAAAAATGGCGATACAAACACACGAACATCCAAAAGTCTGGAAACAGTGTACAAGGGCAATAAAACTCTGATAAATACACAAACAAGGATAGGAGTTCTGATCACTTTATTAATCACTATTCGGTATCCCATAGCTCAGCCAAAGGTAAAATGAATGGCAATTGAGCTCTCAATAGAGCATCTGTATACCCTCCCATATTACGTGCGGTTTCCAATCAGGGCTGCTATTACATTAAAGCTACATAAAGATTTAAATCTCGAACAATGATTCAATGAATAGCACGAGGAGCTTGTACCTGCTATCTCGATTCGTGGAGACATTACGACGGCTTTGAGGCATGATCCACGAATCTATCAAGAAAACCTCATTGCAGAATCCTCATCCATGGTACATACATAAGGAGGCATGTCAAACCTTGGTCCAGCAACGGTCCTATATATGTAAAGTTTGTCAACCGAGCAGTTTTCAGACTTTGAATCTGGAGGTATCTCCTCAATAACTTCAACATTCAGCCTGGGCATCTTTTGACCAAGCAACTTGCATGCTCCATAGCTCACAGAGCAAGAAGACATCCAAAGGGATCGCATTGTCTCCAGCTTTGTAGCATTGGTCAAAAGAGCCTTGTCCCCAAAGGGGCAGTCCCTAATCTCTAGTTTCCGGAGGCTTTCACACCCTGACAGCACATGATGGAGTCCCAAATCACTATCTCCAGCAAAAGCCACGGATAACATTTCTAGCTTTTTTGCATATGTCCCAATATATTCAAACACACGATCAGTGAGGCGACCAGAGAGTGAAAGGCGGCGGAGATCCTTGCAGTGCTCCACAATAGCTCCAAAACCAACATCAAAGGGCTGACAGGTCATGTAATCAAGGGTCTGTGGGTCCATTATACAAAGACGAAAACGGGTCAGGTTTGGACGGTTCATGGCAATTGTGAGCAAGGCAGCATTAGACATTTGCCGGCAGAAGTACAGAACTGACTGGAGCTTTGGACAGCCTTCAGAAATAGAGACAAGGCCCTGTTCTGTCAAGGATACATTTGGTTCCCCACCAAATGGATCAGATGGAAATACTCGTAACTCTTGGAGGTGCTTGCAACACGAGGCGACAGCTTCAAGGCCACTGTCTTCAATGTAGTCCAGTACCTGTAAACACACAATTTATTTGCTTGGGGAAAGATAACAGAAAGAGACAAGCATTTAGTGCAGGATTTTTAAAGCATGATCTTTTTGAATTATTGGAACTTGTTTGCAGAGCAAAAGATCTCTAAAGGGATCATCAGATCACCTAATGGGTTGCCAACTTTTGTTGTTTAGGATTATCTCCTGTTACTTGCTAAATTTTCATTATAAGCCCGACTATTTTCATTAAAATTAGCAAGACAGGTTCACAAGGAGATCAATAATAACCCTTGAAGGAAGTGAGAAGCTTACCCATAAACACTGCAAACTTGGGCACTTGCTTACAAGCGTGGTAAGATCCGTGCTTGGGATGGTGGCATAGCTTAAGTTCAGTGATGTTAGCCGAGAGCAAGCTGAGTAAACTGCTGGAAGGTAAGCTGGAACAGCATCCCAAAACCCAGACAAGCTCTTCAGTTCCTTGCAGTCCGAAATTGCTTCAGCCAGGTTTGAGTAGACATCCTGGCGGAACTCAGCAGAGTAGGCACCTGTTCCAAGTTCAACCAGCTGCGGGGCACGCCGAAGTAGGTTGGCAATCTTATCCAATGGCACTGCCCGGTTGAGGCGAAGAGTCCTCAGGTTGGGACACCTACTTACTAGTCGCTCCAAGGCTGAGTAACTAACCTCTGACCCTAAGCATGAAATGTTAAGGGACACCAAGGACTTACACGTCTCCGGAAAATGGCTAAGCCAATGGCCACTCCAATCATCCACTTCACTTTCCCGCAAGTCAAGCATTTCAAGATTCCTGCAACATCAAAGAGCAGAATCCATAAACATCAGGAGTCAGATGCAATACTACTCTAGAATATAGTAATATTATTATTATTATTAAAAGTGCAAAAAAGACAATCTATAACAAACTATGCCAGTGAGGAAATGAAGAAATTCAAAATCCAAAAAAAAAAAAAAATCTAAGTTGTTGAACAGAACTAGACCTTTACAGCTGTCTTTTTCACTGAAAATGTGAAAACGACTAATCTACCTCAATAATTTCCTTCTTTTTCCAATTTTGCTTACAATAGAAGGAAGCTCATATATTCTTTACTTGTTTGATCACTCAGTCAACCATAATTGTCAAACTAAACCAACCAAAATTTCAAATTTAAGATTCCCACATGAGCATTCCGGGTTCTCCCACTATTCCAAAAAACCAAACAATCGGAATGTACAACAGCCTTGAAAAGTAATTCATGAAAAAAAGGAGAGGAAGGTAAAGAGATCTATCATCTCAAGCTATGATATCGTGAAGCAGGAGAGAATCAAAAAGAAACCAACACTTTCCAGCAAGCAACCACCCCAAACCTGACAACTACTACAGGTCGAATTTGTCCATAACAAACAAAAATTAAAAAAATAAAGCAAACTCCAATAATCTCTACTAGATTTTCAACGTTAGATATTCCTGGGAGAAAAAAAAAAGAATTTCATGGTCCACTCGATCTACAGAAGCAGTTACAGAAAAAAGAGACGAAAAGAATTAAAGTCCGCCCCCATCTGGTTTCTAATCTGCAAGCAAAACCCTTAACCAGGCTAAGCCATAGAAACCACAGGCAGTCACCGAAATCACATTCAATTGCATGACAGGGTAGCAAAGAAAGGTCTGCCACTTTTTTTTTTTTTTTTTACGCATTTTGCACAAAATAAAAATAAAAAGCCAACATTTTGAACTCATAACTAAAAACAGAAAAGACTAAAATAAAATGTTGGTCAAATTTCTCTTAAAACTATTTCGTATTTCCAAAATGAAAACCGCAATGAAACAAGTATTTGAAACAACTTCATTCTTTAAAGGAAAAAAAAAAAGAAATAAATCCAGAAAAAAAAAAACAAGAAGAAGAGAGAAATGAGTAAACCTGCAATTGGCTGCGATAGCAGCGAGTCCATCAGTGGAGAACCCCTCGCAAGAAAAGAGCACCAAGACCTTGAAATTCTTAAACGACTTGGCGATGAGCTCCAGGCACTCGTCCGTAACCACCATACGCTTCAACCGAATTTCTTCAAGCCACGGGTAAGCCGTGGCCATCTCAACGATCCACGGCAAAACGTACCCGCCCCAGTCTTCCGGCACCAGATTGAAGTCCGCGAAATGCGGCTTCCCTTTCAGCTCAACGGATCTCACCTCCGGGAACCTCTTGATCACCATTCCCGGACTCACAGCATAGCAGTTTCCCACGA
This sequence comes from Rubroshorea leprosula, assembly GCA_020521535.1. Taxonomy (NCBI): domain Eukaryota; kingdom Viridiplantae; phylum Streptophyta; class Magnoliopsida; order Malvales; family Dipterocarpaceae; genus Rubroshorea; species Rubroshorea leprosula. Next base: position 6,605,104 of record BPVZ01000001.1, on the reverse strand, counting down.
AAATCCTCCTCCTGCACAACCGCTCGATCGCATACCACGACTTGCACACCACCGATATCGCGTTCCGGTCCTTATCCGACTCTATAAACGAGAACACGTGCTCCATCACCTCCTCCGGAAGCGAACATGCCATTTTCTTCTGCATTAATCCCGACTAGTGAAGCAAAAATGGAGCAAGATTTCGTAGCAAACACAGAAGTGAACAGTCGTTTCTGTGTTGATTATGCTCTTCCGGATTCTTAGATCTGAGACGCCATCAACGAAGCTTATAAGTTGCAGAGAAAGAGCGAGAAAGAGACTGAAAGCTGTAGAGAGAAAATGAAGTGAAAGCCTGAAATAATAAAGGATAAGGATTTTTTTGTTTTTTGGAAACCTGAGAATGGTTAGATTTAACCCGGGTTAAATAGCTCAAATTCGGAAAATGATCAACGGTTGTAATCCACGACACGTGGCGGTGCGTGATTTAATCCGTCCGATGAGCGGTGTGAAGGGGGGGAGATCTTATCCGTTTGGCGACGAAGCGGAGCCGCAGAAAACGGGTGGATGTGGCTAAAAAAACCCGATAAAATGAAACGAAAATGCCGTGAGAAGGAAATTTTACGAGATTTTGGGAGTCTGTCTCTGATTGGGGGTAGTGATAAAGTGTTATGATGTGTAGGGGAAGATGTGGTGAAGGGAATCTCATGATTCGCGTCGCACGGCTGGATCTGAATCGGATATAGCCGGGACCACAGAAAGGTAAACTGATTTATTTTTTTAGGAAACAATATAAAACTTTAATTAATTTAAAATTGAATCCCACCAAATTTCATACAAGAAGTTCTCTTACTGTTAATTTTTTTATTTTTAAAATTTTATACCAAGAATATTAAATGTTTTTATTTTAACCAATAACTCATCAATAAAAATAAATTAATTTTAAAAAATTAAAAAAGAGGAATGATCTAATGCAAATTCTGGCAATGATGACATCATGGCCGTCCAATCATGTCGTACTGTGCTGCATCATAAAAACTCACGTATCATTGACACGTACTCATTTATTCACCTCCAACGGCCTTGATTTAATGCCTCTGTTGACTAAATATATCCTTCCCCCCACTAAATTTGAATAAAGTACAAGCAAGTGCACGCTACATCTTAATCACGACCGTCAGATCACGACCCGCTTTTAACAGTGTACGGACTGAGTGGGAAGAGCAAAGAGTAATGCACAGGAACCAACAGAAAAAGGTAATGCAGTAAATAATTTTTCGTAATATTATTATTACTGTATCATTTAAAATTGTAAATTTAAAATAATAATATA
>BPVZ01000001.1:6565938-6577269 GCA_020521535.1 Rubroshorea leprosula | reverse complement strand
ACATATTTTACGCGTTGGTATACCACGTCAGCTGTTTTCCATTAATTAACATGCCACGTAAGCCAAAATTTAACGGAGGGACCAAAAAGGGGCCGGATTTGTAAACAGTAAGAATCAAAAAGGGGATTTTTTCGGTATAGGGACTAAAAAGGGGCTTTTTCCTATAGTAGAGGGACCAAAAAGGGTATTTAACCATAAAAATATATATTTATAATAGTAAATTCAAAATGGTACACAACATTATTTGATATATGATACATACCATATTAATAGCAAAACTAGTACACGTACTAATACGATATTGATAACTTTGACCTAATGAGTAATTAGGTGATCAACTCTTCTTATTTAATGGGAGGTGTGAGTTAGTATGTATCAATTTATTTGATATTACCTCAAATTGCATAAAACATTCAAAGATAAAAAGGTAAATACCAGATTTAGTTCTCAACATTTCCCATAAATACTAGATCTTGTCTTAACCTTTCATTTTAATGAAAAATGGTCCCAAACCTTTTCAAAATTACCAAACTTAATTCTAGGGTTGGTTACTTTTGTTAATTTTTGAAAGGAAATCTTAACCAAAATTTTGGTAGGTCTAATAAAAATTTTTACATAAATTTTCTTTTAACTTTCATTGTCTTAAAATTATTTTTACTAAAATTTGGATTCTTTACCCACCTTAATTCTTTCTCTTTTTTTTTGAAAAATGTTTGGGATTTTTTTTTCCTTTTAGGGTTTATGTACATGATACAGGTTGCAATCCTATAATTTGAGATTGTATTTTTATTTTATATTCTTTTGATATATTTTATAAAATGGTAACTTGGATGATAAATAATTTGTAATTGAAAAATATTTGAGTTATGAAATTCATAATATTGTTAAACTATTAAGTTATGTCAAAAGTTTTTAGGATTAAAACAAGGGCTTTGCATTAAGTATGTTAGAAAGAGAAAAGAAGAGGAATACTTTGAAAAAAAGTTTATTGCTTTCTTAAATAATATTGTATATACAATGATCTATATATAAGTGTTTACAAAGAGAATATTCTAAGGTATAAAATATTTAAAATAAGTATGTTCACATCTCAACATCCCCCCTCAAACTCAAGGTGGCTGTGATGGAACCAACTTGAGTTTGGAAAAAAGAGTATGAAAGCGTCCAAGAAAATAAGCCTTGCTGAAAAGGTTTGCTAGTTGATCAATGGAGCCAATGAAAACCAAATAAATAGTTCCTTATGCAACATGATAGCAAATAAAGTGACAGTCAACCTTAATGTGTTTAGTGTGTTCATGGAAGACATTATTATGAGTAATCTACATGGCACTCTAATTGTCACAATAAAGATTAGCAGCAAGTGATTGAGGAACACTCATATCTTCTAGTAGCCAACATAAGTTAAGCAACTTTGATATGGTGTCTCCAACTGCTCGATATTTGGCCTCTATGCTAGAACGTGATGGAACTATCTGCTTTTTGCTACATGAAGAGATTAAGGAATCACTGAGAAAAAGACAATATCTAGTGGTGGATTTATGATCATTAGAGTCTCCAGCCCAATTAGCGTTAGAATAAGCATGAAGTTCAAGAGATGAATGAGCAGAAAAGTGAAGTCCATGAAACAATGTTCCCTTAACATAGCAAATAATTCAAAGTACTATTGCACAATGAGTGGAGTGAGGAGTAGCCATAAACTGACTAATAATGTAAAATGCATATGCTATGTTAGGGCATGTTGTGGTAAAATAAACCAAACTACCAACCAATTATCGATGACGAGTAGAATCAAAAAGTGGAGAGCCATCTATAGGTGTAAGCTTGACATTAAGTTCAAGAGGTGTAGAAACACTTTTGTTATCGTTCAATTCAGCTTTAGAAATAAGATCGAAGGCATACTTTACTTGAGAAAGTAGGTAGCCAGCATCTAAAGAGGTGACTTCAAGCCCCAGAAAATAGCTCAAAACACCAAGATCTTTCATCTCAAATTTCTAACTAAAAGATTGTTTTAACTCTTGAACGCCTTGTTTGGAGGATGGTTAAGCTTAGGAGGTGGTTTCATATAAACTTCTTCTTCTAGGTCACCTTTAAGAAAAGTATTTTCTACATCCATCTGAAACAATTTCCATCTTTGCATAACAGCGATAATAAGCAAACTGTACACAGATGTGAGATGAGCAACTAGAGCAAATGTTTCCTCATAGTCTATTCCATACTCTTGTGTAAAACCCTTGTCAATTAATCGTGTCTTATAACACTCCACAGAACCATCAGATCTTGTTTTGATCTTGTACACCCATTTATAGCCTATTAGAGACTTTTCAATAGGGAGATCAACTAAATCCTATCTTCGAGTGTTCTCAAGAACCTATAATTAATCTTGCATAGCTTGTTGCCAAAAAGGGTTAGTAGAGGCCTCTCGATATGATTGAGGCTCATGTAACAAAGTAATAGCAAGAAAACAATAATAATCGCAAAGGTAGTTGGGAAGGTTTCTTACCCGAGTAAGATGACTCGAGGATGAGACAACAAGCTCATTTGTAGGCTCAACAACATCATATGCAACATCAACAGGTGATATAGATGAGGAAGTATAAGAAGGCTCAAAATTATCTAATGCATTATCAGCAAGCAGATCATCTTCTATAGAACTAGTTGGAGCATGTGGTAAGGCATTGTAGAGCTCATCAAATGTTCTTGCATTAGAATCACTAGGGAATAGCTCAACATAAGAATCAATAAAAAAATGGATGTTGATCAGAAGATGACACCTGAAAGTTTGACAACGAGGAAAACATAGTGTGTTCCTAAAAGACAACATGACGTGAGACTCGAAGTATTTGTGACATAGGATTCCAACAATGATATCTTTTATGTGTAATCCTATGACTCAAAAAACAACATAATCAAGTTTTAGGCTTTAGCTTGTTATGTTCATGAGGTGGAAGAAGAACAAAACAAGCACAACCAAAAACCTTAAGAAGATCATAGGCAGGAGGAATACCATGTAAACATTCGTATAAAAACTTATTATTAATGATTGATGATGGAATTTGATTAATGAGATAAATAGCTGTAAGAGTAGCTTCACCCCAAAATCACTTTGGACAAGAAGGCAAAATGAGTAGAGCACAAACAAAATCAAGGATATGTCCATGTTTGTGTTTGACTCGCCCATCTGTTAAGAAGTGTAAGGATAAGATTGTTGTGTCAGTGTACCCTATCATTTGAGAAAAGATTGAAGTTTAGTACTAAGATATTTAGTGGCATTGTCAATTCTCAAAACTTTGATAATTTAAGAGAACTAGGTTTTGACCATAGTAGCAAAATCAATATAAATTTGTGGTAACTCAGAGTGATTTTTCATAAGATATATATAGGTAAAACGAGTATGATCATCAATAAGTAACATAAAGTACTTGTAAGCCCCCATGGCAGGTGTTAGAGATGGACCCCAACATTAGAATGCATGAGATCAAAAGAAGCAATAGAAAGAGAATGACTACTAGAAAAAGATAAAGCTAGTTGTTTTGTAGATTGACATAACACACAATGCAAAGATTCATTTGGAACAAATCTTAATAAACCACGAGAGATAAGTGAATGAAGTTTACCGACCGAGGTATGTCCAAGTCGTGAATGCCACAAATGAAGAGGAGAAATGTTAGTAGCAGCACAAGCTTGAAAGATTTGTTGATATGGAATATGTAAAGACTCTAATTCAACAGCACAACATAGGGTTTGGATGAATCGATCATTTGGAAATGATGGTGTATCCATTTTATGATTAGTAATATTGAGATAGTTGAGCTAAAACAAACCCCCCACCTTGCGACCAGTTTTAAGAACTTGTCTTGTCCGTGGGTCCTGCACACAACCATGAGCAGACAATGCTACTTCAAGGCCAAGATCACATAATTGACCAATACATAGAAAATTATAACCAAGTTTTGGAACTAAGAGGGCATTTGGTAAAGTTAATGACTTTGTAGAAATATTACCAATGCAACTAACATTTATAGGGGAACCATCAGTAGAATAAATATCAGGAAAGGAATCATTCAATGACATTGAAGAGAAATGAGCAGTAATTAAAGACATATGGTTACAACAACTAGAATCAAATTATCAAGGTTTGGTACCTGGAGCAGTAGATAAGGCAGTAGGATCATTAAAAAGATTTAATATCACATGTTTTGAGGATTCAATATTGACATTAGGTTGGTTTATCAATTCTTTGGCAAACATAGCAATAGCAAGATGAAAGTTATAGTCCTTTCAAAACTCACGATAATGAAAAACTCTAAAAATATGAAGAAATAGATGCCAAGATCGAAATAACAAACCAACAAAAATACCTCAGAAAAGACTTGAGACTAGACAATTCAATCTGTAGGAGAAGAGATCCCAATGACAGAGTTTCAAGTTTGGAAAGGATTTGAAAATCCAACTCAAAAAACCAAACAGCGATGATAAAAGAGATGAACTAGGAGCTTATAGCTCTGATACCATGTTAGAAAGAGAAAAGAAAAGGAATACTTTGAAGAAAGGTTTATTGTTTTCTTGAATAATACTGTATGTACAATGATCTATATATAGATGTTTACAAAGAGAATATTTTAAAGTATAAAGTATATAAAGAGAATATTCTAAGGTATAAAATATTTACAATAAATGTGTTCACATCTTAACAAAGTAAAAGGCAAAGAAAAAATGAAAAAAAAAAAAGTATGACCTTTGGAGTTTCTCAAAAGAAAAAAAATATATACAGGGTTCATCAATATTTTAAAAACGAAATGTAGGTTTAGTGTTGGAAAAATATGGTTTAGAGTTTTTTTTATTATTATTCTATTTAAGGATTTTGGTAGCTTTGTAAAATTTTAATTAGGAATTTTTATTATGAATTTAACGAAGTGACTGATGATCGGATTAGATTTGGTTATTTAAAAGAGATTTGAAATCATTTCTAGTTTATATGAAAGGTTAAGATAATATCTAGTATTTATAATCAAGATTAACGACTACATCTAGTATTTATCCAAAAATAAAATATTATAATTTTATTATTATAATGATTTCTTGATCATGATTTTCTCTAACTCTTCTATTATCATACTTGATTAAATCGAAAGAATATCAATAGTTTTGAATCTTTCTTTACAAAACAAATTTTTGTCATGTGTCAATTAGTTGCTATAAATAGAATTCTAGTTATTAAAAATCCCTAAAATTAGACTTATTGGAATCGTCATTGATTTTTCTCATTTAAGTTGAACTATTCAACACCACATCAACAATTTTCCTGATTTTGTGAAATAATTATGGATTGCACTTGCACTATACCAAATTATGGTCATTAACCATCTTTTGAATTCCAGCTCTGTATAAAGAAATTGTGGTTATTGAATCTCTGTTAAGGACATATGGCATTATTAAGAAATTTTTTGAATGTATTGTAAATACTATGTTAATTAAATTTGTTACTTTGTATAATGCATTGCTGGGTCAAATGGGTAGCTAAGTGATTAACACTTCTTATTTAGTGGGAGGTGTGAGTTAAAATGCATCAATTCGTTTGATATTAGGTCACATTGCATAAAACGTTAAAAGAGAAAACATTATAACTCAACAAATTTTTAGCTCAAAATTTTAAGCGTTTCTTTTTCTTGGAGGGTAAGTCCCCTTGGCCCAAGGCCGAAAGGTGGCTGTGGCTGGTTGCAATGGAGATGGGAAGGGGGTGGCTGCAAGGGTTGCCAGCGGTCTCTTTTTCTGGTGGTGTTGGTGGGTGGGGGTGTGCATGACGGTTCCAAGTCTCTCACTTGGCTGTGGGTAAGCCTTGGTGGTGTTGCAATGACAATGCTGCTGGGCGTTTATGAAAGCATGTGATGGAGGGCTCGCATGATTTAATGGGGTTGCGAGAGTCTGGAAGGGGCGGCGATGGTGGAGAGAGGTTGCTGCTTGCTGCCATGGGAGTTGGTGACTTGGTGGGATAAAATTAAATTGGAAATGGGCTTTCCACCCAAAAATAGAGAATGGGCAGATTAAATTGAAAATGGATTGCTTCTATATTATCTCGGACTCGGCCCTTTACTTTTTTAGCAAACTGAATCTTTTCCAACACCAACAAATCTATCCTCCCATAAATATGTTAGGTTTTTGAGAAATTTTTGAGGAAATAATTGATCTTCTTATTTTTCGAGAGTCAATCGAGACCTCCCAATTTTTATTTGAGAGTTTCTTTCGGCCTTGATAAAAAATTGTATAAATGTTCTTGGGGCACACGGTCAATTATGAGGCATAAAAAAAAAAAAAAGAATTATTCAGTTTCCTTCAGTTAGGCATATATGTTAATGCAGGGATCAATGTTCATGCTTTTTCATGGTATTATGATATCTATTCATTTGTTGACAATATGTAGGGATATTGAGATCACCTGTTTCCAAAACACAAACAACTGAAGTAAGGATCTTGTATCTTTTGACTTTAGAGACGTAATATATATGATCTATCCATACTCGAGGGTATGTATGTATATAGATTTGAAGTTTGAATGATGGATGATGGATGGTAGGGCAGAGAAGACAAGTAGTTAGATGGTAGAATGGTAGGCCTTACTCACGTGTAGTCACATTTAACCTTAACAATGGTATTCTTGAAGGCTTGGAAGTTTGTTAATTTTGTCAAACAATAGTTCATAAAATACCTCGAGAGGAAAATCTGCCTTGCATTTTGTTCTGAAGTGCCTGCATTTAGAATCTGCGGTTCGAGCATCCATCTTGCTTGCCTCGGTGGTGGTGGTGGTAGTGGCGGTGGCTGTGGTGACTAGAGACTAGAAAGTTAGAGATGGGACCTGGTGGACCAGGAGGACCCGGTGGCCCTGGTGGATGGGGAGGAGGACCTGGAGGCCCTGGTGGATGGGGAGGAGGACCCGGAGGCCCTGGTGGATGGGGAGGAGGACCCGGAGGCCCTGGTGGATGGGGTCCAGGGCCTGGGGGTCCGGGTGGATGGGGTCCTGGCCCGGGGGGTCCTGGTGGCTGGGGGCCGGGGATGGGAGGACCTTTCGGTCCAGGTCCCGGAGGTCCTTGGGGTCCTGGACCTGGCGGCTTTTGGGGTCCGGGACCTGGGTTCTTCGGACCTGGTGGCTTCTTCGGTGGCTTTGCTGATGGTTTGTGCAGCATGATATCTTCTTGGTAAGTAAAGTAATCACTCCTTCCCTCTTCAAATTGAGTCAAAATGCTTTAATTCACTCAAAATTCTCATGCGAATATGTAAAATCATCCTTAATTGTGTTGAACTGATTGCAGCTTCTATTGTCTTTGCTGCTGTTGGTTATTACAAGACTGCTTTGGCGGACCTCGTGGCCCTTACGGTCCTCCCCCACCCTTCTGAACCTTCTTTTTCCGCTGGACAGAGGCCATTTGCGACTTGAGTGTTGTTCATCTTAAGACTACTGTGCATCTTATTTTGTTGTTCTTTTCAATAAGCAATGCATATGAATCACCACCTTAGTTATGTACTGGAATCAAAGCCGCGTTTCTGGCATTGCCTGCTTCTACAACCATTCTTCCTGTAACAATTGGGGTTGTTTTTATTTTTAAAATATATGTCCATGAAGAAATACAAACGAGGAGAATCTATTTTTGTGCAAAGGTTTGACCTGTTTCAATATAATAGTCGAAAGCCTGGATTGGCAATTAGCAAAATCGGATCTTGCTGCCACAGGCCTAAGAAGGCATAAGCAAAGAAATTGAACATTCCACTAATTTGATCTTCAGGCATGCAGTGATGCAATAAAGTACCACTCAAGCAAAAACTCACACGATAAAGTTAATAAAGTATTTCATTTAGACTTTAGTTTCTCCTTCAATGATCAAACAAAGTATGTTACCAAAGCAGACGGCATTTTTTGCTCGTGACACAAACAGTTATACTACGCATATATACGGGCTCATGTGGAAAACCAAAGGAATTCCACTACCTCGAAACCTTATTGCTGAACTTTCCGAGTCACAACAGCATGGTAAATAGCATCCACACGGTTCTCCAGCATCTGGCAGAAACCTATCAGTAAAAATTTAGGAGCTTTAACTACTTGAGATCCAAAGGGGAATGCAGTATTGCTAAAAGTAAACTGAAAATATAAGAACTAGCAGGCAGTTGTGGTTCTTATGAATTTCATCAATGAGTCCAAGTGTCATATGACTAGATTTGGACCTCTATTAGATTTACTCGCAAGCAATCTTAGTGTCAAAGCTGCTAAGGCATATGGCAAAAGCCTGGAAAGCTGAGATTGGATACTGATAGTCCATGGTGAATAAATCCTTCCCCACCTTTCCAAACTGGAGAATAACATTCTCAGGCTCATGCCCGGCAACTCCATTCTCTGGAGACGCAACAAGCTGAAAGTTCTTTACTGAAGCAATGGTTACCCGTCCATTGAAGTTCAGACACCAGCATTGGAGTTCTTCATGCCACCTTGGGGACTTATTCCTCAAGATCAGCATTGCTTCTTTTTGTTCTGATAAAGGACCAGACTGGAAAGTATCTGCTCGAGTTGATTTTGATCTAAAGAATGAAATGGATGGGAAACTGTCCAGATTGCCATGCACAAATTCAGTCTGAGTGGGAGCCACTCCTCCTGGCTCAATAGCAGAGGCTGGGATAGCATCCATGATGCATTGCATTCTCCTTGGGCCTCTGATTTCCAAAATATAATTCAGTTAGCAACTGACACACGCAGAATATTTCAAGAAATTATTCTTTTCAGTTTTTAAGGTTCCTCTATCAAAGCTTTTTTAGCCTCTTACCTAGAACCGAGGACATTCAACTCATATGAAATGTGTGCAACAGGGTAATTGCCTGATGGAACTCTTGGGGAGACTTGTTTCATATTAACCAGCCTAGTGGATCGGCTTTTAGTAACTTTTGCTCCAGTACTTGGAGGCTGTGCATCATAAATTGTGAACTTGGTCCCCAAAAAGTTTGATCTGTCAAACCAAAATGAGTGGTTAGCTTAGGTCATAGGTCCCAAAGGGCATAGAAACAATCAATTCCATGCCAGACAACAGTACCTTAATTTTCCAATGTAAGTACTGCTTCCTTTTGACACATCATCACAATTTAATGAGATGATATAGTCTGTCCAAGTGGGGCGTCGACACTTCCTTGCCACAAGAAGGAACTTTCCATCATCATTTGAAGCTGTGAAGAATTTAATAAAGGAAAAGAGATCAGCATTCAAATCTAAGAAGAAATACCCAAAGAAAAATAAGATCTTGACCAAAATTAGCAAGAGGTAAAGGAAACTAACTTTTTGCTAGTCTATGAATCAGCAACTCCAAATATTAATCCTTATTAACAAATAACATTAAAAATCACATCGTTACAAGTGAGATACACTTGCAAGTAAAGAATACCAAAACAAACAATAGCCACTCACTTTGGTTCAAGCCAAGGTATAGATAATAAGTTTGGTTGCTACGGCTTCGTTTTATGTAACACTGAATGAGAGAGTCCCTTGGGCCAGGCTGCAAAAGAGTTAACCAGAGAATCAAAACATTAGCTCGAAGGACTATAGGTGCTTCGAATATTAATCTCCTAACCACAGTAGTCTTTCAATCAAACATTTTCTACAAAATATGATTCCCCCAAATTGAGATAGCATCTAGAAGTCTTTTATGTTCATCACATCATGAAATATTCCTACAGAACAAAGTTTCAAACATAAAAAAAATGACTAAGAACAGAGTAGTCTCTTAAACGAAGTCCACTCTTTACCCTTCTTCCTGATTAATGACCCTCAACACCAAGACAAATATTCAATTTAGTGCCAATTCAAAATTAAGTTATCCTTGAACATCAAGTCTTGCTACAATTGTGATTTTGCTCAACATCTTTCCTTTTGTGTCGTTAATAATTTTTATCAAGATCTAAAAGAAGATGCAAAAGCCACCAGGAAATACAAGAGCAGCTGTGTATTAAACTTTAAACACTTGACAAATCGTATACATGTCAGTCAAACAATAACTTACATCTCAAAGAGAAAGTACGGGCTGATATCATCTAATAATACCTGCTTCAACGAGATTGGGAATGTCAGCTTGCCAGAAATCTCTGGGACTGTAACAATTTCCTTCAAAATTTCTCTCCAATTCCTACAAACACCAGCACAGGCAACCACATTCTTGCGGGGAGGCCAAGTGCTCTCTGATGCCTCTATTCTCATCAACACATCCCTCAAAAGCTCCGGTGGCATGTTAGCCCAGCAACTCTGCTGGAAAGCATCAACTGGCACTGAGTTATCCTGGACTACCCGGTGTGACCTTGATCTCATCCCATATCCAAACCTCATGTCAAATCCTTTTCTAGATATGTTCCCAATCTCCCCCTTCATATCCTGGATAATACTCTTAATCGACATCACGGCCAATTCAGTCCCACCCCTCCAAAATCAAACAATAACTGAAAATTCACTCTCAAAATCACCAATATTCTTCCAAATGTCTAATCAAACCACATCTAAGTCAAAAGACCTCAACTTTATATCCGAATTTTAGCTAAGAAACAGCAAAGAGCACTACATATCTGCAATTTTCCTCCAAAACACCTATCAATGCAAACGTAAATCCTCTTTTAAATCTCAAAGAGGATCAGGAATAAATAAACACAAAAAAAAAAAAACAAACAACATGACCCAGATTCCCAAGCATCATACCTAGACTGGAAGTGAGTGAGTAGCTAAGACCATAATTTTTTCTCTACAAAAATTACAGAAACAATCATATTCACAAGTAAAAAAATTAATAAAAAAACAATACTTAAAACCTAAATTTCTGGCTAAATTTCCATAATTTCAGGAATAAAAAAAATTACCATAATTTCATCTCTACCCATGAAACCCAGTAACTGAATAAAGGCACCCACTAAAAAAAATTCAACAAACTAGGAAACCATACTCAAACAACAGACCCCATAGATTTCTCCTAATCCAAACCACCAAACCAGATGGGTAATCTTCCTCATATAGCCTAGCTGGTAAATGGAGATGATTCATCAAACTTCAGGGATCAACAACATCAACAGCGCGCGCACAAGCAAAGAACTCGGAAGAATGTGTTGCAGAGAAAAAAGCACGGTTTGGGGTTTGGTGTGGGATGTTGCGCCGCCCCTTGGCGTGTTCGATTGGGACGGAACTCAGACCAAGATCAGAATTCTACTGATGGAATGAGACTTCTTCTTTTCCTTTATCGGGCTGGCGGGCTCTATCTGACCCGATTAAATGTTCATTCGGATCCGAGTTCGCTTTTTTTTTTTTTTTTTTTTTTTTTTTTT
>BPVZ01000001.1:6521273-6534451 GCA_020521535.1 Rubroshorea leprosula | reverse complement strand
GTAAGCACTTATGTCTTTTTGCATTGGATTCTTCAGAAGATGATGAGATCCTCTTCATTGTTTGAGGGGGTGGTCCCTTTGTCACATGGGGCTTCAGCTTTTCCTTTTGCAGATTCTTTTTTGTAGCAGAAACTACAATGGTTGTCATGCTTTAATAACTAGCATAGTTTATTATGGACTACTTCACTGGTTGGGACCAGATTTTCAAAGATTTCCTTTCTTTTCTACTTTATTTTGAACAAACTGATGCTTGTCATTAATCTTGCACCAGTGGATACCACCAAGATTGCTTTGGAGAAGCCATATGTCCATGTCTTCCTCATCTCTATCATTCTATCAAAGGTCTGGAGTAAAACCTTGAATCCTAGAGCTCGTCTCTTTTGGATGAACTCAATCCCACAAAGAGACTCTTCAAAGTCTTGAAACTTTTGATCTTCATTCGCTTCTACCTTGATTTTCTTGGACTAGATTCCAAATTGAACTATATGATGATTGGAAAAATATTGAGATTTTTCCCATTCTGGTGCTATAAAGTAGATTTTGACAAATATTACCCCTTGAGCTTTGGTGCCAATTTTGAAGTCTTTCACTCCTTGGCGTATAACTTCTGGAAGTTCTGAAACTTCTTCATTATCATTTGAGAGATAAATACAGTTTACAAAACCGTAATTGAATAAATCTTTTATTGCTTTTGGGTTTGCACCCTGCATGAAATTAATTCTAGGATAAATGCCTTCATGGATAGGACAGCAATTCTCAGTGGACCTCATTGAATATGCCATTTTATAAACTATACGATATTCCTATAGATATTCTTCGCTCATTGTCATTTTTTATGAGGCGTCTATTATTGCAGCTTTTTTTTCTTTCTTTCCTGGGTAATCAGGTCGAAAGTTACGGCTTTTAGCATTTGGAATAGCTGGCTTTTCAGCTTGAAACGCTGATATTTATGAGGGAAAGTATTTGACATAATAGTCAAACTTCTTTAAACTTTCTCCAAGTAATCCTATTGAAGGATCACCTTGTTCAAAATTTTCTTTTAGCTCCTGTTGGGAGCTTTTCTTTGTCATATGGCTAGATTCTTTAGAGCTAATTTTGATAGTAGTAATTACTCTAGAACTCATTAATTTTTCTATCAACTCTTTGACCTCTTCAAAGGTATCTTGCCCCTTATTTAATAACTCATGGCTTTTAATAATCTTTTCTTGGCCTTCATCTATAAGGTTATGGCCTTCATCGATTATTTCTTGGCCTTCAATCATTTTTTCTTGGACTTCTCTTATTTGGCTATTGCCCTCAATGAGTATCTCTTGACCTTTGAGAATAAGGTCTTTCCCTTTATTTTGGAGTTTCAAGATTGCATCCATTAACTCCTTCTCTGCTCAAGAAATCTGCAAGACAATTAATAGTTCCTTTGACATGTTCAATTTCAAAATCACATTCAACAAAGAAAGTTTGTCATCTATTTAATCTTTTATATTATAGTATTAAAGGTAATTTATTAAAAATAAATCCCTTAACTTGAGTATTGTTAATTCTGACCTTAAAATGTTTTGGTAATAAGAAGAAACTGAACTTTTTTATTCCGTTTTTAATAGTCAATAACTTTTTGTGATTTGAATGATATCTAGTTTCTACATCTTTAAATGTATCACTAGCATATCTACAAACTTTTTCTTGAGAATTTTTTAAAGCTGCTCCGCAACAAAAATCTGTGGCATCACATTCTAAAATTAACTCTTCATCTTCTTTAGGCAATTGTAGCCTGGGAAGGTTTTTGCAATATTCTTTTATTCTTTTCACATGATTAGTATATAAATTTCCATTGTTGATTTTCCTTTTTCCTAAGCACCTTTGCAAATGATGTCTTAATTGAGTTAGGTTTTGAATAAACTACTCTACATAATTGGGTATTCCTAAAAACCTTTGAATTTGTTCTTTAGATTCTAATTTATCTAGGAACATTGAAATCTTTTCGCTAATGTGATATTGTAATTCTATTCCCGTGGAATCTATTATTAATCCAAGGAATTCAATTTTGGTTTTTCCTATTTCTGCTTTCTTTTCATAAAGTAATATTCTATGTTTCTTGCATAAATATGCAAATTTTTTAAGATGACATAAATGTTCTTTCTCATTATCAGAGAAGATTAGTATATCATCTACATAAACTATGCAAAATTTCTTGATGGAAGAAAATACATTATCCATCATTCTTTGAAATATTTGAGGTGCATTTTTTAATCCAAAAGGCATTACTAACAACTCATAGTATCTTGTAGGGACACTAAAGGCTGTTAGTGGGATATTGTCAAGAGTTAGCTTAATTTGCAAAAATATTGATTTGTAATCAAACCTTGAATATATTTTCTGACCACTAATGCTACTGATTAGAGTTTCTTTATGTGGTAAAAAGTAACCATCAAATTTAGTTTTGCTATTAAGTTGTTTATAGTTAACAACCATTCTAGCTTTTCCTCTTTTTAATTCATTATGATTTCTTACCATAAAGGCAGGACTATGATGCGAACTCTTAGAGGCCTGTATAATTTTGTAGGCCATTAACTCTTGAATTTGCTTATCAAATTCTTCTTTATCTTCAGGGCTATCCTCATTGATTTGACTCTAATGATAGTTTTTGGGTCTATCAATTTGATTGTGGCATAAGTTTTATCAACTCCCCATAGTTTTGTAGGATCTTCTTCATAGTTACTTCTTAATTCTTCTAAGATAGATTCTAAAGTTATTTTTTCTTGTGTTTTTTCATTATTCCACAATACTAACACTGGTTTTTTAATTTCTTTTGCTTGAGTTTTTGTATTATCTTCATCATGTTGGCTGCGAAAATTTAATGGTTCTATTACTCTAGTATAAGCATTATAAATTTTGGAGGTGTAAAGCTAATGTTCATAAGGTGTATAAAATTTTACATATGATGCAATTTGAACATACTGCTTGAATTGACTTAGGAAATTGTTTCCTAATAAAATATCATTCCCACGCTCGTTACTTTAATACACTCGAAGAATTATAACTTCAGTTCCACCAATTACGGCAGTAACTCTTTCTATTATTGTTTTATATTGAATAATACTTCCATCTATAGCTACACCTTTCATAGTTTGAGAGGTGTTCCTCCAATAATATTTTGGGAATACATTGGTTTTGGCTAAACATATCCTAAACCCTGTATCTATAAAAGCATGAAAGAATTATGTTTTGTATTCTTCATATTTGATTCCAATGGATATGTACACACTATAGATACTAGTCTTCATAGTATCGAGGTATAACCATTTTTTTTCCACCTTAGTCTTTAAACAATGTTCTTGGATATTATAGGGTTATACAGATGTTAAAAACGTATTTCCTAGCATTAATTCTATACTTGTAGTCATTTCTATTTCAACATGAGCTGTTATAGTGATTTCATGTTGTATCTTATTCTTATCCTCACTTTTAAGAGGTACTTTAGCATATTCATGTACTGTGGTCACTACATCATTAAAGTTGTAGTATGTGTATTACTTAGTGAGTTCAAATCTTGGTAGGTGTGGGATCATCTCACTATGGATATGTGTTACTCCTGCTCCTGTATCTATTAGGATAGAAATGTTATGCCATTCTTTCCCATCATAATAATCTCCTTTTATTTTGAAATGTCTAGAAGGGATTTTTAAGGTGTCTAATACCACCTCATGTTTTATACTAGTTGTTCTAGTTAAAACCTCTTTATCTTTCTTAGGATAGCGTATAACTCCTAAGTCGACACTATTTCTATGGCTTGATTCAAGTTCTGTTTTGACTAATAGTTTTCCTGACTCATGTGCCATTAGTCTAGGTGTTTCTCTTTCTCCTAGTAGGAGTGGTTTTTCACTAATGTCCATTTCCCATCCTTTGGATAATTCTATTCCAGTGATCATTTCTGGTTTTTGAATTTGTCCTATTTCAAAGAACATAGGATCTAATTCAATAAATTCTTTATCTTTAAAAAGATTAGATTGATGACTATTAGTCAATGCATAACTTATCATATAGTATATACTATATGGCATTGATCCATCTTTCATAAAGTTTTCTCTAGCAAATTCATCTGCTAAACTTAAGGTTTTATTAATATTATTTCTATCATTAATGGTTACAGCGTATTTTGGATATACTGTAAACATAAGTTTCTGGTAACTAAGGTTGCTTTACACTAATCCAAGGATAGCATCTTTTCTATCATTGATTCTATCATCTATTGAAGCTAATTTTATTGGGGCGTCTATTCCCTCTCTAAAATGAGCTTTAATAAATATTTGTATTCCTCCAATGTGGATAAAACCTATCCTTGATCTATGAACTTCTTTGATTTTTGATAGTTTGCTTTCTATTTCTACCTTGATAATCAAAGGTATATTTGTTATTCTCGTTGTATTCTTGATAGGAATGCTATATTTTGTAGTGGATATTCCATAATAAACTATATCTTTTCTCTTAAAAAGATTACTTATAAAGGAATTTGGTTTGAATCATTTTTCTAAAGCAAGGTCCATTCTCTTTTGTCTAATTTGTTTTATATTTACTTTTATTGAATACAATTATTTGACTTATTCTCCATGTCCTTCATATTTTTCAAAATAAGCTTCTCCTTCTTCAACATTATGATTCATCACTACTAGAAGTATATAAATTTTCCACTTCATATATACTTTCTTCGCTACTTATAGAGCTAGCATCTATTTCACTTAGTTCTTCTTCATAAATTTTTAGGTTTTTAGTACGTTCTCTTTTGTATCTTTTAGGACATTCGTTTGCATAATGCCCTTCTTTTTTACACGACTAGCATGTGCATTTTTTAGGATTCTTTTTATACTTTTTTGATATTTTGGTTTTCTTAAAATACCTCTTTTTCTTTCTAGAAAATTTGTTCTTATTAAACCTTTGTTCATTACTTCTTTTAATTCTAAATTTCTTATTTCTCTTGTTGTAGTTGGTGTAACTACATCCTAACTTGATTGGATCACTATTCTTAGGACAACATATTCCCCTTTTCATACCTTTTCTTAGTTTTTTTTGGCTACAAGTTTCTAGGGACCATTCATTAATTTTGGTTTTAGCGAACCAAATCCTTAACCCTAAAGTATCTTTCTTATCTTCTACATATATTCTATGGGCTTCTGCCAATTTTATTGCCCAAGGATTAGGAATTTTTCCAAAAAAGAATTCCATGAGGCCTTTAGTCATTCCATGATTTGAAGTTTTATAATAGTATTTCTGAAATAAACAAATGTATTGATCTAATTACAGAGATTGCATAATTCTAAATTTTGCAAATTCCACACTGTTATTCTTCCAATTCTGGCCTCCTCTTTTGCTTGATTTTCTTCCCAATTTTCTCCTAAGAATTCTCTCCTAATAGCTGAGTCAAACCTCTTTATTATGTCTTGAATTGCTTCGTTTTCATTAACTTCTTCTAAAGTAGGATTTCCACTTATAATAACATTACTGTCTTCTTCATTTAGACCAACAAACCAGTCGTGAACTATCCCTTTAAAGGTGACTTTAATAAATCTAACTGTTTGTAAGGCATTTCAATTTTTGTTTGCTACAGCTATCCAAGTAGCTTAGGCCTAGTCACTAATGACCTTCTCTGGGTCAGTAACACAATCTAAATCTAGCCAAATACCATTAGTACTAATTATCTGTTCTTTGATTCTTACTGGCGTTTCAAGTCTAGATTGATTCCCAAATCTTTTACTCTTTTTATCATATATCACTTCATGTGTTAGATTTCTATTTTTTCTATAGTTTTGGCTTATGATGTATTCTACTCCAGATGGCATTGGAAATTCTGTTGGGGTTATATTAGGATGTGTCTCATCCTTTTCTACTTCACTTTCCTCTTCTATTTCCTCCTTTTGGGTATTCATCTTCATATTTTCTAATTTTTTAGTAGTTATAGTAATCTATCCGCACTAATTATCTAGTTCTTCTACATTTTCTTCTTCTAAGAATTTTTGTTCAAGTTCTTTCAACTTTTCTTCTTGGATTTTTAACATGAAAAGTGTTATCACTTTTGATTTAGGCTTTTCTATGAAAATTTTTGAGATTATTTTAAAGCCTTCATTTCTATTTACAATATTTCGCCTTCTACAGAGTGATATTATAGTATCTTGTAGATCCTTGAGTTGTGTTTGGATCTTATAAACATTTTTATCTATATCACTTTCTAGTTGTAGAATTATTCTATTATACATTTTTAAACTTTTATTGTAAATTTTGCAATGATTTTTTTAATATCTTGAAAATTTCTTTTATTTTGATTTCTATCTCTCTTACTCAAGATATCAGAGTTTTTGAGTCTTTAATAGACCTTATTTCTTCTTTTATTTCTTTCAAATTTCTAGAGTTTTTGACATTATTTATTCTTTCTTTAATAGAATCAAATTCTTGAGAAAGGGATTTTCCCATTTCTTTAATTCTTCTTAGGGTATTTTCATTAATTGTTTCTATTTTTAGAATATTATCTATGGTAATTGTATCTTTTATATCTATTATACTTTTTCCTACTGTATTGAGTAAATACATGTTAATTTGATTTATTTGTTCATTGCTCATGCTGACAGAAGTGTATTAATAATATTTCTTAATGTATTTATTCTTTCTCTTTTTGTTCTTATTTTGTAATTAAGAGTTCTAACTCTCCTTGTACTTTCAATACTTACTTCTAGAGCTTTTCTTTCTAAGTTCGCTAGTTTTCTCTCTTCGAATTGAGCTAGCTGCTCAATTTCATCATAAATTCTAACTAGTCTATCTCTATAGAGTATTCCTTGATTCATTATATTTTATTGAGATTATAGTGTCACTTTTTTAAAACTTAGAGGACTGTTCCATTTTAATTCTTAATTGATTCTTCCGTTAAAACTAACAAAAATCTTGTACGATAGACCATTATGAAATATTTTCCAAAACTTATAGATCACTTAGAAATAAAATATACTTTCTAAACTAAAATGAAATCAAGTTGATAGTTAATATACTAATTTTTGAATTAAGCCTTTTTTTAACAGTAGCCATAACTCTTCCCTTTGAGTGTCATCTAGCATTTTGAAGCTTGTACTTAAAGCCATCACCCACCCCAAAATATTTTTCCTAAATCTCACTATATACATGTATATATATAGATATTATTCATAAGGATAATGCTACGTACACACTTCCATCACACACCTCGTTACACCCACTTAGGCTCCATTAGTCTCTGTTACTTTCCATTCTATTAACTCCCAAACCTACAATTGCCCTAATGAAACCTGCAATTTCATCCTCTTCACCCAGCATTAGCTCTTTGATTTTCAACCTTCTTCCTTCTTTTCCCTCCTCCTCCTTTCTTTGTCTTCTTCTTTAACCTTTCCTCCCCTATTCTTCTCTTCCCCCCTCTTCGATCTATTGAAGGAGAACCCATGAGAACCCAGAACAAGTTCTCCAAGAGAACCCATAATAGGTTCTCACCTTGGGTTTTGAAGGAGAACCTAAGAGAAAAAAAAAAAAGAAAAAGAAAAAAAAAAAGAGAAAAGGAAAGAGGAAGAAGGGGGGAATCTGCAATCGAAGAAACCCAACTTGAAGCATGTTCTCAATCACTTCTTTTTCTCCCATAATATGCAATTCCCAGTATGTAGTCGAAGGTTGCAACTTGAATCAAAACGTTTTTTGAGCTCAAGAGGCTAATGATTCTCGTGATTTCTTTGTATGTTTTCAGTTCATCAACCAAAGGGATTCTAATGGTTTTGATCAGCAAGGAGGATGGTGAATAGTAAGAAGGAGAAAGGAAAGGAGAGAGAGAGAAAGAAAAGGCTGGGCTGGGCTGGGTGCTTAATGAAGAGTGAGTGTCTATAATGAGAGGTGTGGGTGTGTGACAGAGTGTGAAAAAAGGGAGGGTAAACGTAGTATTGTCCTATTCATAAATACGTGAGAGATACTCAAAGTCATAAGTACATTATATAATTAATATTATATTAGTTGTAGCCATACTTTTTTGAGTGGTGATCTTAAATCACTACTAGAATTCATTATTTCACCGACAAGAAATCATCTCGGAGAAAAAGGTAATCACGTCAGTAAAAGAAGCTTCCAATTTGGATCATGTCGGAAATAACTTTGTCGGTGAAAGTGGGCTCGGTAATTAGTTTACCGATGTGGATTAAAGTCACGTCGGTAAACAAGTTGCACATTACCGACAAGGAACACCTCTCAAACAATAGGTCGGAACAGTAACATCGGAGATCTTTTTTGGAACTCCACATCGGTAATTTACTGACAAAGATCACATCTGCAATATAGCATTGCCTCGAAGGTTGAGATTGTTCTGTTATTCCACATCAGTAATTCATCGACGAATATCACATCTGGAAGTTCAACAATGCCTCGAAGGGTGAGCTACATCGATGACTAACCGAGGAGCGAAATTGGAAATCACCGACAAGAATTGAGTTGGGAATTTTAGGCGCCATTTTGGTTCCCTGCTGCTTACCGACAAGGATAATGTTGGTAACAACATCCTTGCTGCCAAAATAAGAGTTCAGTTTACTGATGAAGGTAATATTGGTAAATAAATCCTCAAAAAAAAAATGAAGTTTCTTGAATTATTATTGAAATTAATATATATTTTTTATTTAATTCAATTAATTTACAGTTAAATAAAGTAATTCATAATACTTAATATCATGAAAAATAAATATAATATGAAAATTTTACAATACAAATAGAAATTTGGTGTATTTATTAATTTATTTAAATTAATCATTAAAACATAATTTAAAAAATAAGAATAATATGACAAACTTAAAATATAACTAGAAAAATCAAAAAATTAAAGAATAGGTGAATATTTACAAAACACCATTTCTTAAAAAAAAAAAAAAAAAAGAAACACAAATTAGGTTAGTATTTATTTATAATTTCAACCAAAATGGCTCTAACCAACATAAACATGAAATTTAATGTCAATTTGCATAAATAAAACTTACTTAACCAATGATTATCTCCTAATGTTTCCTGGAAAACAAAATTAAAAAAAAAATAGAATTGCAAATAAATTGATTAATAACATATATTAGTATTTAATCAAATAGGGAGAAACAATTGAAGAGAAAAAGAGAGGAGATTGAGAAGATCATATAAACCCAAAATTATATAAATATTTTGTAATTAGAAAACATAAACAATTAATCTAGCAGCATTGAATGGAAAAGAGAGAAGGCACAGATAAGGGAGGAGAAGAAAAAAGAAGAAGTAGAAGAAGGAAGGAAAGAAGAAATGAGCCGGCAGAGGGCTAGGGTGAGGTATATATAGACCAATTTACCTATGTCTGTGTTGTCGGTATTTATTTTACCGACAAAGATGACATAGGTAGTTTACCTAAAGGCGGGAATGAAAAAACCAAAAATTTTGGTGATCCGGCCCAAATTACCGACCAACTTCATGTTGGCATTTATTTTACCGACAAAGATGACATAGGTAGTTTACTTGAAGGAGGGAATGAAAAAACCAAAAATTTTGGCGATCCACCTAAATCACCGACTAACTTCATGTTGGTTTATATGCCATTTTACCGACTAAAATCATGTTGGAAAGTGGAAATTGCTGACGAGATTCATGTGGGAAAGTTGAATTTACTGACGTGCAACTTATTGGTAAGGATGGCAGGTAAAAATCCCAATAAAGTTTCCCATTTTTCGTTCAATGCTAGAGATGTTCTTTCTGGGATTGACGGTCCGCAAAGGATCATCGGCCATTTAAATTAGTTCTTGATAAATCACAATAAGACCCTTCAATCTCCTTACATGTTCTGAAAGCAATAGCATCGCATTCCTTATAGCAGATGAATAGGCGCTTCATGAATATCCACCAACACTGATGGCAGCTTCAATTAATGGTTGGTTCTGTAAGGTCCATGGCAGTCATGATGATGGGATGCAGAGGAGGAGCAATGTCGGTTGTTGTCTTTATGCCGAGAGGGAGGCCATCAACATGAGGAATGGTGATCGGAATCAAGTTAATAAAGTCTGGGTGGAGATTGAAGGGTTGAAACTTTTGCTTGGTTTTGGTCGGCATGAGAAATGAGATTTTGGGTTTTGGCGTGCGGGTCGCCAGACTGAATGTTGCATCATATCACCGACAACGAACACGTGTGTATTTTATTAATTTACCAACAAAGATTTCGTCTGAACCATAAATAATATATATTACTCCTATTTTAACTATTTCTGGCTTTGCGGACATGTTTCTCATTCACCAAGAAAAATTCTTACATCGATAATTTGAGGTCGGTGAAGTTAGGTTTTCTAGTAGTGAATTTAAAAATTATATTTTAAAAAATTATATTTTATGATTTTCTTATAGCCTTAGCTTTCCAAGCTGTGGCCTAACTTTACCCCTCGTGTGTGTGTGTGTGTATTATCTAGCACTTTGAAGCTTGTTCTTAAAGCCATCACCCACCCCCGCAAATTATTATATATATGTATATATATATATATATATATATATCATTCCTAATTACGTGCAGACACTCCAGGTGGTAGGTACATTGCGTAACTAATAATTACACACAACACAGATATTGGACAGAACAGCAGCAATTTGCGCTTGGATCCATTCTTCTTTCTATTAGGCAGACAGATCCATTGTTCTTCTTCTTATTAGGTAGACAGATCCATTCTTCTTCGGGAACGGTATTTTATTAAGACCACATAAAATAGTTGATTATAAAAAGAAAAAAAAAGACCACATAAAATATTATTGGATTATTAAAAATAATTAACAATTATAATTATTAATTAATGGAACAATAAATATTTATTATTAAACAAGTCAAAATTAATAAATTAATATTTTTAAATATTATAATTAATTATGACATAATAGACTAATAAAATCAATTAAAATAAACCAATTATTATTATCATATTTGTGTGGTCTTAATAAAAAGTCATGTGGAAGCAACCATGCCTTTCTTCCATGTATAAATTTCAAGTAAGCATTTAAGAGTGGGTCCCACTTCAGGAACTGCCTCTTCCTCTAGTGGAGATTTTAAAATAAGGAAATAATTAGTGTATTTTTTTTATTAAATGTTCTTGTTAACAATCTTCGGTTTAGTCATTGTAATTGAAAATTTTTTTGTTTTAAATTTAAAATTAAAAATAATAATTTTTTAATAATTATAAAATATATAAAATCAAATATTGTATCAATCATTATCTTTTAAAATATTATTGATTAAATTTAAAGGTTGAATTTTAAATATTAATTAAAACATGAGTTTTTAAACATGTCTTTTAAAAAAATTTAAAAAGACAACCTATAAAACACTTTATATTCATGAATATGTGAGGTATTACTTGTCATAATTACATTACATAACTAATTTAATTAGAAAATTATTGGCATATGCTTTAATTCAACACATCTTTTAATATTTGTTTAATTTAATTATTAAAATATAAAATAAATATAAGTAATTTTTACATATTATATATAATTATATTTTTAAATTTATCTACACGAGTGAATCACTTTCTTTGCACTCTAAATCCATTGCGCTTAGCAATCCAACCCCTCTTTTCTTTAAGAGTCAAGAATGGAATGCAGATTGATTGACCATTATAATTGATAGCGTGTTTCTTAACTGCTGGACCAATTTTTAATTTATAATAATAAAAAATAAATAATCCTATAATTACAATAAAAAGGATGATATAATCATAATAAATTATTAAATAAGTAAATATATATAATATTATATATAAGTTTTTAAATAAAAATAATTTATTATATAATATTATAATTATATTATTTTCAAAATAACAAACAAGCAGCCCTTAAAAAATACTAAATTAATTCAGTTGTACTAGTTTAGGGGGGAAATATCACATTTTGGCGTTATCCGGCACTTTTAGGCTTGCACTAAAAGCCAATCACCACCCCCCCAATTATTCTATATGTATCCATATCGGTTGTTATTATTCGTAAATACGTGAGAGATACTCCCACTCATAAGTACATTGCATAGCTAATATAATTATATACGTCCCAGATATTGGAATTGGACAGAACAGAAGCACTTTTCGATTAGATCCATTCTTCTTCGGGAACGGTATTGCCGCCGGCTCATTTGTCAAGACTATCTAATTAATATATTATTCGATTGGGTATAAGAAAATCTTTATTTCCACATATAATATGTAATATTTGTATATAAATAAACATTTACAGTAAGATATCACGGAAATCATTGACTCCTCTAAAACTTTTGCAATTCCTCCTAGGCATACACGTCTACCATGCACACCAATAAAAGTGCCAACACCTATATTTCTTTAATCTTCCCCTCCACAGAAGCATGCACCACCGTGAGAAGGTTGACTTAATCCCCCCACTTGCACTTGGTACATATATTATATGTAACCGTGGACGTTACGAACTCACCTACCACTGAAACACCTTCATCCATATTAGCCACGTACTTACTCGATCTCCAGCATTATCATGATATCTAAAATTTTCTCCAGTACCGCACACCACACGAAACAATCTACCCCCTTCACTGACTCTACCCTACCCTCCTTGAAAGATCCTCTCTGTGGGGCTATTTTATTGGGCAATATCTCTTTCCAACAATGATAACTATGGATGAAGGAAATTATAATTAGCCTCAAATCAATTTGCATATAGACTTTTCAATCGAAACATCGTTATTCAACTACATAGCATAAACGTATATTTATTTTTGTCTGGACAGTTGAAGTTGTTTTCCAAAAACCTTGCATATATATATATATATATATATCAAGGTTAGTCTTTCTTTCAAAGTATTTTTAAGAGGACATACTCTTTATATTTAATTTAAACAAAATCAGAAATTTATGTTAGGATGAAATTAAAAATAATTTTTTTAAAGGAGAAATAATAAGGAAGCTAAATTGATGCATTAAAACAGTGGCAGTTGCAAAAGAATTTATACTCTCCCTCTATTACATTCGACTTTAGTAGAATTAATTATTTATTTTAAGTGTTCAAATTTAATTATTTATTTTTTAAAGATATTATTTAATGAATTTATTTTTATTTTATTTTATTTTAAAAATAATTACAATATATATCAAATAATAAATATTATTTAAATGATACATAATTAA
>BPVZ01000001.1:6501710-6516083 GCA_020521535.1 Rubroshorea leprosula | reverse complement strand
ATTGTACTCCCTATGCTCATTTTTTTATTTATATTTTTTTAAATGAGTACTTTTTTTTAATATTTTAAAGAATGTAAATATTTTTTATTTTAATTTTTATTATTCATCTTATCATAAAAATTTTTATCTTATTATGGTTTTTTTAAAGATAATATAAATATAAATTGTTATTAAATTTTTATTTTGAATATAAAATTAAAAAATATATTATTTTGAGATTAAAAAAAAGGTACTATTTTTTTAACATTTGTAAACCTGGGGCATCGATATTAATTAAACAAATGAATACGTAAAGACGGAATACACTTTTAAAAAGAATTTTTTTTTTTTTTTGATACAACACTTTTAAAAAGAGTTAATCAAAATGTTTCGGTTCTTTTTCGGTGGGTTAAATATTTAATTTGATCCCTTAACTTTTATTTTTAAACTAAATTTATCCTCAAATTTAAAAAATACTAAAATTATTCTCAAATTTTATTTTTTAATAACAATTTCATCCTTATATTAGCAGAAGTGCCAAGTGACATGTTAAGTTGTCACATAATCAATCGTCTTCTAAAATCTTAATGATGAGTAAAATAATACAATCATATTTTGCCATTATGATATTTTTTCATTTTCGCATCAAAAATTAAATTATATTAAAATTTTCCACTCATTTTTCCTTCACTCTTCCATGAACCAAAAAACGAAAATTCATTCCATCTAAATTAATTCCAAACCTCAATACTTCGAACCATCAAACCTTCTGCAAACCATCAAATTCAAGTTTCAAAAACACTAGTTTGGAAAGCACTCACTGCTTTGAACTATCAAACCTAGAACAAAACCTTCAAATTTAAGCTCCAAAAAGCACAACTAATATGGAGAATAAAAACCAATGAAGTTAAAAAATATATATGTATATATACACACATATATATATGTATGTATGTGAGAACAAGAACCCAAAATGGGAAAGGAAACCAAATATTACAATTCTAAAATGGGATTTCATTTTGTTAAATCCAATTTGTGTTAAGAAGGTACGTGATCAAAATCGGATTGTGAAGATGTTGTGTTTGTTGTTGTCGGGGTTTGAAGAAGATAATGAGGGAATCAACTCCTATAGGAAAGGTGGCTAACACATTGTGAGAATTGGTGATTCGTTCAACACTGGTCAGTATATTGCTCAGTGGAAGTTCAAATGGGGTTAGTTCTTTACCATTTGGCTTGTCTACGATACTCAAACCTTCATAAGTCCATTTCAAATGTAATTCTACATTCAAGCATATTACATTTCTTAATGAATTTACTAGAAAAAAAAAATCATCATAAAAAAAGAAATGAGAACCCAAATCTAGGTTCTAGGTTCTTGTGAGAATAAGAAAAATAGATTTGGGTTCTTACATTACTAGAACTCAATGGTAGAAGAGATCCCTCGAACCAATCCTTGCCATCCTCTCAACCTCACCAACAAAACCCATTACGGATGAAGGGAAAATGAGAAGAAAATAGGAAAGAGATGGGAGAGGAAAGGGATGAGAAATGAAAGAAAGACAGAGGAAGGAGAGGAGATTTGAGGGCAACGATGAGGGAAAATGAGAAAAGAGGAAAATATGAGAGAGATCCATAGGGGAGAAAAGGAGAAACAATTAGATCAACAAAGGTTGGACCCTAGTACGTGAACCTTGCTAGACAACCAAGGTTGCACGTGGTGGAGGAGAGATTAGGTGAGTTAGGAGAGATCAAGTGAGGGAAAGAAGGATAGGAAGAAGAGGGATGGGAAGGGCAATCTTGGGATTTCCTATTAATGTAATTAATTTATAAACTTTTGGCTTTTTCTATTGTTAAGAGTTAGCCATGTTATTATATAATTAACAAATAATTTTTAATAAACATTATATAATGTTGTTAGAGATAATTGGCGGGTGTTAAAGTAATTTCACTTAGTTTAAAAAAGTATCACTTTACTTCAAAAAAATGCCACATAGATTAAAAAAATACCATCTCACTTGCTTAGTTCCACTTAATATTTAATATTAAAAAAATTGTATTACTTAACGGAAAACTTAACCACATTATCACTTTACTAACAGGAGGATGGAATTGGTACTAAAAAATAAAGTTTGAGAACATTTTTAATACTTTTTAAAATTTGAGGATAAATTTGGTTTGAAATAAAAGTTGAGAAACCAAATTAGGAGGTATTTAACCTTTCTGGTATGGGTTAGACGACACAAACATTTGTTAAGCCGCATAAAAATATGGTTAAACCCCCATTTTGGTCCCTTAACTATTGTATAGACCCCTAATTTGGTCCCTTAACTCAAAAAATTTTTGATTTGGTCCCTATTGTTTATCATTTTAACCTTGACTTGGTCCTTCCATTAAATTTTTGCTAAGGTGGCTTGGTAAGTGACAAAATGAAAATGACATGTCCAAATATTTGACACATAAGATTGATAACATGGATAAATGAATGATGTGGCTAAGGTTTTAGCTACATAATCAACCAAATATAATTATTCAATCCATCAAATTTATAGTTTTGCCCTCATCTTCTTCCTTAGCATCTTCCTTCTCAAATCTTCTTCATTCATTTTAAATCAAACAATCAATTCAATGAGATTAATTAATTCATTATCATCATCAAACAAAATTGCCTCATCTAAGGCCTGCTAGGTTTGAAAGAACCCAACGGAGCTGCTAGAGGTTCAAAACCCAACAATTGTTGGGTTCAAATCTGCTGGCTTCGATGGATCCGTTGGGTTCCATCAAACCTAACAGATATGCTGGGTATGGAACCTAGCAAATCTGCTGGGTTTGAGAATGACTCAACATTTGATTGCCAAGTAAGATCGAGTTCGAAGTAGGAGGTTGGTGAAGTCGAGAGACAGGAGCTCCCAAACTATGGTTGAACTGACAAGGCCACGATAGTTGGCAATAAATACCTTAGTTGATTTGTTTTGGACATTTTCCTTTCCAATTTCTCTCTTTTGCTAGGTTAGAAAGAAACCCAGCAAGAAGAACAAAGGAATCCACCTTAAGATCAATAAGAAAATACCCGAATTCTAATAAACACACAGAATCACATATCCCCAACAAACTCGTACCAAAACCAACAAATCCCTCGCAGATTTGTACCAACACCTAGAAATTACCACCAAAACAACAAGAATCAACGAAACCATGAACATTTACCACCCACTACAGAAAAAGAATAGTACTTCTTGCTTAGACAAGGGCTTGCACTGCATGAACTAATCAATCTACTTGTCTAGGTTCCCATGAGAATTCAATGACACCAAATCCAAACTCATTTTTTTGTCTCCCTTTCTCAACCCTTTCCTTTGGTTCTTGCTAGATCAAAACCCCACATTCCGTTGCTACAAAAACCCTATATTTCGAAGAAAACTTGTATAATGAGAGAAATGAAACCCTAAATTTCCAAGATTTCTAGAGAAAGGGAAATGGTGGTGAAGAGCCCAATGCCTTTCTCTTCCAATTCCAATCAATCGCTCAGTCCTTTTTAACCCAAAAAAAAAAAAAAGGAATTGCTAGGTTCTTTTGAACCTAGCAGATCTAGAAGAGAAAAGGGTGAGGAAAATTACAGGGTGGAAGATGAATTGATTTGATGAGGAAACTCAAAGGTGGTTTCAGGTGTTAGGGTTTATAGTAGCAAAAGGAAGGAAGATGAAAGAGAAATAAAATAGGAAAGAGGAAAAAAAAGAGAGGAAGAAAAAAAAAAGAATTTCTTAATGTTTTTTTTTTTTTTTTTGCCAACGTCATTCATTTATCCTTGTTGTCAATCTTATGTGTCAAATATTTAGACATGTCATTTTCATTTCATCAATTAACAGGCCAACTCAATAAAAATTTAACGAAAAGACCAAGTCAAGATTAAAATGATAAATAATATAGACCAAATCAGAGATTTTTTTAGTTGAGAAATCAAATTAGGGGTTTATACAATAGTGGAGGAATCAAAATGAGAGTTTAATCTAAAAATATTATAGGTGTGTGTAGTTACACAGTTAAAAATAATTAATAATTATAATTATTTAATTAATATTAATTATTTAAAATTTTAAAATTGATTTATATGATAATATTTTTAAATATTTTAACTAAGCATAAATTAATAAAATCAATTAAATTATATAAATTTATTTATATATATTTAAATTTAAATTTTTAAATTTATAATTAAAAATACTAATAATTAACTTTACCAACATGTCAGTTCACAGCAGTAGCTGGTGGTAAATAAATTTATATTTGTGCAGCCTAAACAAATATTTATATTTACCAAATATATATCGCGAGTATGACAGGTGTTCTTCTCGCGTCATGCGATTTAAGTAGACATTTCCCTTCCCAATTAAAAGATCACATACCAGAAAGCAATGTCGACTATAAATAAAACCGCCGTGTGTCTCCAGCTTCTGCCATTCTTCTCTTCCACATAAAAAAGAAAAGGATGCAAGAGTACCCAGTCATCGTCGTTGGAGCAGGTCCCTCCGGCCTTGCCACCGCCGCCTGCCTAAACCAACACTCAATACCTTACATACTTCTCGAAAGAGAAGACCGTTTTGCCTCTCTCTGGACCAAATACTCCTACGACCGTCTCCACCTCCACTTACCTAAACAATTCTGCACTCTCCCCCACATGCCGTTTCCGGCCTCTTTTCCGACGTATGTTTCGAAATACCGATTCATAGAGTACCTTGACAGTTACGTCTCTCACTTCAAAATCAGTCCTCTGTACCGGAGATGCGTTGAGGAGGCCAGCTTCGATGAGGGGAGCAAAAAATGGGTAGTGATGGCCAGGAACTTAAGCTCCGGCGAGGTGGAGAAATATTCCGGGAGGTTTCTGGTGGTGGCAACTGGAGAAACAAGCAACCCTTACACGCCGGAGATCGAAGGACTTCATACTTTCACCGGAAATGTCCTCCATTCGACTCTATATAAGAACGGAAAGGGGTATAGTGACAAGAACGTTCTGGTTGTTGGGGCTGGCAATTCCGGCATGGAGATTGCACTTGATTTAGCGAATCACGGTGCCAAAACTTCCATTGTTGTCCGCAGTCCGGTAAGATCTAATCGATCTGACACGCATATATACCATTCACACTTATATTATTTTTCCGGTATTGAGATAATTTATTTATTTATTTATTCATGTGAGGGTTGATCAATTTTGGAATATTTGATCTGCAGGGTCATGTTCTTTCAAGAGAAATGATTTACATGGGATTGATCATGTTGAAGTATTTTCCAGCTAGCATGGTGGACTCATTGATGGTATTGCTTAGCAAATTTGGGTACGGAGACCTGACCAAGTTTGGTATTAGCAGGCCTAAAGAAGGCCCATTTTTCATGAAAGTTGCGTATGGCAAGTACCCAATAATTGATGTGGGTACCCTAAGCAAGGTCAAGTCCGGGGAGATTCAGGTAATAAGAAAGAAAAGGAACGTATATAGATATAGTTGCATTTCCCCCTTTTTCTCCCGTTTCTTCCCTACTGTAATTCTGTAGATGGAGAAATTCGAATTTAAGACAACCAACTTAAGTATTAGTCATCATGAGAAAAAGTAAAAGTCTAAAAATCTCACAAGACATACTCTCAAAAAGTCAGACAACTTTTGTGTTTTCTTTCTTTGCCTTTCCGCAACAACTCTAGTGAGGTTGCTTTGTTGTTAAGGCTGAAGTGTTGTACCATACGTCAAGGTTCTAAACTGGGTTAACAGCTTGCATAACTTGGGTTTTTAATTTGTGAGATATATTTTAGATTTCCATTGTCTTCATCGAGTTTTTTTGGTAAGCAGTAACTCCTCTTTGGAAAACTCATTCATTAGTCAAACACTTGGTTATTGTTTGTCGGTGACCAATAGGCTTCACTTTCTTTCTATTCACACTTTGCAATGTGCACAAAAAATTAAGATTCAAACCTAAAATTTTTTAAGGTTTCAATGCTCAATAGATTTTAGATAAAAGTAGCAGAAGAATACATGGACACTAGTTTCTCTTTCTTTTTCTTTTTCTTTTTCTTTTTTTCTTTCCATTTTGGCTGGGTGATGGATTTTTCGGCTATCTACTCATTTCATTGTATGTTTAATTGCTTTCAATATGAGTAGGTGTTGCCAGCGATATCAAGCGTGAGAAGCAATAATGTTACATTTGTGAATGGGAAGACACATCCCTTTGACACAATTGTTTTCTGCACTGGCTTCAAGAGGTCTACAAATAAATGGCTTAAGGTAACATGCATTAATTATCTCTCTGCGTTTTAAAAGAAAGAAAAATCTAATCTCTTGGTATCAGCCATGACCATTTTATTACTGAACTGAGCAGGGGGATGACTATCTACTGAACGATGATGGGATTCCCAAGCACGATTCTCCTGACCATTGGAAAGGGAAGAATGGGTTATACTGTGTCGGATTGTCAAGGAGAGGGTTGCATGGTGCAACTGGTGATGCCCTGAACATAGCTGATGACATTAAGTCGCTTCTGTGATGAAAGTCTGGAAAAATAAGAGACTGCCTTGATTGCTAGCTTCTACTCTGTATTTGGAATATGTTATTGTTGGATTTGTTACATTTTGGAAGGTTGAGGTCCAGAGAGAAGGAAAATACGTACACTTTATATTCTTGTGTCTAGGCTTTTGTCAACAAATGTGTGAGATGCATTGATGCAAGACAAGTAGAAAATAAAATAAGAGAATACTACACCGTCTTTCCCTTTGATTTGAGTGTAGAATCATCCTTCCATAATTGAATAAATTGATACAAGACCTTTTCAGAAAATTGTGTTTGGCCTCGCTTCAACTTTTGAAGCCGAAGAGGTTTTATTTTTATCATTTATGGTTATCAGAACACATACAATCAAGGTTAACCAAGGCCTACTGCACATGATCATCCCTCATTGAATAGATTTTGGTATGTTCCCTAACTGAACGGAAAGAGATGCATCATGGCATAGGAAAGCATGGGGAAGATCAATAATTATTCACAAAATCATTCATCCCCTAATTGAATCATAGATTTCGAAAAACAGTTAAATTAAATTGCAAAACCTGGCTGTGGTTGACTATGTAAAAGGCTGAAAGTGGTGGGGTTGTGGCTCATGGAAGCTATGATGTCTTAGAATCAGCGGCCTGAAAGTTGTAAACTATGTGTCATGGCTAAGAAAATTAGACTGAATTCTCAACATTCACCAGTCATGCCCAAAGCAATCCATCAAAGCCAACTTCGAAGTTTGAAATTGGAGTATCACCAAAATCTTGCTCCATTGCCTGGTTGTCCCCCAGGTCAACATATGGCTTCAAAAGATCAGGGGATCTTTCAGACTGAATCCCATAATCTTTAAGTACACAGGATGAGGCAGCACTAGCTGCTTCTCTCTCCAAAACAGCAACATATTTCTCTTCAAACTCAAAAACCAGATATTGGTCCTTACAGGCTGACAAGGAACAGAATGCATGAGAAATTAATTGGTTAAGAAAAACAGATTGAAAATAGATAGAAAGGGATGCTACCACTTACAATCCACAAGGTGTGCTAGGTGGTGAATGTTTTTTATTTGAGTTCCATTGAACTTCAAAACCTGAAAATTTTCAACTTCAGCACAGGAAAATAAATCAGCAGATGTAAATTATAAGGGGTGATAGAAAGCCCACCTGCTGATTGCCCATATCCTCATATCCAATGTTCACTTCATTTGCCAATACCTATGAATTTAAAGATTAAGATAAAGAGAAAAAGAAAAGAAAGAACAGCAACACGAAGCAAGTTAGACCAAATGCACCTAGCACTGATTCTAAATCTCACGAAAGATATCACTCCATGCAATACCCAATGAGGATATAATCAGGAAATTAAACCACTATCATTATTATTTATTTTATCAGCCCAAACCACTATGATTATTTCACAAGTGCAAGATAATAGCACTGAGGATTCCTAAGGATGTTACTTCTTCAAAAGCTCATTCTTGAGCTAGAGTAGAACAGCTACTTTGATATTATGTATGTTTAATTCTTGCTTGTATCAAATGCAGTGTACCTGTGATAATATCACAATTTGCTCCCCTTTGAATCTTGCCAAAGAGTACCGTGCCTTGGCTAGTAACTTCAACTGAGCAGAGGAACAAAGAAACAATCAATCCACAAGTCATGCAACCCAGCCAAGAAAACATCAGTTTAGAAGCAAAATATTGTAATTAAAGAATCCTTCTACTATTCCCACTTACCCCTATGGAGTCCTCACATTCCTCCCTAGCAAATTAGAAAATCAATAATCAACTACTATAATGTGACGATCAATAGCATTGTTACAATCCACATATGAAGAAAATTGAGTAAACTTCTTGGGTATGAGCAACAAACATGACATACTCTATGAGTGGTTCTGAGAGTGGAGTAAACACCAAACCCGCAATGATCAGATAAGAAGGCTGATCATCAATATGATAGGGCACCTAGATGACAAAAGAATCATAATTATTTGGGTCTAAACATAATTTCAAAAATATTATCTAGTTTAGGGCAAGCACTCAAACAGCATACCAAATGTACTCGGGGATTTAAAACTACTTGAACTTGCATGAATTTGCCTGCTCTAATAATACCAAGCTCAGCTACGTCACCTGGAAATCTGGAAAAGAGCATATTAGATACAAGACTAAGTAATTTATCAGCAGAATTACAAAAATGAAATAAACAAAGTAAAAAAATATAAAAGTACTGCAAGTCTGAAGAGACTGAAGGAAAATAATAATAATAATAATAATAATAATAATAATAGTTCTAATCTTATATGCTCTCTAAATCAAAGAAACACACACATACATACCAAAGATACACGCAGTTGGATAAAGAAAAAGATCGAAAATAAGTTCCAAAAGATTGATATGCTTTGCCATTTCTCACAAACAGCGTTGTATTTTATCCTAACTGCATTGGTCATGGTAAAGCCATTCTAATTGAAGGTATAATTCAATACTAGCACAAACCAAATAGAGTGCATCCTCCAGACAGAGATGCAGTTAAGGTTTTATTATTGTTATTATTTTAAATCAATTTCAATTAAGTAGCATCACAACTCTTCTGTAACCCCAAAAAACATTTCAACTTGCAGATATCTGCTTAAATAGACCAAACACATAGTAGATGCAAGATACAAGAATTATCCAAAAATCATTAACCTTGAGTTGCAGTTATGAGTTATGTAAATACTATATTTGTAATCATTGGAAATAAGATGTTCAGAAGATCTTTATAGCACAGTATGAACAGGAAAACCATATGAAAATGCCATGCAACTTTTAAAGTAATTCTTTTACCATAAAAGGCCCTTTACTTACTTTTGACTGATGAGGTAGCGGAATGCAATGCGCTCATTTGATCGGAAAGGCACTGTTCCTTCACACCCTACACGAACATTATCAAAGCTCACAATCACATCCCCCTGAAAAAGAAGGGTAATATTACAATTTGCTCTTAAAATTTTCAATGTTGGATTCTAAAAGAAGCCAAGATGCATGCAAGTATGGAGAATGTAAGAATTGATATTGTTAGAGAGGAAGATGGAAAAGTATTGAAACTGCTATCCAAGAACCAGTATGGGTGTTTGTTCCCATTACCAGTCAAACAATGTAAGACACAACAATTATTGCCGGCATACCTCCTTCAAAACAATATTTGCATCAGAAGTAGGTTCAACTCTTCGGACAAGCACACCCTGCATAAGTAGATTTTATGAGGGAAAAGAACTAAGAAAATTTAAATACTTGGAGATGTGAAACTATCATGTTAAATAATTGCTCAAAAAAAAGTAGTTAATTTTTTAATAATAAAATTAGGCTTGATGATAAAATTTTGGATAAACAAAGTCTTTTACACAGTAAATATGCAATATGCAGACAATATCCACCAAGAATGTTGCAACTTCTTCACCAAAATTGTAATCGTGGAGTCATTCAGTGTCAAAATATTTTTCCAGATTCTCAGTTCACAACTTGAAGGACTTTTTGCATGTAGGCAAAACAATATGGAAATAAGACAATTATAATACAAAATGTATTTCAACCTCAAATTAACATTGCATTACTATATCAAAGCATTGAACTCTTGTCTCTTGCTGCATTTACTTCACTTCTACAAACTTTTATCCTTCATTCCTTCACATGATCTAACACATCATCATTACCTAAGTGCCACCAAAGGTAGTGTTC
This sequence comes from Rubroshorea leprosula, assembly GCA_020521535.1. Classification (NCBI taxonomy): domain Eukaryota; kingdom Viridiplantae; phylum Streptophyta; class Magnoliopsida; order Malvales; family Dipterocarpaceae; genus Rubroshorea; species Rubroshorea leprosula. The sequence goes on along the minus strand of BPVZ01000001.1, from coordinate 6,505,865 downwards.
CTCCATCCTCCAGAATGTAAGAATTTTCATATGTTCAGCAACTCTACAACCACAATCCAAAAAAACACCCACCCTCCAACCAAGGAAAAAAAAAAAAAGGAAGGAACATCTCCACAGCAAAATGGACTGAAAGTCACCAAGAAGAATACAAGCAAAAGATACATATATAACTATGAATGCACATGCATGTTTGCGATTAGTGTAATGGCCACTGAGCCCAATCTAAAGACAAAAAGGCAAAGAGGAAGAAAATTTTGTATCAAAGTGCAAAGCATACCTCATTTGACTGTACTTTCAAGCAAGCACGAAGTGCTGGATTCTCTAACTTCTGGAGCAATACGCCAAGGCTAGGAAAACCTAAAAAGTAGACAAGTGGAAAATGCTTTTGCTTTGAGAAAATTCCTCATCTGTCACAATCAAGCTCAAACGGTATGTTAAAATCACAATAACAAAGTGGATGCTAATGATTTGAAAAGAAAATCATCATGCTAATTAATTGAGGAAGCAGGGACTAATAGATGCTGCAAAAGATTAAATAATCATCCATGTTCCTAGTTGCATAAAACATTGCTTCCACTTACAATCACAGTACAGATCAATGCAGTTGCCATGCAGCCTTTTTATTTTTGGAAGTTGCCATGCAACTTGGAAGAAACTACAGTGAAGATTGACCAAGAGCACAGAATTTTCTTTATAGGGAATGGCTTTGATTTTGAAGAAAGCATGGACCTAAATTCCTAAAATAAGAGTATTTTGTATCATCTACAACCGAATACCATAGGCTGGTTTTCCTTGAAATATAAGCATGACAAAAATTCCACTGGAACTTATAAAATTATTAAGTTTTACCCTAATAAAATTGACAAGAATAAGCATGAAGTTTCGACTATAGATTTCAAGAAAATGTGTTCACATCATAATCTAAGATGAAGACAAACACCATTGACCCAATAAAATGAACAGTAAATATTACACTAGATATTGATGGGCATTGTCATTATGTTGTAAAATGTTTGAAATGTATAAACAGAATTTAAATGCCCACTTAAGACATTACACATGCAAAGTAACAAGAAGAAGATCTATATGTTGAGGCAAGAAAGACTCTAACCAGTATACTTCCCATTCCGCTCATAGTCATCCAGAAAATGAGATACAACTGTAGTTGGGATCACATATCCAATATTTTCTGCCTCTTCAGACCTGTAAACCTAATAGAAGTCCCCTGTTAAATCGTCATAGCCCTAAGAAAGTGGAGCTTTTCATATGATAAGGACTAAATCTTGTAAAGGTCATAAATTTTCTGTTGATAAAATCAGTGAGATTTGGCCTGTGTGCGTGTGTGAAAAATATCCCATAATGTGTCAAGAAAATTTTACACCAAGCAAAGATTAATACAAAAAAATTACCTGAAATGCCACCCCAATGCACTCTCCTTGCTCATTGAATGCAGGACCACCGCTATTACCTAAAATCTACCAAGTATAAGCAATGGCTATCACAATTATACAGAAAATACCTATAGAAAAGAAAATGTTCTATAACCTAGTTTAGCTAATACAATCAATTTCATGAGGAGACATGTACAGGAAAAATTTAATCAAAAAAGGGTTAGATATATAAAATTCAAGTATCTACTGACCAGGGTTTATAGCTGCATCAATTTGAATGCCCAACAAGTCAGATGAACCATGAGCATATGATGTAACCTGCAGAAAGAATGTTAGTGAGAAACTTTATAGTCAGAACTTTTTTCTTTTAGCAGGCAGGCTAAAGAGAAGATCCTTTTTTTATGCATGGGCTGATGTATTTCCCAACAAGACAATGCAAAAACATAGATATCAAAGAGATAAAATGTCTGGACAGAATTTGGTAAATCATGTGATTTTACATTGGAGCAAATCAAACCTCTATGCGTGATACAACTCCCTTTGTCACTGAAATGGTATCTCCTCCAAGGGGGTATCCTACAACAGTTACTGCATCCTGCCCCCACCAAGAATGTGGAATAGAAAGAATTCATGAGTTTCAACCAGAAGTAGATTGCATCAATAGAGATGATTATACTTGTTGACTCAATAACCAATTCCTTTAAACAATGTTAAAGTGGTAATTTAGAAAAAAAAAAAGGCAACAACAACACTATGATCTTAAGGAGCTGTGAAGTTCAAGGAACAAAAGTGGAACAAATCCTATATTAATTACATGAAATTTTATGCTAGATTTAGATTAAGTGGACAATTATGCAAGTCATTACCATTACACTATATTGCTAGTGTTGGATTGGATGGACAGGAGTAACTTCTTAAATCACTAGAGGATAATAGACAGCTTGTTGTCAGTTTAGATGTTTATTATGAAACATGGAGTACATACTGTGATAAACGTTTTATTTATTCTAGCCAATGTCGTTTTGGTCTTGACAGCAAATTACAAATTAGCCTATTGACAAAACCAAAACTTAATACAAGAATTAAAAGAGCTTCTTCTATTATGACCAATTCCTTAGGTGAACCTTTCTACGTATTAAACTTCTTCCAAGGCAATTTATCAAATGCTTGTTTTAAGATCCATAATGATTCATGAATCATCTCCAAATGCAGATAGATAATAAGTCCATACTCATAATAAAGCAGAGAGAGTACTACTTAAAGAAATAGAGGGGTTTAAAACCTGAAGATGGGGCAAGCGTCCAAACTGTAGTGGTTCAGTCCCTTTCCAAAATTCCTCACTCTCAACTGAAAGCAAAGCTATATCACAATCAACACCTCTGGCTAAAACCTGTCCATCAAGAAAGTTAGACACAAGATCTTAACTAAACATGTGCTAAGGCTAAAGAGGCAGGGCTAAAACCCAGTAAAATATCAACAATATTTGGATTAACATGTACTAGTTAATGTGCAAGAATCCAGCTCTATAATTAATATCTTGTAGAAACTAGAATCTAAAAAAAAAAAATATTCAACTAGGAGGTGTTTAAAGGGAGAAGTTCTACGTCAAAAAAAAAAAAAAAAAAAAAAAAAGAACCATTTGCTGACATCTTATACTTTTGATTCATTCAAATATTATAGTTTAGCAATTACATCCAAAAGAACCCATATGGAAAGTGTTGTTTATATTACATGTAGCATAGGCTAAAGGGTTTCTGAATAAGAAATGCCAAAAACAAAACTGATGATATTGCATGCATACTCAAGGGCACTAGAGAAACAAAGACAACAGTTAAAAAAGAGCTTAACCAAAATTAAAATGTATGGCATCACAATTTGGTTTTAATGTCCAAATATGCTAAAGTATGGCAGACAGATTGAAAGTGTTTGTGCTAAATTTATGCATGACAAAATGGCTGTGATGACTGGACCTTGTTATATTATTATTTGTGCCCAAATTCCAAAATTTCTCCACTTGCACCAGTTCATCTACTTTGTTTGACCACAAACACACATCCAGCCAACTGCTATCTAAATTCCCAGTTATGCACCAGTATAAAATGCAGACTGTACTCAATAAAAGAAGATTGGGATGGAAAGGAGGGGTAGTGTCTTACATTCAGATTTCACCAATGAAGGAAAAATAGAAGAGAAGAACCAGTCTCAATCTTTAAACAACCAAATAACAAAAACTATTGCTATGTGGGATGGCATGCTATTTACTTGGTGATTTAGTTGTCCTCATTAGTCAAGCAAGTGATATTACAGCAACTTGTAATAACTCCATTATGCTTTGGGTTTATGGCTTTAATGCAATCAAATGCTATGATGAGAAAAAATATATATATATATACTGTACCACTTCAATAGGTAGTTAGCCTTACCTACAGAAATTAAGTAGGTTGTCCTTGAGGGTTTGAGACAAAGATAACTATTTAAGACATTAAAAATTCTGGGGTGCATCTTGAAGAAAGTATGAGATATGTCTTCATGTTAGGAACAATACCTTAGCCACATATTTACTATCATCTCCCCTTCTCTTCACTTTAACCTGTGATCATAATAATTATAAAAGCAAATAGAGTAACATGTCAACCACACAAAATGAGCACTGAAAGCACAACTCAAAAAAAAAAAAAAAAAAAAAAAACATTAAGAAATTCTTTTTTTTTTCTTCCTCTCTTTTTTTTCCTCTTTCCTATTTTATTTCTCTTTCATCTTCCTT
>BPVZ01000001.1:6432580-6442736 GCA_020521535.1 Rubroshorea leprosula | reverse complement strand
ATAATATGAGTAAAAATATAAATAAGAATGATAAAAAGAACAAATTCTATGATATTAAATTTGTGATCAATAATATAATATAAGTTACTTCATTTAAAATATTAAAATATACATTTTATGTTATTTAATAATTGATTTTTTTTATTTTATTAAGACTGATAATATCATATGTATCAAGTTATTTAATGATATAACTTATATTACATAATTGGTTCTACATTTTCGTTTTTTATATAAATACTCATACATAAATTATTGATTCAAATTCAAAATCATTTATTTTCACTAAAAAAATTTATCACTAAATTAATTAAATTTTTTTTAAAAAAAGATTAATATTAAATTATCTCTCCATTTTCCAGTTTTCTTTTAAAAAAAAATCATTTGAGAATCAACTGGGAATTTTACCTTCACTGAAAATACACAAAGGAGGGAAATAATATTTCAAAATTTTAATTACGTAAAAACCCCGTACAATATATTATCGGTGATCCGGTAAACAGTGTATCGAAGCTCGCCAAAATTAACTGCCCTTTCGGCGTTATGTATCTTCCTTAAGGCTCTTTCTTCTCCAGTCTAGTCTAGGTCAAATTTCCAGTTCTCAGGGACACTCTCTGTGAGTTTTGGGACCTAATTCGCCTGTAATTCAAACCCTAGCCCATGGACGACGCTCCGCTAGCCTCAGAAACCCCCGTTGGCCGCCCGGTAAGGCCTTAGCTACTAACCTACGGCGTAAGTGCGTAGTTATTATGTGTGTCATTTCGTGCTGATTTTGGTGAAATTGAGTGTGCAGAAAAGATCTAGGGCTCAAGCTCGGGCTGGTGGAGATGAACCTAGCAAGGGAACTGGTAATAGTGACGAGAACCAAGGAAGAATCAGTGATGCGAGTGATGGGAGCCCGAATCAGGTGGAGCGGGAAGGGTCGCCGGATGATTTTGAAGAAATTCGTCCCAAAGCTAAGCGAAATAAAGCTTCTGAAGGTGCTTCGGGTGCTGCATACAAGTCTGATGCAAGCTTGATTGGTAATTTACTTGGATTCCTGTTGTATACTTTTATGGGGTTATTGGAAATGTCAATTGAAGATGCTAACTCTTAGCTAGAAATCTTGATTGAGAACTTGTTTGTTCAATTAGAAAATGGATGTTTGTTGGATTATTATTTCTATTTTTTGTCTGATCTTGGGTTGCAGAATGGGAGGCAACCCTCTCTCATCTCTTAACCCACCCTGCCTGCATGTCATGAGACTCAAACTCAGGGCCTCTTACTTTTACCACTGACCAATGTTTGTTTGATCTTGGTAATTTCTAAGTGACTAACTATTCTTGTTCGGTAAAGTCAGTGATGAACCTTGGAAATTTTGAGAATTGGACTCATTAATATAATAAAATATATGATTAAATATGTTAGGAGTTTTCAAAATCTGAGATCACTTCCCAGTTTCATATGATATGAGATTCAAAAAGGTGAAATTGAATTTGATGGTGTAACTGATTACATGCAATAATCACTAGTAAATTTTATTTAAAGATGGATGTACACATTTTGAATCTGTTAGGGACTTTTCTCTCAGTTCACTATTACCTAGTTTAGGTCTCCCAAAAACCCCTAAGTAAAACCTTAAACTACTTGGGGAGTAAATTTGAAATGTGTATAGTTGTGCTGTTTGTGCATCTTTCCCTATATAAGAGTTCTGTACTGTATTGTATTAATTTTGAGTTTGAGGCTTATGATCAAGTTTTACTTTTATGTTAATTGGCTGATAATTGTCAACTTTGAGACGACATTTGCTACAAAGTTGATACTTTGAAGTGATGTTATTTCCTGCTTAGGTAAGTTGTTTTGCATTGTTTCATCAAGGACATCTTCATACTGACCTGATTTAGGCCTTTGCAAATTGAGTAGATTATGTTGTTTATTCTTCTCTCTCTGTAATTTTATTCAGAGGTCATCAGAGGTGGTGGCAAATATATTGCTCAATCTGTCAAGCATTGGGTTGAGCGATATGAAAAGGATCCAAAACCTGCAACGGTTGAACTCTTATCAATGCTGTTTGAGGTAATTCTGGAAAAATGTACCCAAATGGAAAAATGCAAGATATTGAACCTGGTTTGAACTTTGAAAATTAAAAAGTCTTAAGTAACCCTTTTACATTCGGTCTTAGTCAGAAAATTGTACAGAGTTTTCAATTATATATTTTATTGAGAATACCAGAACCTTGTCAGTGATAATTAATATTTTCTGATTCTCCAGGCATGTGGGGCTAAATTTTACATCAAGGAAGAGTATCTGGATGAGACTGATGTTGATGATGTTGTGGTTGCACTTGTCAACCTTGCTAAAAATGTATTCTGCAGATGCCTTATTCTCTCGTATTGTCTCTGTGCTTGTGTGGGTTTGGGGGGAATGGGGGAGTTGGGTGATTCACTAATTACACATTAATACAACAATCTATTACTGCTTAAGATTTATATAATTAGTTTCCTCTTCTCAAATATATACCAGTTCTGAAAGCACATCCTTATTTTTTCTTGTTACTGTAAAATTCACAACTAACTTCTTCAATGATCAAATATAGTAACAGGGTATTTATTTAAAGTTTTGGCTTTACTGTGGAACTTCAGGGCCATATTGAAGATAATCTAAGTTCAAAAAAGAAGGAATTCAAGAATTTCAAGGAGAATCTTCTTTCATTCTGGGACAATTTGGTTAATGAGTGCCAAAATGGGCCATTGTTCGAGAAGTGCATGGACTATATAATTGCACTTTCGTGGTTAGTTCATGACTGTCATAAAATTCTGCATCCTAGCTAATTTATGAAGTAACTCATTATGGGTAGTTTTGCCTGGTGTTTACACGAAACAGCACTCCTCCAAGAGTATACCGTCAAGTTGCTTCGCTGATGGGTCTCCAACTTGTCACTTCATTCATTTCTGTGGCAAAGATGCTTGCTGTGCAGCGAGATACTAGTCAGAGACAGTTAAATGCTGAAAAGAAGAAAAGAACCGAGGGGCCTCGCTTGGAGTCACTGAATAACAGGTTATCAATGACACATGACAAGATTATTGCAATAGAGGAGATGATGCGCAAAATATTTACTGGGTAGGATCTCATATCTTGACACAGTTTTAAAGTAACAAGCATTCAAATATTTAAACTTCTTGTTTAGCCAACGAAATTTTGGTTTTTTATGCCTCTAATACATCCTACATTCTGCTTTTGGAGGTTGTTTGTGCATCGTTATCGAGACATCGATCCTACCATCCGGATGACATGCATACAGTCACTTGGTGTTTGGATTTTGTCATACCCTACTTTGTTCTTACAGGATCTATACTTAAAGTATCTTGGATGGACGCTAAATGACAAGGTGATTTTGTTCATTGTGTTTGTAACTTAACTTGATACTGTCCCATTGTGGGCTACATAAACCTAACTTGGTTCTTTTCATCTTTTGCATCTGAAGAATGCTGGTGTGAGAAAAGCTTCTGTTCTTGCATTGCAAAATCTCTATGAGGTGGATAGTAATGTGCCAACTCTTGGTCTATTTACTGAAAGATTTTCAAGCCGGATGATTGAGCTTGCTGATGATATTGATGTTTCTGTTGCTGTGTCTGCAATAGGGCTTGTGAAACAATTACTTAGGTAACCCTTCTTTATTATTTTCCATGGTTAAGACCACTTAACTTTTACGCAAATGCATGTCTTTTTACATGTCTTTTGATCTCTTTGCAGACATCAGCTTCTGCCTGATGAGGACATGGGTCCCTTGTATGATCTACTTATTGATGATCCGCCTGAAATCAGGCATGCCATTGGAGAATTAGTATATGATCACTTGATTGCTCAAAAATTTAACAGCTCCCAATCTGGCACAAAAGGTTTTACATCTTTGGACTCCACCATGCAATTTGTACCTGCAACTGCAACTTTGTCATCTAATGTGGTTTTGTTAATGGCTGTTCTTTCCAGGCAATGGCAGTGAGGTCCATCTTGGCAGAATGTTGCAGATACTACGGGAGTTTTCAACAGATCCAATTTTAAGTGTCTATGTTATTGATGATGTCTGGGAATACATGAAGGCCATGAAGGTATGTTTATGACTTCCAGATTTTTAAAACTGTGTCTTGATTTGGGAAAAGAGAACAAGGGTGTTTTATAATTTATAAATTATGGCCCTGGTATTCTTTAAATTTATTGACCTCTGTGCTTCCCACCGATGTATTACATGTATGTGTGCCTCTGTGAAAATGCATTTGAATCTGAATGATACATACCTTTGCATGATAAATGCTCTGGCTTCATTTGCTGCCCTTTAAATATCAAAGTTATGACTCATGACTATGTGTTAGTTGAAAAGCCAAGTTAGACTTGAAGGATGTGTAGGATTCATGCTTACTCTTGCCCTAAGTAAGCTCACATGTTGGGGAACTAGTTCACATTTAACTGTGGGGCTTCTGCTAAACTTTGACATTGCCTGGCATGTGACAGTTCTATCTACTTCAATAAATCCAGAATATCCTTGCAGAAGATTCTGCAGTGGAATAATTGCATAACTACCAAGGAAGAGTCTAAGATGTTCAAAATGATATGGTAAAGCTTTACACAGTGCTCTATATGCTACTTAAGATGGCAATTTTTATTTAATTTCCAGGATTGGAAGTGTATCATCTCCATGCTTCTGGATCAGAATCCATTGATTGAGCTAACTGATGATGATGCAACCAACTTGATTAGACTTCTTTTTGCATCTGTTAGAAAGGCTGTTGGGGAGAGGATTGTTCCTGCTTCAGACAATCGAAAGCAGTATTACACGAAAGCTCAAAAGGTATCCATTTTCTTAGATTTATTCTTCATTCCACCTTGGATCATGAGGCCAGTTATTCTGGTGACGTGCCTTGCTTTGTGTCGCCACTTCCAATGTCAAGGAGACTAAATCTGGAGTATTTTTAAAAATATCAGGAAATATTTGAAAACAACCGTCGAGATGTAACTGTTGCCATGATGAAGAATTATCCATTGCTTCTGCAAAAATTCATGGCTGACAAGGCAAAAGTTCCATCTTTAGTTGAGATTATTCAGCATATGAACCTTGAGCTGTATTCTCTGAAGAGGCAAGACCAGGTTGGTGATAATGTTGCTTCTTAATGTATGCTTTTAGACACTGTAACCTTGTTTCATAGCACTACTGATTTGGGTTTCCTTTCAGAATTTCAAAGCTGTTCTTCAGCTCATCAAAGATGCATTTTTTAAACATGGTGAGAAGGATGCACTGAGGTCTTGTGTGAAGGCTATAAAGTTCTGTTCTGCTGAAAGTCGGGGAGAGTTACAAGATTTTGCTCGCAGTCAATTGAAGGATCTTGAAGATGAGCTTATTACTAAGCTTAAATCTGCAATTAAAGAAGTAATGGTATGTCTTCCCCAATCTGCAAGCGTTTTGTTTACCAAGTAGGCCCATGAGCCAAATAAATAAAACTACAAGTTTTTGATTTGCAGAATGGTGAGGATGAGTATTCTCTTCTTGTAAATTTAAAAAGGTTATATGAGCTTCAATTGTCAAGGCCTGTATCTATTGAAAGCTTATATGTCGATATTGTCTCCATTCTGCATAGCCTCAGAAACTTGGATGATGAGGTGTGTTAACTCAACTCTGAGAATTGTCCATTTGTTCTATCCTCCTTCCTTGCATTTGTTTCTGACAATGTTTCTTATTTTATATTCAGGTTGTCAGTTTTTTGCTTTTAAATATGTACTTGCATGTAGCCTGGTCTCTTCATTCTATTATAAACAGTGAAACTGTAACGGAAACATCCTTATCTTCTCTTTTGTCAAAACGTGATACCTTGTTGGGGGAACTCAAGTACTTCCTTAACACCCTGCCTGAAGTTGGAGAAGGGAGTAAAACTGGAAATCAGTTGGCTTGCAGAGTAAGCATCTCTACACTAATGTATTAGGTTCAACCAAAAGCAATCTTCTCATCAATAATATGTTATTCTAATGATGCCTTTGTGGTGACTCAGGTTTGTACTATACTAGCAGATCTCTGGTGTTTGTTTAGAATAACAAACTTTTCTTCAACAAAGCTTGAAAGATTAGGATACTGTCCAGATTCCTCTGTTCTTCAAAAGTTCTGGGTACTTTGTGAACAGCAGCTCAATATTTCAGGTGACTGATTTCTTTTCTTTCCTCTCAGTTCTTTGTTTGATCATCTGAGCACATGGGTTATAAAGTGAAAGCAATACTTTATGCCTCTTGTTTAGTAATTTCTCGAAGGTCTTGGCACAAGCTGATAAAGTTTGGTGCTTAAATGCAAAATCTATGTTTATAGTCTGAATTGCTCTTTGTAAGTTCTGTTTTCTTCTTGCCATGCATGGTTCACAGATGAGACAGAAGATGATGAAATAAACAAAGAGTATGTAGAGGAGACAAATAGAGATGCTGTCATGATTGCTGCTGCAAAGTTGATTGCTAATGATACGGTTCCTAAGGTCAGTGTAGTCATTTTTTAACTCTGGTGTTTTAATCATTATTCTGTATTACACTTTGCATATACTATTTCTTTTCTGCTATCCTTTTGCCCTTTTAATCTGAAGAACTGAAGGTTTTTCTTATTTGATGCTAATATCACTTGCAGGAGTATCTTGCTCCAGAAATTATTTCCCATTTTGTGATGCATGGAACTAGTGTGGCAGAGATCATTAAGCATCTTATCACGGTTCTAAAGAAGAAAGATGACGGTGTCTCTGAAATTTTTCTAGAAGCATTGAAAAGGGTAGGCCTCATATTTTTGTTGTTTGCAAAGTTCGGTCAAGTTGTTGATTCTGCTTCCATGTGCTGATATGTGTTTCTGACAATAGGTTAATTATAATTGTTTTGTTGTCCACTTTGACTTATTTTCTGGACATGATTAATGTTCTTTTACATTTTCTTTGGATAACATTGTGCAAGGTAATGAAAATCTGAGGACAGAACTTGACTAAATGACCTCTTAGAGCCATGAACCACCTAGCAAGTAGCAAACCTATTTTCCAACTCCTATATTTAAGAATCTTTTTCACCATTTTTCTTTTTTGGTTTTTAAGTTCAGTTGTAGGCTAAGCTTTGAAGCTGAGAAACTTGTCAGGAGGCCAAACAGCGTTGCATATAGATATAGGTTATCGTCATTATCATCGTTATATTGGTTTTTAACCCAATTTTTATTTCCCAGGCTTACCATCGTTATCTTGTGCAAGACTCCACAAATGATGAGGAATCATTTAAAGGCAAGTCATTTCAGGAATGTAAGGATCTGGCTGCTAGGCTTTCTGGAATGTTTGTGGGTGCTGCTCGGAACAAGCACAGACCAGATATTTTAAAGATTGTCAAGGAAGGAATTGAATATGCTTTTGTTGATCCTCCTAAACAGCTGTCTTTCCTGGAAACTGCAGTGGTACAATTTGCATCAAAACTTCCTTCAACTGATGTCCGGGACATGTAAGAGTTTATGTTGGATCTCATGCAGAAGCATTCTATTTCATTCCAGAAACATGGCACTCTTATTTTGTTTTGTCCCATCCATTGCTCTTGTATGCTAGCTACCCATCAAGGCATCATTTAATTTTTTTATCGCTATTCATCCAGTCTGATGGATGTACAGAAGCGGACAGAGAATGTGAACACAGATGAAGACCCAAGTGGGTGGCGCCCATATTTGACCTTTTATGATAGTTTGCAAGAAAAGTATGCAAGGAATGAAGGTTTGCAAGGTACAGATGCACTCAACTTTTACTGAATCTAGTGTTTGGTGTTTGTTGAGCACTTTGATCCCTTGCACCATTTGAAACTTGTTTTGCTTCAGCATCTCCTCTCAATACTTTCTCTCATTGTCCTTGCTAATATAGTTTTGTCATTCACTTTCAAATTCAGTTCAATCACACTATTATTTTAATATTTTATAACAAACATCTCTTTTCCTTTTTGTTTCCTGGATCATATCATCTTTGAATTGGATCCCACCCTTTAAATTGTAAATTTGGAGTTGATGAAGGTAAGATTATTGCAGATGAGAAAGAAGGAACCGCTGTGAGACGCAGGGGTCGTCCAAGAAAGCGGCGTAATATTGAAGGGAAGAGACTCTTTGATGAGCAAAGTTCAAGTGAAGAGGATTCAATCAGCGGATCAGACCATGAAGATGCTCAAGGTGAAGCAGATAAACAAGATGAGGATGACGATGAAGAGGCTCCTTTGATACATTCACTCAAGTCGGCAAAGTTGAGGTCATTGAGAGCTGCAAGAGGACAAACCCAGATGGGAGTTTCTGGAAGGGCAACAGATACTTTGGCTGCTTCTAGAACATCAGGTATGAAATGAACTGTTAATTTTTTAGGCATGATTGGAAGGCTGGTTATTTCTTTAAGAAATGGCTTTAATGTAAGAGATAGTTAGCAATCTAGATGCATTGAATTGGATTTTAAAACACGTTTGTCATCTCCTTTGTAAATTTCTGATTGCTGGTAAAATTCAATATTTGTCTTGAGAACAATACACCATCCACAATAATGGAAAGATTGTTGTACCTCAGGAAGTTTGTGCATTAGAAATTTCAGGATATAGTACCTAACTATCTCTTTGTAACATCTCAAAGACAAAGTGAAAACTTTTTGCCTGAATTAATACACTTGCCATCTTTTGAATTATTGCCGAGCAGACATCAGATATCTTGATGTCTTGCACCATCTGATCATCATTCTAAGATAACTTGTTTGTTGTGGCTTAGACCAGATAATTATTTCCAGATTTTGGACCATATAAAAGGATTTTTCTTGCTGTTTTCCTTAGGAAAATTTTCAGGTTTATAGCAACTTAGCAAGTAGTGGAGTGGTATGCTACGTTACTTTGCATCTGCTTTTAGATGTCTTAACATGAACTTTTGACTGAAGTTCTGAATTACATCTCTCAGGTTTCTTCTGACCTGGGAAATATTCCAAATGTAATAATAACTGTGATAAAGCTTCCTTTGGTAACGTTTTTGATTTTCCATTGTGCAGGGGCACGGGCATTCAGTTAGTGAAAATTGACATTACTTCGGCTTCTTGTACACATTGTCAACAGATAATGTAGGATGTAGCAGAGTAGCATAGTCTCCATCGATTTCCCTCACTGGTTCTGAGTTTCCTTGTAACATGTCTCGCTATTTAACCAAAGTTTGTGATGGCCTCACATTCCTAGTGCTCATATTACAGTCAGTTGTATGATAAGTTTTTATCAACACTTAGCATGTTGTATACGATAGATATTCTAGATCAGAGAAAGCTTTATTCTTGTAGAGCTCCCAACTGTCTTGGTTTGAATGGTAAGCAGAACATATTTTCTCAGGATGTTCACGTGAATTCCTTCACATGTCTCTCACTAGTTGAAAACATACATTAATTTCTTTTAGAACAAAACTGTAGAGCTTCGCTCATGAAGAAGAATTCTCAAAAGCAAATATCAGACAAAACAAAGTTTGAATAGAAATATAAATAACAAATCTCTGAAGCAGGTAACAAATTTATCTCTTCCCAGGGATTTGTAGCAACGGAGCGATTATTCCCCGTATCTCTTGTAGTGATTGTCGTATCCTTAATTCTTCATTAACCGACCATTTTAGGTTTCTTATTTGTCCCTTAAAGGCATCAGAAGTTCTAATATTGTCTGCCCTCATCATCTCAACAACCTCCTCTATCAACCCCATTAACAAACTAGGGTACCTCGGCATTGTCGTGTGCTTTTGCAAGAACTTCAACAGCAAACCAAGCCCCTCAGAATGCAAATTCCAAACACATTTCTTTAACTTCTTCCACGCTACCAATTCCTTCCTAACTGCAACCACATTCTCCGGATTCTTCCCGCCCAATGCCGATACCAATGCCTCCTTATGCCTAAACTTCTTCAACAACTTATCATGCTCTGCCAGTTTCACCTTCTTTGTTCTCATCACAAGGAAATCCCCCTCCGATGGCTTCTCAGTCTGTCCTCTCCGAAAATACCTGAAGTATGTAGACCTCAAAACCCACCTCTCGGGCTCTGCCATGCTACTAAATCCCAAAATATTTTCAACTTCATTCTCCACTGTCACTGTTCTTCCTCCTCCCAGCAAAGATTGTCCCATTTGATGTCCCAATCACTCTAGTCATACAAT
>BPVZ01000001.1:6387348-6401172 GCA_020521535.1 Rubroshorea leprosula | reverse complement strand
TATTTTATTTTATTTTTTGGTTGAAGGTAACTTGTTTTGAGTTGAATTTTCTTCAATCCCACATATCCCTTTCCGATCATCACGGTTTTGGAGTATCAATTGGTTCATTCCTCTTTCTTCAAAGTTTTACCGCCCAACGTAGATTTCTTGCTTTTACCACTGTTCAAAAGGTTTAATGGCTACTACTAATTAAGTGTTAGGAACCGCCAATGTTGGATAAGGACATTGGAACCTTGTCTTAATTGACTTTCTATGCTTTTATCCAATTAGAATATATGCTTAGTTTTACTCAAATCAAAAAATTATTCACTTAATGAGGGTTTTCACCCTCTACTTCTTTTTGGATCGTTTTCATAATTTTTTAAAAATTAAATTAAGAATGATCTAATGTTTTATGATCCCTTACTTGTATTATGAACTGACCCTTTGTGGATTAGCTGTTTATGTCTCCGAAATTATTCTCTAATACAAACAACGTGGAGTTTGTCAACAGATTTTATTAATCAAGATTATGGACAAAAACATTAATTTGTTCTGATCAGTACCTCTGTTTTGGTATATGTGTTATTTAATTATTTTTTATTCTGTTTTTGGGAACAAATTCGAGTTTGTTTAATCTCCTATTATATTATATTCCTTGACCAATCCCACAAGTTCATTTTAGACTCTAGTTAGAAGTTAAGAGTTAAGCTAACCGACTCATTTTTAGTTTCGGTGTGTTCTTTTTATTTGTTGTCTCTATTTTAAATTGATAATTGTTTTAATTCTTTTATGTGTAACTTTAGATAATACTTATATATTTTACGTGATGATCTTGTGCATTAGCAAACAGGCAGCAAAGACACGGCATTAAACAGGGAATTTTGTTTTCTTTTACGTGGTTAAGTCAAGAAACAGGCGAGGTAGAGTTGTTTATCTGGGTTATGGTCTTTTCAGGGGGAGGTGGGACCTTACCAATTTGCCCACCACCACCACCTAGAATCTTCACACCAACCAATCCCTATTAAGCAATTATTTGATGTTCGCAAAATGATGATGCTCCTTGAAAAAAAACACAAAGATAAAAATGGGTTGGATACTGAATGTTTGAAACTTTGAATCCTTTCCATGGAACAAGTTTGACCCAATTGATCAAGTTTTTGTAAACCTCATTCAAATGTATGTCATTGGTAACCTTTATGACTCTAAATAGCTCATTTTTAATATTTTTTTAAAAAATATTATGTTATACTATGAAAATAAGTAAAATATGTGATAAATTTTCATTAGAAGCGACTTTTAGCATGGTACTTCTTAATTCTTGTAGTAAAGAAGTTATTTTAGAAGTTAGGTTAAGCGTGTATTTAGATACGTTGAATTGGAAAACAAAAGCCAATGAGAAAAAATGAATTGTTGAGTTACATGTAGGCAGATTTTCAACATTTTCTGTTATATATCCTACCTTCTCCTTCTGGGCATGTTTCCTCTCCCACATGATTCTCAGGCATTTGCAGTGCAAATTCTCCTGAGCTTTGCTTTTGAGTTCCGACATTGTTGAAGGGATATTGAAGAAACTGTTTTGACTTGGGTATAAATCTTGGAAACAAAAGTGGGGTTCACCAGGAAATTTTCCCTTGACTCTGGAAACGTCTTAGAACTCAGACACTTACCCTCATTCAACTTAATTGTTAATTAGCGAGCTGGTACAGGCTTAGTTTTTGAAAAAACCTCTGCTTCAGAGAAAAAAATAAAAATAAAAATAAAAAATATAGAGACAAGGGTTTAGGGTTTGCCATCTGCAAGGAACTTCAAAGTTCAAACCTTTATTTCCACTTTGTCAAGAAAAAGGGAAGAAAAATTTACAACATTACAACTTTCCATCTGAATGTCAATAAGAGAATGCAAATCAAAGTTTGAGTCACAGTTCCAACATTGCTGGAAGTAAAAATAACTATAACTCAACAATCAATCTATAATATACATAACATAACTCCAAAAATGGAGAAACCCTACTAAGCATTACATCCATGCATTCAAAATTTTAGTTCAAGAGGCAGTTTTGGATGTCACCCCCGTGTTAATGTGTGTATATATATATATTGTATGAGGGTAGGTTAGACTTTTCACAAAATATATCCCTGTATATATATACAAATGCTAGATACATAATTGAATGGGAAAAACATGATTTTGTTTCATGGTATCATAGCCAATTTCGGCACCAAATTGTGTGATCTAGGGTTTTCTTTTCTCGTCTAATCTAGGGTTTTCTTCCTTCTTTTGTCTGCCTCATCATGTCTAACTCATCTTCCTCTTCAACTAATCTTTCTCTTACTTCGTCACCTGCTAAAACAACCTCTATGTCTTGAATTTTCTCACATCCTATCTTCTTTGTTTCCAACATAAAAAACTATGTTACAAAGACCCTAACCCATAGCAACTACATGATATGGTGTGAATTGATGATTCCGGTTCTCAAAAGTAAAGGAGTTTATGGCCACATAGATGGTGCTCACCCATGTCCACCATCTACAAATCCTGATTATGAGCATTGGATGCAGATTGATTACCAAGTGCTATCATGGATTCAAGCCACCATCTTTACTGATGTTCTTCAATTAATTATTCAATCGGGTTAGTCTCTGATAGCAAAATTGGCATGGGATGCCATTGAACTTGCTTATCAAAATCAACTCTCTACACAACAACTATATCTTCAACAAGAATTTTGCTCTCTTAAAAAACAACCTGGCCAATCTGTGATGGATTATTTATAGCATATGAATCTTTATCTGATAGAATGCATGGTAATGGAGATTATGTGATAGATAAGGATTTGGTTCTTCAAACAATTGTTGGGTTAGATCAAGCATTCTTTGTGGCTAAATGGACTATACCCCAAAGGACACTGTTTCCAACTTTCTTGGCACTTAAATCCCTTATTTTAATTGAAGAAGCCAATCTTCAGCAAGAATCTCAATTTGCTTCTGGCAATTGTCTTCACTCAATCCACACTGTTACAGACAATTGGTGTTCCTTCTAACCCCTCAACTTTTCTATGCTGGAAGCTTCAACCGTGGCGGGCAATGGGATGGTCACAATAACAGGGGTGGTAGAAATCAGGGTAACTGAGGAAGATTAGGTGGCAACTGGCAACAATTCTTTGATGGTAATTGAAACTTCTATGATGGTGGTCGACAACACCTCTATGATGGCAATCGCAGTTCTTTGATGGCTACTCTTGACAATAGCAATTTTTCAATGGTTACGATCGTGGATTTACAGCACTTAATTTTAGTTCTTATGGTAAAAAATTTCCAAAAATAGTGCATGGAACCAAACTGTTGGAAGGCAAGGCTTGCCGCCACTGTTGCCCACTCCTGTTGCTCCCACTACTTGGCAATGGTGTATGGGCCTTAATCATCAAGCCCCTGACTGTCCCTTGCTAATTACTCGGCCCAATATAGAATCCAGTTCTTCTCATCAATCTCTGTTTGCTTCCCCTTATCCTTCCACTTCTGATGTTGTTTGGGATTTTGATATATGAGCAACAATTAATGCTATTAATGATCCAGGTAATCTTTCACATTCCTCTCCTCATTTATTATTTAATTACATACAAGTCGGTAATGGGCAGTTATTACTGGTTACTTCGTCAGGTCATACCATTCTTTCTTCTGTCAATCATCGTTTTCATTTGAATAATGTGTTAGTTTCTCCTTATATTACCAAAAATCTTGTGTCTGTTTGTCAATTTACTCGTGATAATAACTGCAATATTAATTTTGATTCTTTTGGTTCTTTTTATCAAGGACAATAAGACGTAGAACGTTCTTCTTCGCTGTAGTAGTCCAGATGGTCTTTATTCCTTTGTGAGCAATTTTTCTTCAAGTATTCCAGAGGTTCATTCTACAATTCTGTCTCCCAACTTATGGCATCTTCAACTTGGTCATCCCAATTTTGAGTCTCTTCAGCAGCTTATTAGGCGTGGTTTACTTCCAGTCAACATATATCTTTGTCTTCTTGTTTGTGTCATGCGTGTCAATTGGGGAAGCATGCCTGTCTCCCTTTTTTGAGTCACGTTTTAGGACTTTAGCTTCTTTTGAGTTAATTTATTATGATGTTTGGACATCTCCAACTCGTTCTTTTTTTGGTATTAAATATTATTTATTATTTTTAAATGATTTTAGTCATTACTTATGGATTTATCCTATGCATTCCAAGTCTGAGGTTTATCACTATTTCTTTCATTTTTCTACTTATGTTACCACACAATTTGATGCCCAAATAAAGTCTTTGCAATGTGACAATGGTGGTAAATTTGATAATGTGCAATTTGCCACTTATTTTCAACAACATGAAATTCATTTATGTTCTTCTTGTCCCTCGACTCACCAACAAAATAGGAAAGCCGAGCGCATGAATCGTACCATTATGAATATGGTTTTGTTCTTTATTATTTCAAGCAAACTTACCTAGTACTTTTTGGGTGGATGCACTTTATATGGCTAGTCACCTTATTAATATTGTACCTTCCTCCAGGTTACAGTTTTCTACACCTCATGAAATGCTTTTCAGGCTTCCCCCTAACTATGATTATTTGCAGACTTTTGGTTGTGCTTGTTGCCCCAACCTTTCTGCCACAACTCCGTACAAATTGGTCCCTCGCTCTACCTTATGTATTTTTCTTGGTTATCCTTTGCATCATAAAGGGTATCGTTGCCTTGACCTTGCTATCAACAAAATAATTTTGTCTCGACATGTGACCTTTGATGAAACTATTTTTCCATGTACTATTCATTCCTTTTTAAAACCACCCCATGCACTAGCCAAACTTGCTTTCGCTGCTCCCTTCCATTTACTGGATCAGCCTCTTAGCCCGTTTACCCCTTCTTCACCGCTTGCCCAACTCATTCACTCATCTAGCCCATTACCCATTACCCATTACCTATACCCCTTTTAGCCCACCGAATGACACAGCTAGCCCAAGACCATCGAATGGCTCATCTTCTTTGCCACACCCTGATTCCCATTACTGCAAATCTGACCCTTCTTCTCATGGGATTCTGCCACCCATCTCCAATACTCTCCCTTCCTTGTCTATGCCATCTCCACCATCTCTGGGTTCCCACTCCACTTGTGAAACTTCTCCAACCTAGAATTTGGAGGCATCTGCTGTTTTTGCTTCCTCTTCACAAGTTTCTCTCGAGTTTGCTACCCCATCGTTTACGCCAAAGCCTCTTTCCCACTTTCATCCCATGGTGACCCGTTCATAGGATGGCACACGTAAGTCTTGGCTTTTACCTTCTTTCTTTACCGCTACCATTGAGTGGCTGAAGTCGCGCAAATTTCAAAGAAGCCAACAGATCTCTAGAATGGCAGAAAGTAATGAGCAAGGAATATTCAACCTTACTTTGCAATAAAACCTGGGTGTTGGCGCCTTGCCTGCGTCATGCCAATGTGGTCGGTTCCAAGTGGGTTTTTCACATCAAACACAAAGTAGATGGTAGTGTTGAAAGATTAAAAGTTCGATTAGTTGCTCAGGGATACACTCAACAACCAAGTATGATTATGATGACACTTTTAGTCTAGTTGTTAAACTTGTTACCATTCGAACTGTGCTTGCTCTTGCTATTATGTGATCTTGGCCTATTCATCAACTTGATGTCAAAAATGCCTTCTTGGATGGTTATTTGCCTGAAACGGTTTATATGGCTCAACCTCTTGGGTTTGTTGACCAATCTCATCTGGATCATGTATGTCAATTGCAACGAGCTCTTTATGGTTTCAAACAGGCCTCTTGTGCTTGGTTTCAACAGTTTGCCTCCTATCTTTTCTCTCAAGGCTTTATTTAAGCTAAATCTAATTGGTCTATGTTTGTCCATTGTTTTGCTAGCATGATGGCAATTCTTTTTCTTTATGTGGATGATATTATCATTATTACTTCTATACATTCATTGCTATATACTATTATTTCTATGTTGAAGGCTGGATTTTTTATGATTGATCTGGGTCAATTGAATTTTTTCTTGGGAATTCATGCTCAATTTAATTCTGATGGCTTGTTTCTTTCTCAACCTAAGTATATCAGTGATTTGCTTGCTCGATTGGGTATGATGCACTGTAAACTTGTTGCAACTCCTATGGCTTAGAAACAAAAGTTGGATGCCAATGATATTCCTTTATATTATGATCCCTCTCACTATCGTAGTATTGTTGGTGTCCTTCAATATCTCACTTTTACTTGCCCAAATGTTTCCTTTGCAGTCAATTAGGTGTGTCAATACATGCATGCTCCCATTACTAATCATTTTCAAGCTATCAAACATATTTTGCGCTACTTGAAAGGCACTTTGGCATATGGTTTGCAACTTTTCCGTCATTCTTCACTCTTTTTACAGATGTATATTGATGTTGATTAGGTAGGCTGTTTAGATACTCGATGCTCCATCTCCGACTACTGTTTATTTCTCAATAATTCTCTCATTTCTTGGTCATCTAAGAAACAACCAACTATTTCTTGTTCTAGTGCAGAGGCTGAGTACAAGGCTATTGCTAATGCAATTGTTAAGGTCCTTTGGGTATGACAATTACTCTTGGAATTGTTTGTGATCTTTCTTCTTGCTCCGATGGTCTACTGTGACAATTTTAGTGCTATTTATTTGTTTATCAATCCTATTCAACATCAGCGCATCAAACATGAGGAGATTGACATTCATTTTGTTCGAGAAAAGGTTGCATGTGGTGTGATTGTGATCACTATGTTCCCTCTTTTTATCAACGAGCTAATGTTTTCACTAAAACTCTTTCCACACCATAATTTAAGTCTTAATGGAACAATTTGAGTGTGTTTTGCAGTCCCACACAAATTGCAAGGGATGTTAATGTATATGTATATATTGTGTGAGGGTAGGTTAGACTTTTCACAGAATATATCCCTATATATATATATATAAACGTTGGATACATAATTGAGTGGGAAAAACATTATGTTACTTCAACCAGAACTTCTTTAATTAGCTAAAAAAACTAAAAAATAGCAGCTGTAGCAAACATTTATTGTGAAGATTTTATTACTTCCTCAATGCTTCCCTTTTAAAAAAATTTCTCAGTAGTTAAATGATGTGGAGGCAAGCAGAGATTTTGTGCAATAACCAGTATCCCAAACATGTTGCTGAATTTCATTTTTCTTTGTAAGTAATCAGCTTAAAGGTAATCTTGGTTAATCAAAAAATGAAGTTTTTGCAATAAAATGAAGGCCAATCAATCATTTAAAAACTATAGAATAACAAGCATCTTGACAAAGTTTCAAGAATGTCAACCATTCAAGTCAACATAACAGCAGGACAAAAGAAGGTAGAAATTCAAAATTCTTAGTCATATGAGAAGAATATCTAAATGAAGATAGATTACTCCAAGTGAAATAAACAATTTTGACATCTGAAAGGTGTTTTCTTTTTCATTTTACCCTTTGGGAAGGATAAGGTGCCCAGCGAGTCAGTGGAGTTAAGGAATAAAACTAGTTCTTTGCCATTTTAATGCTTCAAATGAATTTCTTCCCTCCTTCCATGAAGGATGAACCCAATAAGAGGTAAGCATTGTTAGTTCACTTAGAGAAGCTAGATATGCAAATTGCCATTGAAATTTCTCTTCAGCACAACTGCTTACATAACCATGTGAGGTAAACACACACTCCTTAGATTGCTTCCTCATCCTCAAAACAGTTAAACACTTCAAATAAATGGGTCCTTATTAAAGTTCAGCTCATTCACCTTAGAGCAATTGAGTTAGGACTACTGTTCCTTTACAGCAAGACAACCTACCATCAATGAAGATTTGTATTGAGAAAAAATTATAACAAAACACATTTATTGCAGAACATTCCTGTATATCAGAGTTTCCATGCAGGTCAAACTCAAAGAACATTTTATTCTTCTAGTCTACCAGTATCAACCATTGTAGGGTCTGTTTGCTTTCTTTTATTGATATTGGAAAAGAAGAAATAAAAAATCTCTAGCAAAAAACTGAAGAGGAAGTAAATAAACATACACCCATATGTCACCAAATATCTATCAGAAGAATAATTGATTCATTATCCCCCAACTCCACCTTTCTCAGCTAACAGTTGTGTAGAATTCCCTACCAACTACATGAATTTGAACCTAGAACCCATAGAATGGTTTCTCTACAAATAGTGCTGGACTTGGGCAAAGGTTTACAAGATGACTACAAATTTCAACAAATTTTTTAAAGGCAACAATAATAAGGAGGTCTTCAAAACATATAACAATAGAGACCTTAAAACAACTAAGACCATATAAAATAAGGAATTAAAGGCTTGAGTTGAGAGAAATTGTGTAGTTGTGGATTATTTTGGTCTTGATTCCTCATGACAAATTTCATGAACGATTTATGGTAATTGGCTAAATGTTCCTTGCAACTTCTAATAGCATGCTGTTGTGTCAAATGTGCATCACGATGAAGATGCATCAAAAGGAATCCTATACTCGTGCTTGCACATCAACCTTATTGCTTGCTCAACCTTTTGTCTTTGACCCCACTTTGAGTATGCCTTATACAATTTCCAGAATGTCTTCTTTGTCCAGTCCATTTGGATCATCCATGTCATTAAGGACACTCTCCATTTCTTCCAATCTCTTCTCTGATGCACATATAACCATTTTACCATAATATAAAAACTTGCAGATTTTCCATTTAGTGAATTTTGCACACTTCACAAAATTTGCTAGTCTATCAACTACATGACATCAAAAACAAGTTGCAATGATGCAACGCATTATTCCATATGACAGCACAATGGTCTGATGCTCAAATGCCAAATTAATCAGGTTCTCCATACACTTTAAACAATCCTCTTGAGCATAAACCTTTATCAAGATCACATTCAACCAAGACCAATACTTCTTTTCTAGAATAAACTTCATTAGTGCTTCAATTTTTTCAACTTTATTCTTGGCTGAACTCTTACAATATGCACATATCATGGCTAGGATAGAATTGATTTCCTTGTTATTTAAATAAGCTTTAATCACCTCATATGTCTCTTCCATCTTATCCAATTTCCCTGAATGTGCATACCCTTGGAGCATTAGCAAGTGAGTGTTGAAATCTGACCTAACCAGTCCCACCTCAATCATCTAAAAGGTTTTCTCCATCCTAGTCCACATCCAAGCTATCAGATATCCAAAAATTAAACTATTATAGGTACTTATAGTTGGAGATAGATTTAAATCTTGAGTGTCCTAGAATGCTGCTTCCATGTGGTCTACCAACATCAAGTGACCAAATAATGATATCAGAATGTTGTATGTTACAATTGAAGAGGCGTAGCTTGTGTCTATTTTCAAGTCCCTAAACAATAACTAACATTTCTTTACAAGTCCATTGTCCATATATGCACTCATTAGTGCATTATAGATAAATGTTGCCTTGAGTTTCTTATTAGTAGCCTCATCAAATAGCTCGAGCGTAATATCTACATTCTTTGTCTTACTAGCAAGTGTTATACCCTTAGAATATTCTTCTGAGGTCATATGATTGCAGTGCTCTGAGTGTTTTCTTCTCCATTTAAAAACCTAAAGATAAGAAATATAACATATCTATCAAGAAGCATAATTGCAGGGAGGAAAACGACATACATCTACACAACTGTTAAGTGTAGACATGCCACAAGATCATATAATGTATAAGAATTCCCATTATGAAATAGAAGAGGAAACTATAGCTACCATGTCGTATAGAATGATGACTGAAATTTTCTTAGTAATCAACTCCACAGAATCCCAGACCAAACCCTAAAGCACAGGTACATCTACAATTCAAATGGTTCCATCCATGCCCCAAAAAAACTCAACCAATGCCATTTAGTAGGAAATGCTTCATTCAAATTTTATCCAAAATAAAATAAGATTCAGATAGAGTCTTCTACAATAGAAAATGGGATTCAAGTACTCATAAATTGGCAAAAAAAAAAAAAAAACCCTTTAGTCAAAGAAGGATAAATCTAACAACATCACAAATTAAAATGATGCAAAATTAAAGGAAAGAAGCAAAAAGCAGAAGTAGGATTCTAGATCAAAATATAAACAAAAGAAGAGAAAATGAAATGGGGTCACACCTCCAGAGCGAGGTGAGGCCAAGCAAACAGTTGTTTCAATAGCTCAAGAAAACCTCTTCCACCCGCAAAACCACTAATCAGGCAATTAGCTTTTTGTCCTAAAACACTAGTCGCCCCGTCAAAATGATCAACGTACTGCACCAACTCGTCTCTCAACTTAGAGACCTGAGCAATCAAATCGTCCTTCGAAAAGTACTCTGGGTTAGAGAACTTGTCTATGAACAACTCAAGGATGCTTTTGGGAATCCTGCCAGGTAGCGGAGAATAGTGGGTCTGGCCAAAGAGTTCCCGGGAACAAGTGTTACATGTGGAACTGATGAGGGTAAATGGAAAGGGGGATTTGAGCATTGAAGGGTAGTATCCATGCAGGCATGGCAGCATGATTTGGGCTGCGTTTGCTAATTTGAAAGTTTGCTTCATTTAGATTTTGTGGCAGTGGACGGCGGAGACATATTGATCTAGGGTTTAAAGAGGCTGTAGAAGGGTTTAGCCGCCTAAGATGGAAAGATGATGGGGGCGATGGCGCCACCAAGGGCTACTGAGTTCAGATCCTGTCAACCCCAATAGGCAATAGTCTAGTTTGGTTTGGTTTGTTTGTTTTTTTTTTTTTTCCTAACCTCTTCGTATTTGGCAATCACATTGTTTTCAATTAATTTAGAATCGTGTCACATCAAACACCATAAGACGGAAGCTTTCTTCATTTACAAAACTTGAATTCAGAACCTTATTTGATCGAGTTCCTTTTACTCAAATCAACAAGTCATTGGACCAATGCCTTGTTGATCCACATGAAAGGAACTCAGCTCCCCTTAAGTAAGGTCTCGAGTTCGAGTTTTGTAAATAGAGAAATAGGTGCTGAGAGAGCTTCTTTTTTATGAGATTTGACATGACTCGATTTTATATTAATTGGAATCTAATGTAATTTCTAAAAACCAAGAGGTTAGTATATAAAAAAAAAAAATCAACAAGTCATTGGTTTGGTTTGGTTTGGTTTTTTTTTACTATTAAATAAAAGGTACAAAAAATTGGGCCAGACTAATGGCCAGGGGTAATGACATAAACTTAAATGAATTTTACTATCGTATGCCATTAAGGTGTAGGTTAAAGATATGATAAATACATTTTTTTATAATTAATTTATATAAAAATTAATAAAAGTTAATTTAAATTTAATTAATTGACTAATTAAAACTGTTAATGTAACACTGACACTAAAATAAAAATTTATTTTTATTATTTTTATGTAAATTAATTGTAAAGACTATATTTAATGTACTTTTGACATACTTCTTTAAGGCACAAGATAGACAAACTCATCTTAAATTAAAATTAAGATGTTGGTCCTAAATTGAGTTAATGGTAAACTCGAGGTGCCATCAAATTTGCTTTTCTTTTATACTTTTTATCCTTAAATTTATTTATTATCAAAATTAGTCCTTTATGCTTTCCTTTTTTGCTGTATTCAATGGTTTATATAATGAAAAATTCCCCTTCACCCATATTAAAAAAACATGAATTGAGGAGATCTTATAAGTTCAAGTTCTTATTCACTCGACTGTCGAATCTCTCCATATTCAATTGAAACCTAAATTGTTAGTATAATTTATGTTTAAATAATTTTAAGTTTAAAACATATTAAAAATTAAGATATTTTGACATTAAATATAAATATTAGAACATTAAATTAAAGTCACATGACAAGTGAGATCAATGTGAATTTTATCCAAATCTCATCTATAGTATGTTTAGAATTAAACATCCTGATTTTTGCCTTTTTATTTTAATTTATCTATAATTTTATTATTAGGAAAAAATTATACCATCAAAATTTTCAGAATTCATATTCAACTCAAAGGGTCAAACAAATTTAACTTCAAATTTTTGTGTTATTTTTGCTGTTAAGTTCGAGTTCAATTGAGATTAAAATTTAGCTTGAAGCATTCATTAAAAGCTCAATTCATTTACAACGAAAAATATTAAGAAGGCAAAAATATGACATAAGGACCCGAACTTACACCAAATTCATAATTTCGGACCCAAACTTTGATTGCACTCAATAAAGGTCTCAAACTCCACGAAATTCTCAAATAAGGTACCAATTGGACGGAAAACTAACTTCCCTCAAATCTCCTATTATTCCGTTAATGTTCCGTGACATTTCACACCGCCACTTGAAAAAAATTGGTTAAATACTAATTTTGGTCCCTCAAATTCATTGAGTTTCACTTTTTTGTCCCTCAACTTCATTAGATTTTACTTTTTTGTCCCTCAACTTCATTAAATTTCACTTTTTTATTCCTCAACTTTATTGAATTATACTTTTTTGGTCCTTAAATTATTTTTTATACTTTTTTAATCCCTTAACTTTAATAACTGTACAATTTTGATACTTTCATCAGTTTAAGCCATTAATTCTGTCCACTTGGTATTTTTTATATTTTTTTGATGACATATATAATTTAACTAGAAAAAAATAATAACATGGATAAATAAAATAATATATAGATAAATCATTATATTTTTTTATAAAAAAATATAAAAACCTCTCCACCTATTTTCTTCTCCTACTAGAAGAAAGAGAAAGAAAGAGGGGGAAGAAAATAGGTAGAGAGGTTTTTTATTTTTATTAAAAATATACAAATTTATATACATATTATTTTATTTATCCATATCATCATTATTTCTAGTTAGATGATTTATGTTATCATTTTTTTTCAATTAGATTATATATGTCATCAAAAAAATATAAAAAATACCAAGTGAATAGAATTAATGGCTTAAACTGATGAAAGTATCAAAATTGTGCAGTTATTAAAGTTAAGGTATTAAAAAAGTGTAAAAAATAATTTAAGGACCAAAAAAGTATAAAAAAAATTTATGAACCAAAAAAGTACAATTCAATAAAGCTGAGGGATAAAAAAGTGAAATTTAATGAAATTGAGGGACAAGAGGGAAAAAAGTGAAATTTAATGAAGTTGAGGGACAAAAAAGTGAAACTCAATGAAGTTGAGGGATCAAAATTAGCATTTAACCAATTCTTTTCAAGTGGCGGGTGTGAAATGTCACGGAACATTAACGGAATAATAGGAGATTTGATCGGAAGTTAGTTTTCTATTCAATTGAGACCTTATTCGAGAATTTCGTGGAGTTCGGGACCTTCATTGAGCGCAATCTAAGTTTGGGTCCGAAATTGTGAATTTGGTGTAAGTTCGGATCCTTATGTCATATTTTTGCCTATTAAGAACTAGAATTAATTAAGAGAATTCGTAATGTGGATTACATTACTTTTAGTTATTGATTGATAAAGGAGTGAATCTCTAATCTAATAGACCTATTAATACTTCTCATTCATTAATAATTAAATGAAGTAGCTGATTGCATTTTTTTAATTAATTAAAGACTTTAATTTAGATTTAACAACTAAAAAGTGATGATTACCAAGCCAATTATGAGGGTGTATGGTAGAGATTAAAAAGTAATTTTTTTTCTTTTATAAATTTAAAATTTTGTTAGAGGGAAATTAAATAATTTTTAAATAAATTTTAAAAAGTTATACATTTAAAATTTTTTTGAAACTTGTTTAAAAACACTTTTAAAAATTAATTTTTAATTTCTTTAAAAATTTTAAAATTTATAAAAAAAAATTTACTTTTAAAACAAGTGTTTTTTAACTTTTACCTAACATCCTTTATAACTTCAATTGATTA
>BPVZ01000001.1:6272529-6284356 GCA_020521535.1 Rubroshorea leprosula | reverse complement strand
TGCAAGTAATTGTTGCTGTAATCTAGGCTAATATTTGAAATAGAAAAACTCATAGAAGGACATGGATTCAGGCATCTGAATAGCTAAGCACTTATTCCTTTGATGATAAAAAGGGGGAAAAATATTATAGCTGAAGGCAATGGATATCAGCATAGGTGCAGGAGCTATATTGAATTCACTACTATGGAAAATAAGCTGAGTTTTAGGTGGAATACTTATATCATGGTATTAACCTATTCAGCAAGAAATTTGTATCATATATAACATTCAAATTGAAGAAATATAACAAGTTTTTCCTTGCAACATGCAGCTTCAAACAAGTTTAATGGTTTCTTTTCTTTTTGCAGTATTCGTTGTTTGGTTCTATCTTGACTTTTGGGGCAATGATTGGTGCAATTACATGTGGGCCTATTGCTGATATTTTTGGGCGTAAGGGGGTAAGCAAAAAGGAATGATTGGCTAATCTAAATTCTTTGGTTTCGCATAGATATCAACACATTTAAAATGTTCCTTGCAAAACATATGCAGGCAATGAGAATATCTTGTGCCTTTACTATTGCAGGGTGGCTTGCTATTTACTTTTCTAAGGTGTATATAACATCTTAATCCCTAGTTTCATCATTGCTCTGATACATCTTTTGCAGAAATATAGACTAACAATCTCTTCTCCCTCTTGATTGAAACAAAAGGGGCCTTTGCCATTGGATATTGGAAGATTGGCAACAGGATATGGAATGGGAGTCTTTTCCTATGTGGTATGTTTATACCTCATTTCATGCACTTCAGCTCTGAACCATTAAACAGTTACATTATAGAAAACATCTTACTAATTATTGTGATGCCAATGTTAAATTTATCACAAGGTCCCAGTTTTTATAGCTGAAATTGCACCCAAGGAGCTACGGGGAGCACTAACAGCTTTAAATCAGGTAAAATACTAAAATGTGCCCATCCTCTATGAATGCATAGCCAACCCAAAAAAGGTAAAATATTAAAATGTGGTCACAAAGCAGTGAGCTCCACATCCTATTTCCATATCATCTCAGTTTCTGAAATTATGAACATAATTTTTATGAAGTGGCACCAGATAGTTTACAATATAGACATGAGCATTTTCTCTTATCCTTGACCTACACATTAACATTAATTGCAAAAAATCAGAACAGATACAATCCTTGCTACATCTAATTGTATTTCTTCTTCTACAGCTTATGATTGTTGCTGGAGTTTCAGTTTCCTTTATTGTAGGGACAGTTCTAACATGGAGGGCTTTAGCATTAACAGGTATGGACTTTATCAATTAATTCATTCAAGCATCAAAGGAAAGAGAGAGAGAGAGAGAGAGAGAGAGAGAGAGAAGACACTACAATTGTTATTGCACCATGTTGCTCACTTGTGAGGTGCTTGCAGGACTCATTCCTTCTGTGATTCTGCTCGTTGGGCTCCTTTTTATTCCAGAGTCCCCAAGATGGCTGGTATATGAAATGGCACTGAAACCAAGAAAAGATTTGCTTTCTTTATTAATGAAAGTAATAATAAATTGATAATGAAACAATCTAACCATTATATGCAGGCAAAGACAGGGCGTGACAAGGAATTTGAAGCTGCACTACAGAAACTCCGTGGCAAGGATACTGATATATCAAATGAGGCAGCTGAAATTCAGGTTCTTAATCTAAAATATATTATTTCAATCCAAATTGACAATGCATCTGCATTGAAAAGAAAATGTATAAGAGGAATTTTTTTGGCATGCTTGACAGGACTATATAGAAACGCTTGAACAACTCCCAAAAGCCAAAATGCTGGATTTGTTTCAAAGAAGATACTCACGCTCAGTCATTGTAATTGTCTTTCTCTGTCTAAATCACTACTATAAATAATAATTAGTCTCCCACCTTATTGCAATTACATTCTTCGACCTTCATCAACTCTCCTTTGTTTTACATTCATTCCTAACCAGATAAGTGTTGGACTGATGATCTTCCAACAATTTGGAGGAATTAATGGAATATGCTTTTACGTCAGCAATACTTTTGAGTCAGCAGGTAAAAGAAATTAAATCAAAGTTACTATATGCATTTTCCCTTTGATAAGACATAGTTGGGAAGCAGGAATTTTTGCATTTCTAAAATAAATAGTCTGATTCCATTTTTTTGATGAAAAGATCACTCTCAGCTAGACTGTGTCTACAACTTCGTATGACCTTGACTTCTATTCTTTTAAGGAAACAAAGAATCCCATAACTATTATTTTCATTTTGTATTTGTTATGCTTCAGGGGTTTCTTCCAGCCTTGGGACTACAATCTATGCTATTTTACAGGTTTGTCTCTCACTTCCTTGGGAATCTAATTATTTCCTTCTCATAAGGATAAGCTTGAAATGATTGTTTTATCAGGTCCTAGTTACTGCACTCAACACAGTTGTGATTGATAGAGCAGGAAGAAAGCCCCTATTATTGGTAAGCTGTAAGGCAAATCACAATTAGGCCTTCATATTTCTCATTAAAGCCCTCTTAACTGATAGAAGGTCAATCCCATAATTTTCCTTTTCTTTAAGGTGTCTGCAACTGGATTGGTAATAGGCTGTCTACTGACAGGAACCTCATTTTACCTAAAGGTATGATTGCCAATTATCTGGTGTAACAATTTCTTAATTACCTTTCTTAATTACTAATACTTGGAAAACTTACTCAAACAGGAGCATGGACTTGCGTTTAACTCAGCTCCCATTCTTGCTGTCACTGGCATACTGGTAATCAATAGCTTTATAAAATTATACCATCCCATATCCACACAATATAGCAAAATACATCCTACCACATCACCTTTCACATTTTGTCCAAGACCAGGTATACATAGGATCATTTTCAGCAGGGATGGGTGCAGTTCCTTGGGTCGTAATGTCTGAGGTAACAGATTACAAAATTCCCAAGGATCAAATAATCACCACGACTTAACTGATCCTAACTTTACCTTGCAGGTATTCCCTATAAATATCAAAGGAGCAGGAGGAAGCCTAACAACACTAGTCAACTGGATCGGTGCATGGGCTGTTTCTTATACATTCAATTTCCTTCAAGAGTGGAGCTCCTATGGTAAATTGAGTTACTATTTCCATTTTCATCAATTTCATTGCAACAAAATAAACAGAAATAAACACAGACAATACAGAAATGCAAGCTAATTAATTAACTTCACTGAATGCTAAGATG
The DNA here is from genome assembly GCA_020521535.1 of Rubroshorea leprosula. Lineage (NCBI taxonomy): Eukaryota > Viridiplantae > Streptophyta > Magnoliopsida > Malvales > Dipterocarpaceae > Rubroshorea > Rubroshorea leprosula. The sequence goes on along the minus strand of BPVZ01000001.1, from coordinate 6,281,141 downwards.
ACATGAACATACTGTAAGGGATGCAAATTTACCTAATTGTTTTGTGGCTTTCAGGAACCTTTGTCCTTTATGCTGCAACCAATGTACTGGCTATAGTATTTGTAATCACGGTGGTGCCTGAAACAAAGGGGAGAACCCTGGAGCAAATTCAAGCAGCCATGAATGCATAGAGAAACAACAAAAATTGAATAACAATAATTCCTTTTCTGGAAATTAAAATACATAGAGATGATTCCTTTTTTTTTTCTCTCTCTCTTTTTGTATTCCGAAATGGAAATGAAATTTCTTTACCTCAAATTGTATAGCAGTATGATTTTGTCAATGAAATTTACAACGATTTCACCTTAGAAAAACTGTGCTGCTTCCCTGGCGAGCTAAAACCGCCTCTGAGTCAGAAATCGGTGCACTTTGGGGCGGAGATAACGTACACCGCAGTAGTGTTGGCGGATTGAACGGAGCGTCTAGACCGGTGACGACGCGTAAAGCAGCGACGACGACGGGATGTAACCGGAGAGAGGTAGGGGATGGGAGAGGGTGAAATTGAAACAGCAGAAAACTAACGAATTAAACGGCGTCGTTTGAACCTTATCGATTTTTAAAAGATTAAAAAATCCTTGCCCAATCAAATCTAGCGGAAGTGGGGAGGAGGTTCCCGCCTAACGTCGCAGAAACCGTCACACGAATCGGCTCTGCGAATTCCTTATCCATTTCCCTAATTCGATCCATATATAAACGACCCAGATAAAATTTCTGAATTTTTTAAGAATAAAACTGTTGAATTTTGAGTTTCTCCGACGGTTATCTTGCCTCCTCTGAGTCCTCTCTTACTTCTTCCTCCGATTCAGAGGGAAAGATGTCCGCAGCTGACGACGGTGACCTTCCGAATATTGCGCCTTCTTCCTCTGGCGGATTGAACTCGGGTTTTGAAACCGTTTCTCCCGCCAGTGTTTTCCAGTCCGTTTCCCCTCGTTCAAGGAGGTCTGGCGACGGCGGTCTTGGAACCTATGCCGGTGTTCAGAGTTCTGCTCATGGCTGGGACTGTTCTCCAGTCTTTTCCGAAGGGAGAGAGCAGAACCTTGAAATGTTTAAGGAGACGAATCTTGGACACAATCGTTCTCCTAGGGTTGCCGGAAAGTCAATAGAGAGAATAACGAAGAACATTGACCACGGTGATCTCACGGTGGAATCATCAGATTCGTCAGGGCCACCATCGCCATCGAAAGTCAAAATAGAGCCGAAGGAACTCGTCCCATTCCTGACTTCTTTTCATCCCAACGGACAGCCAAAATTCAATCTTGTATCACGAAGGAGCAACGGACGGTTGACGAAATTCAAGGTGCCGGTCCCTATAGAGGAGCGAAGAACTGTTTTACAGAGCTACAGATCAGATGGTAAACTGAGTATATCGTTAGCAAAGTACAGTGATCAAGAAGAAGAAGAAGAAGAAGAAGAAGAAGAAGAAGAAGAAGAAGAACAGAGGAAAGAGGATACAAGTGGAAGCAGGGGAGAAGAGTGAAAGACTCTGATTTCCTTCATTCTCCGATTTCGGCAGAATGCAGACGGTAGAATTGCTTATCTCCGGTTTTTTTCTTTTATAATGTTAGGAATTAGATCGGAAAAGTTCTCTGATTCTTCTTCTTCTGCTATTTCTTTCAAATTTTTTAAATTGTGAATTTAGGTTGTGAATAACATGAATTTTTCTTTTGATTTCTTGGGAAATTGTAAATAACAATGGAAATTCCATTCTGGGTTCTAACCGGACCGGATATCGACGAAGCGATGAACTGGATGATGAGGTTATTTGGCGCAAAACACAGTTATCTTGTGCTTTTGGGTCGTAAGGGTAGCATAGCCCAGCACTCTCTCAATCACATTTCTTGGGTGTGGTTATGCCGCCAACAATAATATATATATATATATATATTTTTTTTTAACCAACGGTACGAGTGAAAGGAGTTTATTCCTTTGAAGTTATCAAATTTAAATCTTGTAAATAAAAAAATAAGTGTTGAAAATATTATGCATGAAGAAATAAGTGTTGAGAGAGTTTTACCCCTAATAGATCTGACACGACTCGATTTCAAATTAGCCGAGAACCAAAGTAATTATCAGATATTGAAAAATTAATACAAAAAAAATTTACTAACCTTTCGGTATTTGGTAACCATATTAAATTTCAACTAATTTGAAATCAAGTTACGTTGGATACCATTAGAGAAAAGCTATCCCAACACCTATTTAGAACCGAGATATTATTTAAAGAAAATTAAATTAATTTCATTTGAAACAACAAGTACTTGCTACCAACAATAATATTAAGGGCATGCATGGACTCGAAAAAATATGGTTAAAACCCTTTTTTGGTCCCTCAACTATTGTACGGACTCCTGATTTGGTCCATGAACTCAAAAAATCCTTGATTAAATCCTTGATTTGATCCTTACTGTTTACCATTTTTACCCCAATTTGGTCCTTCCGTTAAAAATTCAATGATGTATCCAGTTAACTAACGAAAAATGATGACATGTCAAAATATTATTAGAGATCAATACTATGCCATTAAAACACGTCAGATTTTAGCCAACAAAAAAAAATGTGGGGCCCACCTCCAGCAAAAACCATTATCTTCTCTCCTTTTTGCCATTCACACCCTAAACGGCAAACACCAACGGCCGCTGCTGGGTTCACAAGCTTTGGTTCTTTAAAGGAACCCAGGCGCGGGTTCGAGGGAACCCAGCGCCTGGGGTTCAAAGAATCCATTCGAAGAACCCACGCTTAGGTTCTTCGAAGGAACCCAGGCGCGGGTTCGAGGGAACCCAACGCCTGGGTTCAAAGAACCTAAGCGTGGGTTTGAAGAACCCAACAAGCTTGGGTTCTTCGAACCCGCGCCTGGGTTCGAACCCAAGCCTGGGTTTGAAGAACCCAGCAAGCTTGGGTTCTTTGAAGGAACCCAGGCTTGGGTTCTTCAACAAAAAAATAAATAAATAATTTCTGTATTTTTGTGGGTTTTGTTTGATGATAATGATGAGTTGATTGATGAAGTTTTTGTGGGTGTTGTTTGATGATGATGATGAATTGATTGATGAAGAAGGAAAGGAAGAGGAAGGAGAAAGGGAACGAGGAGTGCCCAGCTGGGTTTGAAGGATCCCATCGCCTGAGTTCGACGATCCCAGGCTCTAGGTCCAGGAAATGAAGAGGAAGGAGAAAGGGGACGAGGAAGGAGAAATAATTTTTAAAATTTTTATTGCCATGTCACAAGTTTTTGCCATGTTGTCTTTCACGTGGAGTAAAATTTTGACATGTCATCATCTTACCGTGAATTAACAGTACAGGTGGAGAGATGTTTAATGGAATGACCAAATTTGGGTAAAAACGGTAAACAGTATGGACTAAGTCAGGGATTTTTTTAGTTCAGGGACCAAATCGGGGGTCCGTACAATAATTGAGGGATCAAAAAGGGGGTTTAACCAAAAAATATTGGTGCTGTTTAATTAAACTTTAAAAAATAATTGATATAATAATTAATAATTATTAATTTAATAGATTAAAATTAATGTATAAACTACTATTTTTAAATAAAAAATTTTTTACTTGTTTTTTTAATAACATAATAAATATGACTTTTCATTAATTATTATAAAATTAATGCCAATTTTTATATTTTTTATATACATTTATGAAAAAAAAACACTTTTTTAACATATGTTTTTAAAATATAAATTAAAAAATTTCTTTGAAATGTGATAAAATTATTATAAATTAATAAATCTTTAATAAAAATAAACAAAATTTGCCTAATCTTAAAGTTATTGTTTATAGCATGACCACACCCATATATATATATATATATATTTTTATTTTGGTTTCCATCCAGTATCTCGGACTTCGCCCGATTAATCTGGATTGAACCACGTCGCGCACCTGAAAATGGTGAATGAGTCTCCCAACAAAGATTGTTGTGTACACAATGTCTCAAACAAACCGCTTACTACTTGATCCAATTCCTCTAGTATGACCACACCCGTATTGGTGCGATGAATTCCATGTTTTAAAGGGGGTGGTGAAATCGACAGAATTCCAACATGATCCTGAAGTGATGGTTAAGACTTTAAGAGTTAAGTTAAGACTTCCTTGTTTTGACCAATATTGTGTTTCTCAATACTCAATTGTCATTTTCTTTGCATTAGAGCTAAGCTACTCCAACCCACAACTAACAGGAGTCAACAAACAGTTGGCATCTTTGTTATTTGTTCAATGTTTCCCACATTTCCCTATGATTAATTAATCTTCTATTTTGTGTAGTCAATTTTCGTTTTGTTCCTAGAGATTCAAAGATTTGATTCACAAAACCAAATACAAATACTAAATAATAATAATAATAATAATAATAATAATAATAATAATAATAATAATAAAGAGAAAGTCTCACATGGTTGATAGTCAACCGTTTTTAGATTTTTTTTTTTATTTACAAAATTATGGATATACAAATTACAAAGGCATCTTCAAAATCATCTCTCTTACACTAACAAAGCCAATATTAACTAATTAAAGTTAATAAATTATGAATAAAGTGCATATTAGTTCTGATTTTAAAAAAATTAAAATCTTAATATTAAACAATATTGTTTCATTTAATTAAAATTTAATTTAAAATTCAAAATTTTATCTTATTAAATGTTAATACTTGAATTTAAAAACTAATTATACATTATAATATAATCAGTTTTGAAATTTACACATTAACATTTAATAAGATAGGTTTTTTATTTTTGAATGTAAAAATTAGTATTTAATAAGATAAATTTTTAAATTTTAAATTAAATTTTAATTAAATGAAATCACATCATTTAATATTAAAACTCTAATTATTTTAAAATCAAAACTAATATGCACTATACTCATAAATTATTTATAGTATACATAGATATAAAAAGGGGTAAAAAGGAAGTCAACCTCTCATGACTGTGCTTTCCATATGCCTTTTGTTGAAGAGCTATTATTTGTTATCTTTACAACTTTCTGTTTGGCTTGCCGTCTCTTTCTGCTGACATTTTCTCCAGCGCTCCCATTTGATTTTATTACAACATCAACCTTCACTATATGGTGATCAGAAGTCCCTTTTGAAGAGAAAACTGAGTATGATCCTGGGACAAATTTGAATGGTGAGTTTGGAGACGTCAAGATGTAATCTACCCGAGTTCCATACTTGCAAGTACCCTGGACGCCTGCAATTTCAACGCACCCAAAGCTCAATCAGTTTAATTAATCTAAGCTAACGCGTACTTTATTTGGATAATTTTGCATTTTTGTCCTTTGTTAATTACTTACTCTGGCCTTTGGCAATCACAACTACTGCCTCACATTCCCCTGCAAAGTCCTTTGCGTCTGTGTACTGTTTGCTCTTCAAAAACTTCATTACTTCAACCTTTGGAGTAGGCTTTCCCATCTCCTCATAGTACTACAAAAATTAAGCAGACAGTCTTGATTAAAACAAATTAAGAAACAGTAATTATTAATGTTTCCCAATGTAAAACAATTTCTGGGATGTACCTTTACAATGTCTGTCCACCTCTCCATGGAATAATCTGTTTCATCCAGTGAATTTAGGCCTCCGGCCAAAATATGTGGACCATCATCACCTTGGATTATTGCATTTATCTGTTTCATTCGCCAGTTTTCGTCAAGATGATCAAGATGAGTGCAATGGAAGTTTACTTCACCTGCCCCAGGCACGTCAACCGTGGCCTTGAGAACATTCCTGCATAATCCCAACATCCATTAGACATCAGTTTCTTCTTCACTTGGAAACACAGAAAGTGGGACTCTTGATGACAAAATCGCAACAACTTTCTGATCGCAACATGTTGTTTTACAGCGAAATGGCGTTAGGCGTTCGGTGCTGATAACAAAATTTTCCAATGGGAAGTCATTTTCTGATGCAAACGCAAAATTAAATTCACATTCCTCATTCCACACAATCATGCCTATGTTTAATAATTTTGGCCTACCTATATATTACAGAGAGAGTAATCTACATCTTACCTAACTTTAATTGGAGTACTCAAAGTTAATAATGGTTTTCTAGTTTCTACCAAAAATAAAGCAAGAAAATGGTTTTTTTGGAAAGGCCATATCTTCTTCAATTTTAATAATGGCAACTACCATGGATTATTCAGTAGGGGAAGGAAACATGACAGGAAAAAAAAAAGGCTATTAAGTATTCTGCAATTCTGCATGGTATGAAAATGGAAAACCATAGAAATTCATGGAAATTTATTGACTTATGAAAGAGAAAAAAAATAAAAAAATAAACCTAAGAACTTTAAAAGAAAGATTAAAAAAGGTGGAACTTCAGATTCTATCTCAAATTCTCAATGCGTACAGCTGTTGTGACATCCACCGACCACTACTGTACCCTCATAATTCCAAAAAGAAATGTGAAAAGCGAAAATTAAAATGTCATGATTTTTAAAATATTAAAGATTATTATGAAATTATATAAATATTTTAATAATTTTTTATTTATTATAATTTATCAAAAAAAATTATATTTTTTATATTTTTTGATACTTTAATTACTAAAATATTTTATATTTTACAAGCCCAAAACAAACTATTGGGATTCTAAGGATTAATTTGGGAATGGGATTGGCCAAAAAAATTTTGGAATTAGGAAAATTCTTACTTAGCCCATTCAGCATAGACTTTTACAAGAAGGGTTAATCATGAACTCATACAAAAAATTTTAAAAATTTGATAGCAATTATGAAATTCAGAAACTTACAAGAAAAATATCAACAGGTTTGAAGCCTCAGCATCTAAATAAATTTTTTTTTTTTAGATCAGAAGATCTTAAAAAAAAAAAAAATTAAATGGCATCAAAGGGATTACAAACAGATTCAATGTGGGATTTCTTCTGTACTTTTTTGAATGAGTATATTTTTTTTTAATTAAGTGGATGTACTATGTTTGACAAATTAATTAGTTTTTGAATAAATGAAAAAGTTATCAGATTTACTATTTAGGTTATATCATATTATAAGACAAAAAGTATTGATGGCAGAAGAAAACTTTAATCTTAAGGGTTTTATTTTTATTTAATATTTAAAATCATATAATTTATAATGATTTAAATTATAATAATTTAAAATTATAATATACAATAATATAAATATGGTTCTTAAAATTATAAATCATAATCTTACCTAAACAAATTAAATATATAATAATATTAATATATCATATTATATACTTATAATACGACAACATATTAGATTATACAATACATTTTCGTAAATAAAATTAACGTAAGAAGACAAGTTTAATTTTTCTTATGCAGAACAATTATGAAAAAAAAAGGGCAAAAAAAAAAAAAAACAATTAACAAAAAGTAAAAGAAAAAAAAAAATCATAGGACTGCTGGAAATTCTGAATTGAACGAGATGAAAAAACTCACCGGAAATCAGTGTCGTCGAAAATCTTCTGCACTTTCCACTGCTTGATCGGCCACTTGGACAGTATGGCGTTGCCGTACTCCGGCGCCCAACTCTCGGCGAAGACGTAGTTCATCCCCAGGGCTGCAGCCAAATCGGAGAGTGGCTTCATGGCTTTCTCTTCCTCCGCCTTCACATCTTGCAGCGCCAATATATCGGCATCCAACTCTCTCAACACTTCCAGAATCGTCTTCCTGCTTGTGAAGCCGCCGCCGACGCCATTAACGCCGGTTACCGAACTCCCTGAAAAACTCACCGTCGATCTCAGAGGAGCTTTTCCCTTCAAAATCCTACTTACAGAACTACTCCGGTAGTCCTTTTCATCTTCCGTAGAGCTCAATCGTCGGTTCCGGAGTAAAGAGATTTCGTTATCCGGTAAATTGATCGATACCCGTAACTTCGATTTTGCAAATTTCTGCTGTCTGGATAGATTTTCTGTGCCATTCATGGAATTTGAGTGCAGTGGAGACTGCTTCAGTATACTCCTCGGGCGATCATTCGTCGATTTGGCCCTCAGATTGACATCAAGAGAGCTTCTTCCATTACCGAAACCATCATTTTCATAGTCAAAGGTAGAAGAATTCTCAATCTTGGGCACTGCAGGTGCCATGGAAAACAGGGCAGCATTAAAAGTGGCTATCCTTATTGACTTCTCCGATTTCTGACCACACAATTCACCATTATGCTGACCCATTGAAGACCCATTAACGAGAGGAGTGGAAGTGGATTTCCCTAACTTCCTTATCACAACTCTTACCTTGGAGCGGCGGCGGCGGCGGATTGGCCACCGTAGACGGCTGCAGAGGCGGCGGAGCCTCTTGTTGAGGAGCCTGAGCATGGCTGAGAAATGGGTATCGATCAGAATTGGGTCTAAACCTTTTGATGACTGCATGAGAAGAACTGGAAGCGCTGTTTTTGCTGTGTTTAAGGCTTTTTGTTAGGGGGATGTTTTTGTCTTTGGCAGAGAAGGGAGAGGAGTTTTGAATGACTAAAATTTGGGGTTCGGTTAAGAGGTGGAAGAAATAAAAGAAGATTTCTGGGAATTGGGTAGGTGACACGTGGCAGAGAGAGAGTTTCGAAGTCCCCAACTGCCCCACTGCCAGCGAAATAAGATGG
>BPVZ01000001.1:6229921-6257124 GCA_020521535.1 Rubroshorea leprosula | reverse complement strand
ATCCTGAAATTTTTGGTGGATGTTTTCTTCGTTTTGGAATTTTTCATGTCAAAATTGTGTTTGGTTGCCCAGAAACTGCGAGAGAAAAAAAAAAAAAAGAAGGTAAATGTGTACTCTCGATTTTTCCTTTTCCTTTCTTTTTCTTAAGAGAGAAAAAAAAAAAGGGGGTCGTGATACTAATGTCACCGTGGTTTAGATGAGTTCACCTTTTGTCGTTTACTGGGAAGGCGAAAGGAACCTCAGATTTGTTAAAGCAGCTGTTTGACTCATCGTCAGTTTTTTCTGCAACCAAACAGAAGATGGGTTAGGGGTGGAGGAAGTTGTGGGTAATGGGTTTTGTTTCTGGTTGAGGATTAATTGTGGGTTTTAGCTGAACGAGACCCTTGATGGTTTGAATATGGTAGAATCTATTTTCGATTAGCTAATTGATTTCTGTTCTGTTGATAAATATGAGGATTGCTTGTAAATTTTGCTTGATGGGAGGTCCATTTAGCTTAATTTGCACTAACAAGGATTTGAATCTTGTTGGGTTTTAGATTTCAATATTGTGTTAATGCATGATATTTCCCCCCTTCTTTGTTAGAAGGCAGAATGTGGAGGTCCTGCTTGGTTTGCATTGCTTGCATGCCAGTATGCTAGATTTTGCTTGTAATTTAGACTTTTGTTGGAGAAGGACTGAACCCAATTTTTGTAACACTTATGTTCTTTTAACTCATTAAATGTCTAGAGAACGTTCATTCTGAAACTTTTGAATGAAAAAACAGGAGGATGATTATCTTCTTCCCCTCTTCTCATGTTATTTATGCAGTTGGAACTTTTGAATGAAAAAACAGGGGAAAGGGAAAACACAAGCATAGCTCGAGTTTCATTCTGAACTTATTAACAGAAAATTGTCTCAAATTTCCCCTCACTGATGACTTCAATTTTTCTAATTAAAATTGTTCAAAGAGGCAAACTTTGGTACTTTAACAGTGGCTTTTGAATTCTTTTGACAGAAATCATCTTTGAGGACAGTTGATACTTTTGCAGTGCAATGTGAAAAATGTTATAAATGGAGGGTGATTGATACTGAAGAAGAGTATGAGGAAATCCGAAGCACCATCCTTGAGGAGCCATTCATTTGTGGGAGAAAACCGGGTGTGTCTTGTGAGGATCCTGCTGATATTGAGTACAATGCGACTAGAACCTGGGTCATTGACAAGCCTGGTCTTCCAAAGACTCCTGAAGGTTTTAAGAGAAGCTTGGTACTTAGAAGAGACTACTCTAAACTGGATGCTTACTATATTACTCCTACAGGAAAGAGAGTCAGAACTCGCAATGAAATAGCATCCTTCATAGAGGCAAATCCACAATACAAAGGCATTTCCATTAAAGACTTTGATTTTGGGAGTCCAAAGGTTATGGAAGACACTATCCCTGCTGAGTATGTCAAAAAAAGTTCTAGTCCCAGTTCTAACAAAAAATCCAAAACATCAAAGGATGCTGTTTCAAATGGAACTGTTTTGCATCTTGAGTGAGGTCTACTGACCTTGGTCCTTGAACTTGTACTTTGGTCATGTATTTTCTAGTAGGTTGGTTTGAGAAGTCTGTTTTGGGGTTGGCTTTCTTCTTCTAGTTGTTGACTGCGCTATGGCAGTTAGGAAGTGCCAGGACTTCTTGGGATGTTAAGTTAAATATTATTGCTGAGGCTGTTAATCCAAGGATTGTTCTTATTCTTGTATCAGTCACATAGCAGTACCACATACAATGTGCAATCCTTTGAGGTGCCTCTTTGGTACTGGCTTCAAAGCAGGTATCTAACTTGTGACTGGTTTAGACGTCCACGTTCCATACTCTTTGAAGTGCAATTGCTGGTGATCATTTATTTACTTATTTTGAGCATATAGAACTCATAATAATAAGTCATATGACAAAAGATAATCATTCATTTTCTCAAACCCTAGCTCTTAACCGTTTAGACAATTCATTGGGTACGCGTTAAAATTTATCCAAATCTTTATATTTACCCACTTAAATTTATTAGAGGCAGAAGGAAGAATTTCTGTTGAAACTTGTTCCATATTTTTCAGAGGGTTAGCCGAGGGAGATCTGTTGACAGATTTTGCCAGTCTCCAGAAACACTGTGTTCTATTAAAAATGAGAGATTCTGTACAGATGCATGGTTAGGGTTACAAATTATGTACATGGGTCACTGAAGGAATTCTAAGATCAAACCATTCGTCCTGCTCTTCAAATGATGCCCAGATGCCCCTGTTGATAGTTCTCTACAACATTGATCTTCATATCTCCATTATTATAGAATTCATCATTTCAAGTCCTTCACATCATCCATGCACCAGCAACAAAACCACGAGAACCCCAGGGCGGCAGACAAAAAATCACAATCAACAAATGTCAATTACATCGCAACATCTTTCTGTTAGCTTTTATCGTCTCTGCTATGGTTGGCTGTTAATTGTCAGTATAAAAAAACCCTGTGGAATTCTTGCAACCTAAAGTGGTGACTTTTGACTTCCTAGTCAGGTTTAGTATACTCAAGCAGCATGTGTGGAGACCTGTAAATCTTCACTAGTGTCCAGTAAAGGACTTCTTCAACTCCAAGCTCACCCTCTGCTCTTGCAGCATATATATCTTCACATATAGCTATCAACCTACGTTTGAACAACATAACCCGATATAAATATATGAAATGAACCAAAAACTGCATTCTTTCCTATCTTAATGTGTAATGAAATATTATCATCTGATTTCTCATTAGCATGCTTCCATATTTTTGAAATTATTAAGTAATAGATCATTACCTGTCGCAGGAAGGCAGGTTTTCATAAGGTATTCTCATTCTTAAGTCAGAGCATTGAAGTCTGATAAACCTTCCAACCGCAAGCACAAACGTTATGTACAGACCCCAAATGCTGAACTTGCTGAGAGTGTCTCCAAGAATACCCTCTGAGGTAGTATTACAGCATTAGTAAAATATTAAATTCACAGTAGCTTATTACCAGATATGCATGACATAAGAATTGTTTTCCAGAACTTACGTGGTGGTGTTTCCTCAGATACTACAATGGCCATGGGTCCTGCCAAACCTCCACAGCCTCTTACATCAGATGAATTGATGTCATGGAAGGACCACCACTTAAAAGTTTCACGATTGATAATAAGATCTGCACTTACTCTGTTCACCTGTGAAAAGAAACAATGGTGTATCAGCTCTGTCAAATTAGATTACTTATGGCCATACTCGAGCTTGTTAGCTTAAAAAATATCACGAAAATCTTTAATCATCACTGATTAGCAAACAATACGGAGGTTTGGTACTTCAAATAGGCTGAGCTAGGAATGTTTCACCAGTGTCAATTGCTGATTGACCCCAGTAGAAAATTTTCCTTTAACGTAAGAGGAAAAGTTTGATGAGAAGTACCTCTTGATCAAAGTATCTGACCTCACCAGAACCAGTGACACGGAAGTATCTTGGGTAAAGATTATATATCCTAAAGCTGTTTGTAGAACCATTGAGAACCTTTTGGACATCAGATCGTTCTTGAAGATCCATAGGATCAGCTGATCTTTCATATTTTACAACTTCCTTACCCTTAGGTCGGTCCCTTGTAAGTACCCAAGTAAAAGTGATATCCATGTCCATGTCCCAGTCAAGGGACTGAATAAATCTGGCCTGAACCACTTCAGGAACAAGCCACAAAATACTTGAATCAGCCTGACAGCAGATTAACTGTATATCATTTTTATTATATGCGTCCAAATAATGTTGGGGATCAAGATTTGCATCAGAGTTGAGCTTATCCCATGGGAGCTTTTCACAGAGTGTTGTCTGATACAAGGGCAACCTTCCACTCGCAGTTCTAATGTCAATCTGAACATTTGCATCTTTGATGGGATTTGCAATATTTGTTGGGTTACCACTGCTGTACATCTGCACAAACAGAATAAATTCCATGGATATCAAGAGAGCAAATATTTCTTCTATGCGTAAATGCTAACGGTGATAGGCACTAGCAAAAAGCATTGACAACATCACCATGAATAAGCTGTCACCTTAAATGATAATTAAAAAAGGTATTTTTTTTATTTGCTATTATTATATTCTAAGTGTCATGAAAAAGATCAATGAACTTCCCAAAAGGGTACATGTTTAAGCATGGAATCAATCTGGAGATGGTTACTCCAGCTGGTAGCACTTCTCTTATTCAATGGTGTTTAAACCATATCCAGGTTATATCTTTCAACGCTTTTTCCTTCAACTTGATGGATCAAGTGCATAATGTATAAAAACCACTAGCCATTTCCCTGTCTAAGCATAATTTTTACCTTTCTGATGCAACATGAAAAATATTTTCTTTGGCCACCAACTATATGGTCACACAATTTATTATTCAAATAGAATAAGAAATCCTATGAGATACTTAAAGCATTTGCAAGGACATCATAACTAGAAGGTAGCAAAGGATCCCAAAAATTCAGCAGGATACCTTCCTGGAAATGATTCTCAAATTTGGCATTAACTGTACATATTGCAAACAACTAAGTGTTTCTGTTTTGTTCCTTACCAGCATTGGAGCCCAGATAACACAGAGTAGTATGAAGAACAGGCATATTCCGTTGCAGCATTTGGTCATCTTTGTTTGCTTCTCTCCTGGTTTATGTGTAGCTCTATTCAACACGGCATCACATTTGACAAGGTATAAACTTGCATATATATCCTCCAGCTAAGAAGAAGCCACAATATTAGCTTCCAAATTAAAAAATCAAATTATCCAATCAAGCAAATACTTGAATTACAAAGGGTGATAATAAAAACAACATCTTAAGCACCAATTTGAGGTCATGCTTTGTGCAACGGACAAGATAATGCTGTATGATATGGCTTTACGTTAAAACTTCAAAGCAATGTGATTTGAATACTATTATCCTCTTCCAAACAATTAATGGAACTATTTCCATGCAAAATATTCCAACAAGTTTGAAGAAATGCAACAACAGTATCTCCTGTGCTTCACATGCACCCCCAGATTCATTTTATCTTTTATTTAGGCAGTCGAATAGAAAGGATTTGGGCTAGGCTGGCAGTATGCACCACTTCATGGTAATACAATCTGATACATGCAGCCATGAACTGACAACGTTTCTTTATTATCTATGTGGGATTTTAGTTTCAGCATTGTAGGGTATTTTAAGTTTTGGAGAAATTACATAATTTTCTCAAGTTGAGGTTATTCTAAAACTAAAAGCAATTAGAACTTATGTTTCCAAGATGATTATGTGCTTGTTTATTAGGAAGTGTCAACAATAGAGAAAAGGAATAGTAAAAAGCCTATATCTATATTAAATATCCACAATTCATGTTTCAGTTACCTTCTAAATTGATAAGCCGTTCAGTTTATTGAAGATGTGGATTCCCATTATTATTGTTCTGTCATCTTGGGTTTTAAAAACTCAAAATATATCTAAACTTTCTTCTTAGTATCCTTATTCAAGTTTTATATAAACATGTTCTTCCACCGTAAAGACACTATAATTTTCCTAAACCTAAGTTCCCTATCTGCTAATTACACAAACTCCTTATTCATCCAATGTAAAAGCTATTTACATTATTTCTGACATTTCAGCCAACAAAGCAAATTTAGTTTCAATTGGGAGCTAAAAATTGAAATAAATATACTTACTTTTAGCCAGTCATACATGGTCAAAGACGTGGTTGTGCATGACCAGTCAAGCACACATCGTAGTTCATACAGGAATGGAAGAGCCCGGTAAAGTCTATAGCACAAGTAATTTATTCGTGAAACCTCACTGGTCAAAAACTGCCTATACAAGGTACTCTTTTGAGGGATTCCATGTCGAATTTGTATAGCCTGAAGTGCTAGAGAGACTGCTTTAGCAAGAAATACAGCACAAAGTGCTAGCACTCCAGCATTTTGGTGCGAGGGTTCCATCTCCCATGCATATTTCGTAACTGAATATGTGAAGAGAATGAGGTTGAAAAGGTAGAAAATCACTTTTCCTGTGGCGAATGAACAAAGATAAAGTATGCGATCTAGAACAATCAAGAAAAAGATTATCTGCAACAAGAAAGCATTTGATCCAGTTAAGAGTCATCCAAGCCTGAACAGCCTAATACAGAGGACAAGAAGAACAAAGACTTAAATAGAAATAGACTTACTATTAGGATAAATACAAACTCTTTAGGAAACTGATCCTCAAGCTGATAAACGTCAAGAAATTCGCTGTTATTTTTAATAACAGACTGGTAGAAAATTGCAACTAAAAAGAACACAGTCAAATCTGCACCAAATACGTAAGCATAGAGATCAAGTTCTCTTTTTCCACCTCCAATTACGGAGAGGATTGGGTATTGGAATCCAACTTCTTCAACAAACCCAGTATCTTGTGCTTTAAGGATTTCCCTTGCTACATCTGCTGCAGGAGTTAGTGATTTATACCAATCTGCTGAGCTACACCCTGCCAAAGGGGAGGCATACACCACCTCGAGAACAACCAAGGCCATGTCTGGGTTCTCTTTACTTCTTTCAATACTTTGAACCTGAACCCTGCTCGCAAAAGGGCAATGATTAGGGTTTTTTCCCTCACATCTCTCATCATGAACAATTCTAAGCAGTTCATTTACTCCAGATTCAATCCTTTCTGGTTGTATACCATCCTCTGGCCATGAGTGGACATCCATAGACACTTGCACAAAATATGGAGGAGATTCAGCACCTTGGATCAGTGATTTCCAGTACCTATAGAAGCTTCTAATTATCATTGTCACCATGGTCATCATCCAGTGAAGCAGCTCCTGCACCTTTTCAGTCCAACTATAGTTCATATGAGCCTTGTTTCTATAGAGAACATTCTTCTTTCGGAAACTGAATTCTGTGCAAGGCATCCATTCACCATCTTTTGCACTTATAGAGCTCTGTAATAGGGTAAACAAGTAGACAAGGAAAAGAGGCAATGAACTCACAACAAAGGATGACTTAATCTTATGTGCAGGAAATCCTAATTCATGGAGCAGGTCTGAACTGATGGTGAACCCACAGTGCTGGATCAAAATTTGGTACAGATACTGAAGCAATATATAAACTTCTGTGTAAATCAGCATAATAACCCAGAAGATATAACTTGGCCCAGTACTCACGCATAGAGCATACAAGAAGAGAGCTGCAAGATACCCCATAGAAAGCAAACTGAAGTTCCATAGAAAGACAAGAACAAAGCAACAGTAACAGACAATATCATTATTAGATCGCATTTGAGACCATATGTGACAGAAAATCCTCCCTATCTGCAAACTGGTAGCGTCGGAACCCATGTCAGACTGCAAAGAAGATGACCGGTCAAAATTCATGTCCTTTGTTTTCTGGCTTTCCATCTCATCAAATACCTCATCCCCCAGAGAATCATGCTCACTCACATCCGTGTCTTCTTTTGTTATGTTCAAGAAATTCACAAGGTTGTTAACTGCCTGATTGCCGATGGACTGCACCTGGGAAACACCATCACCTATGAGGTTTACTGCAGAAATTAAAGGGTTTTCCTTTGCTTGCTCCCTTTTTTCTGAATCAAAAAATTCACTATGGAAATCCTGTTCAATTTCAGTGATCTCGCAAGGCAGAGATTCCATGGAATGCTTTGAAGACTCCATAGTTGCAGGACTTTCTCTTTGCTTATTCGCAACAAATTCTTGAACTTCAGGAGGTAAAACTGAATCTCTCCTAGTAAATTGCTCATTTTTTCTAAGAACGCCATCCTCTTTATCAGGGGTCCCAACATCCCTATTTGAGGCACATGAAGTACTCCTCCTTCTTAGGCCTTCAACACCAGGAGAAGAATCATCAAGATTTGCAGTTGAATTCATGCTGTGAAGCTGTGTTTGCAAGTTGAGCATCTCAGACTTCATTTTCTCTACCTGCAAGTTTCGCTGGCGTTTCTTCTCCTCAGATTCACGTATATGATGTAGCTGTGCAGTTTTCCAAGCAGCTCTTTTCTCTTGCTCACAGACAATAGCACCAATTTGCTCCGCTTCTAGATAACGTGACACATAATCAAACTCTGGAGATGAGAACATATATGACTGAAGTGATACCAACATAAATATGATGATCTCGACAAGTGCAGATCTTGAAGTAATCCGGAACCCATAGTCATACTTGTAAAATCCAATAACTTCATATATGTAATCAATAGTTTCACACTTCCCATCGCTAAATTCACCCACAAATGGAGACTGATAGGCAAGAGAAAGAACAATTAGAGCAAAATTGTACATTCGCAAGAACTTGAATATTTTGTTCTTCTTCTTGAGTATCTTTATTCTCATTCGGAAGAAAACAAGAGCAAAGGCAAGATAACCAAGATGTAAAATGTCATATTCAAGAGTTCCAGTAATCAAAATCAGCGCAAGGACTAGATCCAACAGATGGCAGTAACAATAAAGCCTCAAGTAGTCAAGAATTGTCCACATGCTTTTTGTTTCAAAAGAAAGATCTCGCCAAACAAATAAGTTTTTACGTTGAGACATCATTTGGCGATATGTTGATGACCCTGAGAAACTGGATGAATGATCAGCTCGAAGCTTGAAAGTAGATAGCAGAAACACCACAGAATAGCTGATAAGCACTCTGGGATCATCAACAATCAATCCTGCAGGAAAAGGGAAACAGAAATTAGCAGGTTTGATTTCAACTTATTTGATGTACAGACAGACTGATTTTAAATGATACTTATAGTTAAAGGTGGAACATTGGCACAATTACTTGAACTCCTAGCAGAATATTACAACAACCTAAAGCCAGTGTGAAAGGGTCTAAAAGCTCATAAAATGCATGGAATAAACTTATATCCATGATTCTTCCACATCAGACGGAGTAAATGCAGCCAAGTAACTGGTTCCTTTTGTTTATCAACAAATACAAGGCTAATGCAAAGATACAAGTTGTTTAATTGAACTCTTCTACCAGTCAAAAGCAAATAAGAAGTGTTTGTGGAACTTATTAAGGTGTAAATACAAGCTGTTTAAGAGAACAATACCCAGCCAACAGCTCCTGCAATATTTGAAATACAGAGTTGATATCCTCCAGCAATCATGGCAATGTATATCAGTCTCACTCGGAAAATGCTGACTCAAAGGAAACATGTAATTCCAGATGGCAAAATACTCAAGGATGAGAATGGAAGCAAATAAGAAGACAAGTACCGGCCATAATTTACATATGAGGCGGCGATGCAGAAGAACACAAGCAGCAAGCAATGCAATATACAGCAGAGAAATGACATTCAACAGAGCAAAACTTGCAAGAAGCAGCGCAACCATGTTTATCTCGAGACCATAGAGGTTAAACATATTTTCAAACAAAAATTTCAAATATATTTTTAAGAGACTCTTTTGTGTTTCAAATCTCTCTTTTCTCAAAGCAACTATCTGCTTCTTGTTCCACTTTTGACTCTCTTTGGTGCTTCCCCAGAAATATCCAAATGAAGATTTTTTACTGCTGCTACTCTCAGAGCCTTCTGCTCTCGAGGACCCAATATGAGGTGCTTGAGATAAAACGGGGGCAAAAGATGTCCATGAATTGTTTGACCCCTCTTGTCTTATAGATATAGCTTCAGAACTTGATGGCTTATTTTCCTCACTGAACTCAGGACCATTGATGAAGGCATCTTCAGCTGACACAAACAAAGGACAAAGCTCTCCCCACTTGCCTTTGTTTGAAAAGGCACTTGGCATCCTCTCCAACCATCTGAAGATATTGTACTGAAGGATGCATGCAGCAATTACCAGAACTTTTGCTCTCAAGCCTGATTCTATACCCCAAAAGCCAGGCTCATACACATGTAAACCTAAAAAAAGGGATACATCAGAATGCTTTTGCCCAGGAAACATCTTGGCTTGTTTACCCCACATTTGAAAAAGATAGTCTATTGTCACTGATAATCCAGTATAAACTAGAAACAATTTGGATGGGATCCGAGAAGCTTTAGGTAAGGCTGAACAGATGACAAAGCCAAGTAGATACAAGAATCCTAATGCACTAATTGGTGATAAAGATGCATAGAATAATGCAATAAACAAGATCTTCTGACTATGCCAAATCAGAAAGCGCTTGGTAAACCCAAGTACTCCATTTTCTAATGGATTAGGATCATCAGTCTTATAATGCTTGCTCTGTCTCCTTTCATAGCTATAAAGTTGCATCACAATAAGAACTGCTAGAGATTCCCAAATGTTATTCAACAATGAAGCTTCAGAGTCGTAACCCAAATAAAAATGGAGATCTATGAACCCAGAAAACCAAATCTTGAAGGTGGCAAAAGTGCTCAAGCTATAGATGAAAATAAACACTGTGATTGCATATGCTTTTAACGGAAACCATAGGCGCCTTTTGGTTTTTTCAACAAGTTGTCTCCCAATGATCCAAAATAAGAGAAGGAACATGTATCCAAATGAAATGTAGTTGGGTGTCACCAGGT
Organism: Rubroshorea leprosula; assembly: GCA_020521535.1. NCBI lineage: Eukaryota > Viridiplantae > Streptophyta > Magnoliopsida > Malvales > Dipterocarpaceae > Rubroshorea > Rubroshorea leprosula. The sequence goes on along the minus strand of BPVZ01000001.1, from coordinate 6,246,636 downwards.
ACACTGTCAGGAGAATTGTCAAAAAAGCAATGTAGGTTCCACATGATCGATATATTGAAAGAAACTTCTGCCCAATTTCACTGAGGAAAGACGCTATCCTTTTCTCTGCAAGAACATAAAACAAAATATGAACAAAATGCAGGCAGCGAAGCACTAACCAGAAGAGTAGCCAGAGTAGTATGAAAGCACAAATCAAACAATGGCTGTAGATACAGCAACCACTAAAACTTCTTATAGAGAAACTAGTCAGGTATTCTATAAACACCTGACATCTGGCCCAGAGTTAGTTCTTAATAATCTCAAACCAGATCATGCTTAGATCTATAAAGCCAGCAGAATTACTGTAATAAAAACCAATTGATTCTAGTTCCAGCACACTAAATGTAAGAAGAAACTCAAACACAATTTTAACTTTATAAATAGTTCTCTATCTAGAGAATAACTTTATTGGATGGTTATTTTGGCAGTTATAAAATTGGTTGTACTCCTAAATGTTGCACTATCTCACCATAGTATCGCCAAAACCATAACATGTAAGCTACATCAAATAGTTAAGTTCCATTAGCATTGAGATTTAAATTGGAAACTCAAAACTTGTCCTAGCTACATAAAAGATGAGATTGTACCATGCGAAAGATTATCATGGCTACGTGATGCAGTTGTGGTAGCAAATACTGACAAGAGAACCGATTTGTTCAGAGCAGCTTTCAAGACACTAAATCCAACAGGAGGCCTGGGGGTGTGCTCCACTATTACTGAGAATGAAACCATCATCTCAAGACCATGGTTATGAATTGCACAGAAGCAAGCAAGCAAAGCTATTTCCAAGAAGTCCCAGGAACTGTAATGTTTAAGGAGACCTGCATCAGTTCATATAAAGATGACTGTTTAGTTCTTTTTTCTTGGTCAGATTTCAACCTGACATAAAAGAATATGCCAAAATCCCTTAAGAAAATTAATTACTAATCACGACCATGTCCTAGAATGAAGTTCAGCAAATTTAACTAAATGCATACCTAACTGTGATAAGATCTCCAAGCTTAATGAGCCTTTTTGCTCCAACTCACTAGAGATCAAATCAATCTGAAGAATGTACAATAGTGCAAAGTGAGCTTCGCATAGAAGAATCAGGCACTGCCGTATCTTTCTGCTGATGTTGTGGCTCAAAAGATATATCAAAAAGAATATCACTGAAATGCAGATAGGAACATGATATAAATCAGAAAGTGGCAGGAACACATTGTCACTCAGCAGTTCATACTTTTAAAAATGCCAATTACAAAAGAAATTGAGTCAATGCCTTATGCTAAAGGTCAATTTAAAATAATAAACTTGAATAGTTAGGGGTCTGAAAGAACGTACTATATACAGCATGGATAAATCCTGGTTTCATGGCAATGATGAATATCATTGCCAGCACGATAGCTCGAGAGCATTTGCGCAGTCCCCATGCAATTGTGGCCATAATGAATACCTTGGTCTCCCCTTCCACTAAAGTAAAGGATATCAAAATGTAATTATGTACATTAAAGGATAACAATAAGTCACTAAAAATTTGATTTTCAGGAACATATCTAGAAGAACATATGAAATTTAAGGGAATATATTGTAGAACATGCAAAGGTAATAAATGTCATCATAAAACCTGAGCTGATAGTTTGTTTCACTAATGGATTCAAACAAAATGAAAAATAATAATAATAATAATAATAATTAACATAGTAGGATTGGAATCATTCTGACACTTTTTGGAATTGCCTGATAAATGGTTGGATTTAGATTCACCATTCCTTGATTCAAATCATCCATATTGTTTGCTTGCTTTTCTTGTTAGGGTTTCCTTATCTTGTGAACTGATCATATCAATATAAATAAAGTGGTGGCACACCAGATTTGAGTGTGACCAATATTTCCAACCTCTCTTCTCTTCTCTCCTTTCTTTTCTTCCCTTCTCTTCTATTTTTGCCAATTTACAATGTTAATAGAAATAAATAACTTTATTACACTTTAAATATAAAATCTCATACCTTCCACAGTGCAGCTGTTATTAGGTGATGGCCCATCTTCATCAGTTAGGTAGAGGAAAACAGAGTTATTAACAAGATTGACCAAAGCAACCAGAATTCCAAGACAAAATTGTGCAAGCAAAAAGAACCCAGGTATAGGATAATGCCATAACCCAACCATCTCCCAAATCTCCATATCCTGCATGCATATAAAGAAGATGAAATGAGAAAGAATTTCAACCATAAGCTTTTTTGATAATATGAGCATGAAACCAACAGAAGAGAGGATTACCTTCCCAAGTTTCTTATTCAAGAATGCAAAAGCAACATTGAAAATGTAGGTGCTAACAGCCCAAAAAAGAATGAAGACGAGAAGGAGCCCATTTAACCGGTGCAACCGAAACAGGGAAGGAAAGGCATATACAACATAGCCAACATATACAAGCAACCCAAATGCGCAGATACTTGCAAAATGGAAACTCCAAAAGGATAGAGCAAACAAGGAGACCTGTCAAATTCACCATCAATTCTCTCATATAAACCACAAAGATTGATAGGTAAACCACAATATTGATAGGTTCAAGAGGAAACAAAAATCATATGATGGCATGCATGACTAATGCCAAGATCAAGACAAAAATAGAGGTTATTAGTGCTTTTGCCATAGAGCATGATACTTGGGTTAGAAAGAAGAATAACTTTAGCAGTTTGAGAAACATACTGGGAAACCATATGTGAAAAAGTTGATGCTGAAAGTGCGGAAAACTGCACGCCTTAATAAAACATTGGTATTCCTTACACCAGATCTGCAAAGCCAACACAATTAGGTTCATACATATCACAGTATGAAACATAGTGATGAAAACTTTAGCAAAGAGAAGCATAAAAGAAACAACATTTTTCTAGCCAAGCAGCAGAGAAAAGCACAAAGCACACTGCAAGTACATACCCAAAACACAAATATTGATAACTCAATATATCTAAAGTAGGCAGTCCATTATTCCATTCTCCAAAAGCATGCTAGCTGTGGAAAGCAGCCAATTTAGAAGTCCAAATCCATGGCATTGTTTTCATTCTTCTCTTAACTTCCTCTGTTTGTACATAGTCTTCTTACAACAAGACCATGACATTATCTTCAGTTGGAAGTTTATGTTAAAGCAGGACAAAGGAAATTTTCTAACTTAGATTTCACAATATAAGAAGACATCTTGACTCTATTAAAACAAGGAAATTTCCATTCAAACCACCGCATGTTCACAAGAACAGCGGTTGATGGAGAGGAAGAAACCTTCAGGATATGCTGGAACAAGAAAATCACCAACTTGACAAGGTAAAGCAACTCAATTGCAACAGAGAAAAAAATGAAAATTTTTGCTAAGAGATAATAACCGTCACCAGCTAACCCTTCCTAGGACCCACTTTGATAGGACGGTAAAAAGGGTAATAAAAGGAGAGATGTAACTCTTCAGCAATCTTTCAAAGTAAACTATTTGAAATGATATTAATGACAGCAAACCTTGATTCACGAATGAAAAATGAATGCTTTGAGGGAAGCAGTTGCTCTGTCAAGTTACTTTCTCCCATGGACATAATAAAATCCATTTCCTCCAAATCGCATTTAACATAAGATAGCTGCACAGAAAGAAGGACAGTTAAAAAGCAGAAGCGATCACCAAGAACAGAGCTGTTCAGAAAGCTGAAAATATTCAAAAACACATGAGATATACTAAAATGCAGTGAATTTGCAGACATAAATTCTTTTCAGCATCAGTTAAAGACTACCCTAATAACTTTAAACAGAATCAAATCTTAGCAATATGAACAAAGCATACCATTATATAGAAAATTACAAGAGAAACACCAGAGCAAATTTCAGGCCACTCAGATGTTGCACATATTTTGAAGAGACCAACAAAATCAGCTATCCACTGAAACATACTTGAGAACTCTATTGGAAGCTGAAACACATAGAGCATGAAAATATTGAAGCCTGCATACAGCTGGAGAGGCTTCCACCATCTTCAAAAGCAAGTAAAAGGACATGGAAACTCAAGAGATCAATAACTAGTATGAGAAAAACATCTATAAGAGAGAAATGAAATGAGAGCCATTGGACATAGTCTCCAAGCAGTCAAAGAGAGATTACCTGAACAGTCCTAGAAAATTGCTTGTCAAAGACCAATCAACAAGACCAACACAACTGCCAATGAAAAATGGCAAAGAAATCCATGAGGGATGGCTAATTCCCACGACCAACTGAACAACAGGTAGCAGCAAACAGGAGGCAACTCTGAGATGTGAACCTTGAGTGAAGCAAAGCACAAAAATAGTTCAATATCAGTTTTCTTTCCAATTATATGAAACAAACATTTAAAAGTTATACCGTTCATTAACCTTAGGGACTATTTAAGATAATACTTTAACTTTTTGATGTTTGTTATGGTGCCAATGGAAAAGGAAATGCAGCAACAACAATGCTTAAGCATGTATCAAGAATTTCAACATAGCAAACTGCAACTTTATTTCATTTTGTGCAGGAGACAGATTTTTAACACCAAGTCAAGTACACAACCAACAACCAATGTTCTGCTCTGGTATCATAAAATACCAATGATTTACATTCATTAAAGATTCAAAATAATTTAATAATCCTGTTAATCCAGTTTCAATATTGCCAAAACCCTTATCTATATAAAAGAATGATGAAGCAAGAACCACATACAAGAAAAATCAGGACAGAATAAACTAGAGCATCATATTACAGACTTTTAGGATCAAACCACACAAGTTTTTCGTCAACAATACATTTTAACCCTTTCAGGTGGACTTTGGTTTGTAGAACTCTCCTTTTAGGAGAGATAAAAAGAAAGAAAGGTCACTAAATGAAAAATAATTAGAGTTGTAATGAAATACTTACAAACCTAAATGTTCAATGGCTGTTAGGAAATGACCCCAACAAGAATCCCTCCATGGAGCAAGACCTAATCTGTTCCCATATATATCAAGCAGAGCCACCAAAACTACTAGCAGTTGTAAAACCAATAAATATATTACATAGGGAAATTTCCAAGATTGGAGTCTGCAAGTCCAAAGGCATAGAAGAAGAGAAAAGTTATCAGAACATGCAAAGCGAATGAAAGAAGGGAAAATAGAAAAGAGAACCAAATTGAAAGAAAAATGAACCTTACATCATAAAACCAATTAGCTTCGCCCACCAAGCATCTGTTACACTCCATTTATAACCCTCAACAACCCATATGGTAAGATATATTGCTTGTAAAAGAAAAACCAGTAGGGAGAAGATTATAACAGGCCACAGTAAGAAGTATCTCCTCCAAAAGCGAAAACCTACAAGAAAGTAATCCTATGTTATTTTGTAGGAAAAAAAAAGAAACGAGTGACAGCCCTGAAAGTATCAGTTAGGTTTCTAAATGACACCAATAAGAGATAAGTTCAATAACACAAGTGCAAGATCTCCATAAAAATCCCAAACTCCTTTCTCCTAGACTCTTAAATTAAAGAGGAACAAATAATTTAGATTTCTTAGCATTTAGAAACTCATTAAAGGACTTAAACTAAGCATTTATTAAAACCAAATTCAATCTTTCACTTAATCAAAAACCACCATATAATAAGGTGGAACTGGCACGTAGCCAACTTCTGCTAGAATTTGTTAGTTATTGACAGAGCTACCTGTGGAACTGCTCCAATCATCTATTTCAAGGATTATGGTCCCATCCATGAATGGAATGAGGTTCTGGAAGGAGTGAATTGAAAATGAACAACCTCTTAGCAGCTAGCATTTTGCAAAAGTGGCTTCTATCAAGTCAAAACTTGAACCAACGCTTTTGCATTTGTCAACACAATCAGACATGCAGATATGCAACATATATTTTCTGCTCTCCTTTTTATGTAGGGCATTTGTGACAAACAAACTCAGAATTGAGCAAGTAATAAAGAAATGTATTGCATTCATGTCTTTGTTATGGAACAGAACAGAATTAATACCATGAGAAGCTCAGATAACATTTAACCTAAAGAATTCATTTTGTTCTAAAAAAGCCATGCATGAACGAGGATTAAGCTTGCTTCCCAACCTAGTCATTAAGAGACTCAATAATCCAGCAGTTTATATGAACTGTTGTTCACTTAAGTTCAACCAGTTATACATATGTTCCATGAAGCCATCTTTTGTTGCTTATGGAAGGAGCTTACAACGAAGGAAAAAACAATCAAAAGCAAAAGAAGAATTGTGGATGACAGAACTATAGAAGAGCAATTACACTACAAACATGAAAAGCAATTTACCTATTTGTGATGCAGTAAACTGAATGAGAAGGAAAGCTATCAAATCAATGAGAGATAGCAAACTCCAATTGATAAATGCAGCTGCAAAAGGGGAAAACATGAAAAAAAGATAGTAATTAATCTTGCAGTAAAGCACACATAAACTTATTTAGTATCTATGCACTAACTCTATTTCATAATGATGAGCTACAAACATTTTCATGGCTCAATTTCCTCAGTCTACACGGTTAGAAAAGAAACTTGGCAAGTTTATACCATCATCAACCTGCTAAGTAGGTGCATTGTCTATATTATAACCAAATTATTTCCACATGAGACAGAGTCCATGATTGAAATTTTACACGTAAAACTATATCAGTAACAAGACTGAGCACATGCACGATGTAACCACTAGCACAGACACTTACAGGCAATAAGAACATGCAAGGATGCAGAAGAGAGAAACCAAGTCAATGAAGAATCAAAAGAACTAAAGCAAAATTAAACAGATAGAAAACACAGAACAATGCATGATACAAATAAATTGCCCAAAAGGAGAGAAAAATGGTTATCAAGCTCCTAACACAAAATTCCATATTTCCATATTTCCACCAAAAAAAGCTCCTAACACAAAATGGAGCCTGATAATTGAGCTCAAATTATCATTTTCTGGAAAATAAAAAATTGACAAAGCATAATAAACATGAAAATGAAATGAAGAAGAAATAACAATAATAAGCACTTACAGGTGAGAAGCAGTAGAGGTAGCAGAAAACCTGCGAGAAAATTCCCCATGAGATAGCTGTTAATGCCACCAATACCAGATCATTCCAGTCTTGATATTTCGCTATCAACCCAACAAATCCCTTCGTGGGTTTTCAATTTCCAACTAAATCATTAAAACCCATTTCACATGGAATTCAAATTTCCTCAAAAAGACAGGAGCTTTGAATCAAGAAAAACTCCAGACGTCGGGAGGGATAATAATGGAACAAACGGAAATCAGTTAACGGGGTTTACTAATATTAATCTGAAAATCAAAATGATCTACCTTCTATATGCCTAAAAAAATTTTCAATCATTTTAGAAAAAATAAATTAGAATTTTATCTGAAGGCTAACTACCATTCCAAACAGAAGGTCTAGAATTGGTAGGTGAAGATTTATGATATTGAAGAAAACAAAGTAGTAATGGGATTTAGGAGAAAGCTTCCAGATTTTGGCTAAGTCAAGCAAAATTACGAATTTCTTAGAAAAGCTGCAATCTTTGAGGGCCAATCAGAACCCTTCACTTTCTTCCACGTTCTTATTGGTAGAGAGAAGAAGATATGATAGCTTGTTTCAAAAGCGTAGATCAGTGGGGGAATTTCATAGAAAGTTTGAGGGTATTACGGTCACATAAAAAAAAAGTGCGTCGGGTGTTCACCGGAAATGGGTCGGGCTTGAGGAATTGCTGTCAAAATGGGTAGATCAGCGGCGTCGTTTTAGGACTTGCCGCGCCAAAATTCAACCTTGCTTTCCCTTTAGACCCCACGTAGATGTTTGGTTGGCAAATTTTCCACCAAAGTTTTTTAAATTTTTTTTCTTTATCATATTTTTACATATTAATCTTATAAAAAAATAAATTTTATTAAAAAATATTATAATAAAATGAAAATAATATTTTTAATTGGTAAATTTTTTTTTAAAAAAATTCTCTGGCTTTTTTTATATGAGACCAATTTGATAAATTTTTTTACTAATTTTTTTATATTAATTTCTTACTAAATACTAAAAAACTAATAATTCAATGCAATTCTATTAAAACTTTATTATAAAATTTATTTTATATAACACTTATCAATTTTTTATATAATACTTTTTGAATTATTCTTTTAATAAATTTTTTTTTAATAAAATTAATCCTCTAACCAAACCAAACCAAATAGAGTGCACATGTCTTTTGAATGAAAATTGACTCGACCAGTCCTTGCCATGGTAGAGGACATGTTCTTGAGGGTGTTTGGTCAACTTTAGAAAAGCATTCATTTTAAATGCAAGTTTTTCTCTTGTACATTTAGAAATTTATTGAAGAAAAATTCTAAAATTCATTTTAAAAATAATTTTTAAGTAAGATTTGAAAAAAATTTTAATATATAACATTTACAAATTTACTTAAAAACTATTTCAAAAATTAACTAAATCATTTTAAAACTTATTTAAATGTTATTTTTAAAACCAATTTTTTTTACCAACTATCTAAATAACTTAATAGTTATCTTTTTTTATTGGAAGTAAAAGATCTTAAATTCGAGTCGCATGGCATACGGATGGGTTGAGATAAATGATAGAAGATAATTATCTGCAACCAAGATAAAAAATAAAAATAAAAAAAATAAAAAAATAAAAACCAATTTTTAAATTCCACTCCAATAGGTTTTCAAATTTATCTTCCTCGTCCTCAATCTGCCTGTCTCCCTGTCTGGCTTTCTTAAGAGCTCGAGCTCTCGGCCCAAAGAAGCCCTTACAACAAGCTGGGCCAAACGCACAACACACACGAAACGAATTCCTCTTCTGTGCTTCTCTATTACAGGCCTCCAAAGATTTTAATTTTAATGGCCCATTTTCAATTGAATACCCATAATAAACATGGTTTTTAAACCTGGCCTGATTTGGTCGGTTGAACTGGATTTTGGTTACAAAATGGATCTGGTATATAAACCTAACTTATTTTTTAAGAGAAACCTGGTCAACGTGGCTGACTCCGCAAACTCATTGACCCGAGGGTTTTTGTTTGAAAACATTTTTGGGTATGTTATTCTTTAGTTTATATATTTTTTTATTTTAAAAATATATAAAATATTAATTAAAATAAATATTAAATCTATAAAATATATTTTATATATATTTTAGGGTGTTAAAAAATTAAAAAACTTACAATTACAGTTACAGATCAATATTATCAAATTAAATTTTAGTTAGTTTCAAAATCTTTTTTTAGCTTTTTATATGCATGCCATCTTTTTAAATTGCATGTATTCAATTAAATTTAACTTTTTAAATTGCTCTTAAGAGTATTTGCAAGTTTTTAAATTTTATATTAAAAACAAGATAACATTAGGTTTTTTTTTTAATAGGTCAGATGATGAATTATATAATAGATGAAAGTCTTTTTTTTATTGAATCCCTCTTCACCCATTCTAAAATTTAAATTTAAAATTTTTAATGTGAAGGTATAAATTATTAATTACTAAAACATCTTTTAAAAAATAAAATTATATTTTTTATTTTAATTACATAATAAAAATTAACAAGGTAACATTAGTGTATGGTAATAAAAAAAAAATTTAAAAATTAAAAAAGTAAACTTTTTAGTTGGTTAGTCAAGATGTTGAAATAATGTCCTTGTCCCCGTGACAGGGATCTTCGTGAGAATTAGGGAGTAATTGCCATTGCTAGACCCTAAGCTTACAATGTAAGCACTTCAGGCTCTCAACCTAAAAGAATCCATCTTAATGTTGGGCATTGGCTCGGAGAAACTAGCAGATCTAGCTTACCAAATAAAAGCTTCTTAAGAGATTTCCATCCAAAGTTTTGAGAGAAGATTGAAAAAACACAGAACAATGTGAAAAGACAAGCAATTGTCCATTATAAAGTTCAGGAAGGCAGAGATACGAATGTTGTTAATGATTGTGACCATACCTCAACTTGTAGAGTATGTGATTCCTTGCAGACATGTCATGATTGTCATTCAAAGTGAAAGAGTTAACACTTTGATGACCATGTATCCCCTTGTTATGGAAAACAAGCTTACATTGATACATATGAACATTGTATAATCATCTCAAGAAATGGCAAGATGGGAAGAGATAGGCATGCCTATGACTGATATACTTTGCTGCAAGGAAAATGTCTAGGAGACCCAAAAGAAAAGACATTTAGAAGAATGAGAGATTATTAGTGGATCAAACCAAACCTAAGTAGGAAGAATAGGGCACGTTATGGCCACCACTACTAATAATAATATTATAATAAAAAAATTACAAAATATTAATTTTATTTAATTTAATTGATAAAAATAATTAATAATAATTGATAAAATAATTAATATTTATTAATTAATAAAATAATATTTTTAAATATTATTTAAAAATAAAATATAAATTTTAATTACCTTAATAACATTAATATTAATGGTAATGAGTGATGACTTGTTAATTAGAGAACATAAAATGAAAAAAAAAAAAAAATCTACGTTGCCCTTACAAATGCGACGTGGCAATTGCATCTCAATGTTCAGAGACGCTGGGAATTTTAGAAGCAGCTAGAAGATGGTGGCTTGTGGACACCTTTTCTTCTTCTCAAGCTTCTTCTTAATCTCTCAGGCTCTTGGAGCTTCTCAGTGCTCAATACAGGGTCAGTTTCTCTTGTCTTTTAGCTCTCCTTTTTAATTTGCATACCAATTTACGCAAATTTCAGTGATATTTTAAGTGGGTTTTGTTGGGAGGCTGTAGGATTCAGTTGAAACTTCGGGTAGTTAATGTTTGTAGTTGATCAGATTGATTGGCACGAGCATTTGATTTATGGGTTTTGTTAGATAATCCCAAAGCTTTTTGATTATGGGTTTTTCCGGTTAGTCCCACATCAAAAGGGTATTTATTGGAACTAAGAAATAAGAATCTCCGTGGCAACTTGTTTTGTTTTTCTTGAGATTATTGTAAATTTTCAAGTTTTATTTTAATTGTTTATGCAGAGGGAAGACGCGTCAATTTGTTCTGCAATTTGTAAAATTTAGGAGCATAGTCTTTTGTTCTTGGTGCAGGATTGCCTCTGGTGAGGAACATTAGTGAGCTTCCACAAGATAACTATGGAAGGGGAGGTTTAGCACACATAACAGTTGCAGGTTCACTCTTGCATGGGCTGAAAGAAGTATGTGAATGCTAAATGTATTTAAAAGTTAATCTCTTATAATCTTTCAAGTCTAAATTAGTTAATCATTGCTGATAATCATATGAAACTTCTGGGAAATTATAGGGCATTTGAAGTATAAAGTACAAACCTTCAAATAATGTATACTGTATGTTTTTAGGTAAATTATACCTAAATTGCTAAAATGCAAATAATATATACTTTCTTCCAATCTAATTCATAACATTTTCTTCCAACCACAATTCAAATTTGGCCAATTCTTTTTCCTCTCACGTAGGCAAGAGGTGTTAGTCTGGGTTCTGCTTTTATCTGTCGAACACAATTGAATGTGTTATATATAATTTTACAAACATTTTATAATTCTCACTTTTCACAGGTTGAGGTATGGCTTCAAACATTTGCTCCAGGATCTCACACACCAATCCACAGGCACTCCTGTGAAGAAGTTTTTGTTGTCGTCAAGGGAAGTGGCACCCTCTATCTTGCCTCAAATTCACATGGAAAGTACCCTGGAAAGCCAGAAGAGCACTTTGTCTTTGCAAATAGCACATTTCATATCCCTGTCAATGACGCTCACCAGGTAAACTATTCTACCGTTAGCAAAGAGCTGAGACAGAGACTATTTTATTTAAGCCTTCAACCTAATATAGTTTGACATGCTTGTGTTAGTGGAGGCAAGAATGTTGATGATCGTCTAAAGAATATTGAAAGCTAGAATTCCTGGGTTATTTAGAACAATTCTTATAAAGCTGGTACGTACATAGTTGAAATATAAACCATAAAGCCCTTTAAATCATCCTACTCTACCTCAGGCCTTTTTTGTAGAATGATTGAGAATGTTTAGTCAGTTCCATAACCAGTACATAATCACTTGGCAATTAGATTACAAGTTATATTATTTAGGGCTGTGGTGGGCAAACCAGTTTTCGCTGCACCTAAAATTCCTAAACTGGTAGGTAACCTTAATCCCACTTTATTCACACTTTATCATGCTTTCCCCTTAATAACTTTATTTTCATGTAATACAAATGGAATAACCATTCCATTGAGCAACATGCCTAAAGCCCTTTCCAGTTGAATGTGTTTTCCTTTAAATCAAACTTCTTGATTGGGCAAAAAAAAAAAAAAAAGACTTTTCAAATCTCCACATATTGCTGTAGACGTATCAGATTGTTGCCATTGTTGTTATTTTCCTTGTAAAATTTAGCAGTTAGCAATTCTTCATTGCCTATTGATTCTTTGTGATCTTTTCTCTTTTGAAAAGCATCCATAAATATTTGATTAAGATTAACATATATCAATCAGTATGTTCTCTTTGATGTTTCTTGTAGGTCTGGAATACAAATGAATATGAGGATTTGCAAGTGCTAGTGATAATCTCACGCCCTCCTGTCAAAGTGTAAGTTATTTTATTTGTTCTTTTGCCCTTGATTGTACATCATTGATTGAATCATGTTAATATCTTCTGTTTTCTAAGTCCACTGCATGACCACAATGACTAGCTCTAACAAAATACTATCTAGATTTTTGTTGTAATGTCTGGATGTCAAATATCAATTTAGAAGCTCGGTTGGGGGTTTGTGCATGCTAGTTCCTTAATCCTTGTGCAGAGTCCAGAATTTATTTTAACATTCATCAGGACCAGTTCTATGCTTATCTGCTTTACCATAATTCTTTCTTTTTCTTTTTTGGTAAATCCATAATTCTTTCATGAAAAGTTCAGAATGTTATCTTTCCGTCTCTTTGAACCTTTATTTTTTTTCACTTATTTTGGATTGGATGACCAATTTAACATAGACTGCATTTTACAAGTTCAAAATGTATCTTTTCCTTCGATTGTCCTATAGCGTCATCTGCTTGTGATTGAAAATCTTGGAATGCCCTTGCATTATCCTTTCCCTACCTTTTTTTTTCCTTTGCCCTTGTTCTATTTGCTAATAATTTCTAAGGAAGTTGCTTTCTTTTATGCTCTTGATTACAGGTTCATATACGAGGACTGGTTTATGCCTCACACCGCCGCAAAGCTGAAGTTCCCATACTATTGGGATGAACAATGCCTTCAACCTGCACCTCAGAAAGACGAACTTTGATATTCAAGCCGTTCCCTCCTCATATAGCCAACGGAATCCGATGGGATTACTTAACAATTTTCCCATACGACAATACTTGGAAGTGAAGAATGCAAAGATGGTTTGTAAGTCTATCATAACACTTCATTAGTGGGATTAATTCTGCTTTAAATATCTTAAGCGCTCCATTATTTTGTGGTGATGCCAACTCGTTGACTTCATAGTAAATGGGATTAAAACTACAGATTAGAGTTCTGACTTTTTGAGTTTTGTTAATTTATGCTGTAACAGAGATATTTTGGACAACCATTCCTTTCTCTCTTTTATTACAAAGTCCTCCGAGGTTTCTTCTCTTCCTCACAATCTCCACCAACCTTCTGCCTGTTTTGTCTTAATTAATCAAAACAATTTTCAAACATTAGTTTTTCTCTTAACATCCCCTAAACCTTCTCTTAACCGGCCTAACGCAAAAATGCATGGCTGCTCTTTCTCTCTCTTCTCCTCTTCTCCCCTAGCCTTTTCCCCCTCCTATATTTTCATAACCTCTTCATCTTCAAGGGCAGGATGGCCTTACCTCTCCCTCTCCTCGGCCTCCTGTCTTTGTCCCTCTTCCTCATTCCCACCACCTCCGCCACCTCAGGGATCCGCCTTGGGATCATCCGAAAGCCTTTTTCCCCCATTGATCCTCCCGTCTTTCGTGAAGCTCCCGCCTTTCGAAATGGCCGAGTCTGTGGGTCTCAACCCATGGATAGAATACACATTGCCATGACACTCGACGCCAATTACCTTAGGGGCACTATGGCTGCCGTTTTCTCCATCCTTCAACACTCCACCTGCCCAGAAAACTTCGAGTTCCATTTCCTATGGGTTCGTTACGAGCCCGATGTCTTAGCCAGCATCAAATCCACCTTTCCATACCTCCATTTCAATGTATTCCGCTTCGACTCCAACCGTGTTCGTGGCAAGATATCCAAATCAATCCGGCAAGCATTGGACCAACCCTTGAATTACGCTCGAATTTACCTTGCTGACATTCTTCCGCCACACGTAAAACGCATCATATACTTAGATTCCGACCTGGTCGTCGTGGATGATATTGGAAAACTCTGGGAGGTTGACCTCGAAGGAAAGGTGCTGGCAGCGCCGGAATACTGCCACGCCAACTTCACAAAGTATTTCACAAATTTGTTCTGGTCCGACCGAAATCTGTCCAGCACATTCGACGGAAGAAAACCATGTTACTTCAACACCGGAGTCATGGTCGTGGACATTGAAAAATGGCGGCAAGGTGGGTACACGCAGAAAGTAGAGGAATGGATGGCGGTTCAGAAACAGAGAAGGATATACCACTTGGGTTCTCTGCCGCCGTTTTTGCTGGTTTTGGGCGGGAACATAAAGGCGGTTGATCATCGGTGGAACCAACATGGTCTCGGCGGCGATAACCTCGAAGGAAAGTGCCGGAGCCTCCACCCCGGCCCGATAAGTTTGCTACATTGGAGCGGGAAAGGGAAGCCCTGGCTGAGGCTGGATTCCCGAAAGCCGTGTGTAGTTGATCATTTGTGGGCTCCCTATGATCTTTACCGTTCATCAACCCATTCGCTGGAATAATGATGAGAAAAAAAAAAAAAGGAATTTGTTTAAAAATATAATATTTGGAAGGAGAGGAAAAGAAACTAGTTAGAAAAAAAAAAGTTTTACGCAAAATTCTCCATATTTTTCAGTCTCTCATATTTCGTTATCTTTCATGTAATGGGTATAATTATTCTCATTTTTTTTTTGTACAATTTAACATTTCATTAAAAAAATTTAGATGGATCTAAACAAATAAGAATAAGATATTTGATATTATTTTATTTACATGTAATTTTTTTTTATATTAATCTCTTGATATATAATAATTATATTAAATTTTGATTAATTTAAAATTGAATTACATTAAATCTTATAAAGTAGAAAAGTTCTTCAATATTTATTTTTTCATTTATAAAGTTTGAACTTAGATTTTAATTAACAAAACTAAATTCTTTCTATTTAAATCAAGAAATCATTGAAACTTACATGTAAAATTTTACTTCAATCATTCTTATGGTTTTATTGAATATATTCAAAATATATATTTTATTTTATTTTATTAAAATTATTTTCACGAAAAAAAAATTACTATTAGAAGGAAATTTTTATTCAATTATTTAAGGAAGCATAAAAATAATTATACAGATTTCATATTTCACACTTATTTACATCATGTGATTAACTATAAAAAAAAATTAAGAAAAAGAGGGAAAATCAAAGATCATGTGATCAAATTCTGTGATCAAAACAGAGTAGGGCCTGAGAAAGTTAATATTTTTTCTGCTCGATGTCAATATTTCTCATTCTTGCCTTCCGACGCCGGATGTACTCGTCGGACTTTTCATTGATATTACTATCTACATTCAGAAGTACCCTTGGATGCTCTGGCGGATCCGAAATCACCGTCTTCCCGTTCTTCTTTTCTTTATCTTCCTCCTCCACATCAATGTTAATCTTGGATCGGTCGTACTCCGTCTCGTCGGTTTTCTTGAAGAGAATTTCAACTTCACAACCCGCATCGTCATCTTCCTTCATGAGCTTGATCCTCATATCATCACGTCCTTTGGGTTTGGCGTGGGTATAAAGCCCTTGAGTGCCGTTAAGGACCTTGAGGGCATTGAAGATGTACCTGAAGAGGCGGCGGCAAATGCCAGAATCGGGGTGGAAGTTGTTTTCTCTCTGCATGGGAAGCTTGATTTGGGGAAGGAAGAAGTGCTTGCTTAATTGCCGCAGTTCATGGGTAAGCAGGGAGAGTAGAGGTTTGGTTTAATAGGGAAAATTGAAAGAAAGTGATGATTCTATGCTTAGCATATGGGCTAACAATGGGGCAAAAAAATTGTGATTTTTGTGTTCTTAGGAAATTATTCCTTTCAATTTTTTTTTTGGGTATTGTCCTTTCAATTTTCAAATGTGAAAATTAGACATTTCGGCTGGTGATGCGAGGAATATTGACATTAATACAAGAATCTTACAAATAATAATAATAATAATAATAATAATGAAATTGATTCTTTTTACATACATTTCAATCAATCATGTTATAAATTATTAGAATTTTCTATTACGTGCTTCTACTTGATGGCGCAGTTTAATAGTGTATTTATTGTATTTTTTATTATTAATTTATATAAAAAATAAAAATTAATTTTAATTTTATTAATTATTTAATTAAAATAGTTCATATGACATTAATGTTGATGTTAAAAATAAAATTTATAATTTTAATTTTTATGTAAATTAATGATAAAAATATATAATAAATACATTTTTAATTTGTATTCTTTAAAACATAAATAAAAAAAACCCTAAATAATTTACATTGAGTTGACATATTAGAAGATCATAGAATTATTAACTATGTACTAAATATCACA
>BPVZ01000001.1:6197969-6208578 GCA_020521535.1 Rubroshorea leprosula | reverse complement strand
TGAGAGTGAAGGTTTTGACCTTTGCAACTTGAATTAACAAAGGAATACACAAATTGTCATGCCTGTGCAGGACTGCCGAATGACGCCTTGCCGACCCAGTTGCTGTTCTCATTTTCCTCTTTTTCTTCTTTCACCAGACATATATGATATATATTTGTTAAGTAACTCAATTATTTATCAATTTTATAAAAAATAAAATACAGTAAATAAATTAAATTAGAATGTCTTGATTTATAATTTAATCGGTAAAACATGTGTTATTGGATGGGGTGAGAGTCTCACATCGTCTAATGAATATGGTTGTACAATTCAATATAATCTAAATTACATAATATTTTTTATTAAATTAAAATTCAATTCTTATCAATATGTTTATCAATATGTTGATTCAAGTATAAAGAGTTTGTATTATTTAAATAAGATTTCAAATTTGAATATTACAAATGAAGAGACAGATATTAGGAGAATTTTTCCCTTATAAGATCTTAATTAAGATTTGATAACATTCGATTCGAAATTAATTAAAATTTAATATAATTCTAGGATGCTAGAGAATTTAGTATCCAAGAATAATTAAAATTCAATTTTTAAAGAGAAGCCATGAAACATGAATGATTTATATAATTTTTTAAAATAAAAATTTTAATTTGGATTAGAAAATTTTTTAGAATCGGTAACTTTTCGAGGTAACAATTTCTCTGGAAAGTCTAAAAACTTGAAAATGATGTTTGTTCTGTCACCATCTGTTTATGTGGTGCAAGACCCTCCCTGTTAATGGCATGCTACCATAACCCCAAGTGAACCTTAAAAAAACTTGTCAGTCGTCAAGCAATTTAATAATAAAAATTAGCAAAATTCAAAATGCCTTAATTTCCACATTAATGAATGTCAGCCTCCATGCCATCCTTAATTTCTACTACTAGGTAGCTAGGTCTGAGAATGATATAATAAAGTCTCCAATAATTTTCTACTCTTTTGAAGTTCCCAAAAGTCTCCCTTTCGTGGTGGAGGTAGATTATGGATATGATAATAATAACTTGATGTTCCTAAAAGTGTCTTTTCTTAATTTGTAGAGGTATATATATAGATTAAAATCTTTTGACAATTATGTCAATAACCATCACAATCTCCATCTTAATTTCTAAATAGTTGAGTAATCAAAGTTAGTTGAGCATGAAATTTTTGAAGCTAAATTGACAAAGTAAGATTCATTTTGAATAATAACAACACATCAATTAGAATCAAGAGAATCAAAAAAATTTGATTAGGATCACTAAGGTTCGAATCCTAAGTTTAGTACTATCACCTGCTTTCACAAGAGAGTGTGGTGTGGCCATATGCATGATTCATTAAATAATTTGATTTTGAAATTACTAGAATGAATAGGATAACCATCCAACTTTTTCAAACTAAGATCATGAATATGGTGACTAGGTGTCCAGTGCCCTTGATCCAATTAAAACCCACATGGCAAGATTTGTCTTCTTTCTTGCAACTGTAAGAAAAATCTTCAGAAAACATTCAAAGATAGAGAATTCTTGTAACTTGGAAATTGGAAAGATATATGTAATGAAACTGTGAAAGAGTTTGGTACAACATTACTCTGTTGTTTTTGTCATTCTCCTTTATGGTTTTTGGGTAATAAGCAAAACCGGTGTTTGATAAAAGACAAAAAAATTTTCAATTCTTTTTCCAGTTTCTAGTAGCCTATCCTTCTTTTTGAGATTTCCTGGGAGACAGTAGCCTTTTGAGATTAATCTGAGATTTATCAGCGTGTGCAACTCAAAGGAAAAACACCAATTTAGCTTAACTTTGGTTCTTTATCTCAAAAGCTGAAATAACTCTACAAAGAGGAATTCTTTATAGAATACATCTATTTCTATATATCAAGATCAG
This sequence comes from Rubroshorea leprosula, assembly GCA_020521535.1. Taxonomy (NCBI): domain Eukaryota; kingdom Viridiplantae; phylum Streptophyta; class Magnoliopsida; order Malvales; family Dipterocarpaceae; genus Rubroshorea; species Rubroshorea leprosula. The sequence goes on along the minus strand of BPVZ01000001.1, from coordinate 6,206,682 downwards.
ATGCACCTATACAAATTTTGTAGAGATCTAAATCATGCTGTAGATGATAGTAGCGTGGCACCTTTTATTTAAACCTGAATCTACTCAACCAAATAGAAACCTTAAACTATGCATTTATGTATTGCTTATACTTTGAGTAATAAATTTTTATTTGCAAACGAAAAGGAAAACTTGAACTTCTTGAGCAATTGAACTGGTTCTTAAAATTAGAGAGGCGTAGTTGGGTTGGGGAGAGTTAAATATGTTGAGTGGAAAAATCATATATAGATATATAGATTAAATACAGAAGGGTTACTTTATTTACTTGTAATTAGTTTTAAATTAGATATAAGTTTTATATTAAAACTTGCATAAGTGATTTTCATATGATATTAGAGTTTAGGCTCCGTTCTTGAGAAATCCATTGTTAGGCACTCAAAGTTGACACCAAATCTACATATAAGGGGTGTATGAAGCCACATGATTAAACTTGATATTCATAACAGACATGCATATGAGAGACGTGTTGAGTGAGAAAATCTCATATTTATATATGGGTTAAATACAATGAAGACAAGTCCATTTATTACTAATTAGTTTTAGATTGGATATAAATCTTATATTAAAGGCTGTATGCATGATTTTCAAAAAATGCACTTAAAATTCCAGCGAAAAGCTGGAAATTTATAATGGTAAAGTGAGAATCATAACACAAGGAAAGCATGTGACCCAAAAAAGAGGTAATTTCCAGATTTTGCTGGCAGTGGCCATGGCAAAGCCTAGTAGGGCAGCTACAGCAATAGGAATTAATTAAAGTATGATTAATTTGTTGCCGACTATGAAAAGTAGTAATGTGCTTTTGAAAATGTGAAGAAAACCAGACGGATTTCATGGGTTTCATTTATTTAATTTCACCAAAGTGCAAATGGACTTGCCCTTCAAAATGGGCAACCTTGAAAGTTCCATCACATGAAAGGTCTTACTTGGGACTAGAAAATGCTGAGGCATGGGATCAAGAACCCGCCTTTCTATTCCTTTATACCATATTCATCTTGTCACAAACTTAGATGGGAAAGATCAATGCAAGTTAGATCACTTACATAAGTTTTATATAAATTTTTTTATTCAGTTCCCATTGAGCTTGTCTTTCAACTTTCAATGACTGATATTAAAGAGAATGGTTGGATACTTGGATCCTAACATTTTGGGATTGCCCTTCAAAAGTTTCTACAAACCCAAATGACACAACGGCCAGCCCTGTTAGAAGTAGAAGCAAGAAATCTGGCCCAGCTCAAGGTTGGGCAGTGTGACCAACCTGGACCTCGAAAATTCAGAAGATGAAAAGGCTCACCACTAGGATTGCAAGAAGAAAAAAAAGGGTGAGGGCAATGATTGAGAAAAAAACAGAAAAAAAGAAACTTAATTTACAAGAGACATAAATTGATACGCATTAATTTGTTTCATGCCATCTAAATATTGTGAGATTTTAAATAAAAATTATAATTTTATATATATACTTAAAAGAAACACTTGAATTGATATGCAATTTGTGTAATACCACATAAATTTATATTTTAATGCCATGATTTTCTCTAGCATAATACCATCAATAAAATATTTTTATTTTCAAAATGCATAAGATACAAAATGTACTACACAATCAATAACATGGCGCATCCCAAATGGAACCACATGTTTGTAATATTTGTACATGGTTGGTTTTTATGGCAGCAATGTAAAATGAAGTACTAATTGGTACAATCACAAAGAAACAAACAAAAAAGAACAAATCCTTATTCATCAAATCTTGGAAGAAGACGAAATAATAATCCAACCCAACCTGCTCTTATTTAGTCATGTTTCTGCTTTACTCCATCCTGTCCTTGATGCCGGAAGTAGTTCTGATCTTCTTCCCTGCCCGCTTGATGTACTCTGAAAATTGATTGTCCTTTGATTCTTTTCCACCCTGATTGTTTGCTCCCCCAGAACTGCTTCCCTCTCCCATACTTGACATTTTTTTGATCTTATCCTTTGAACGATTAATATAATCAGTGAATTGATTCTCAATATTTTGTGCTGTTGTCTGTTCTGCTGCCTTTGGGTTTTCCGGTACCAGAATATGGGACGGTAGCTCTTCAGGCTGTCCATTTCCCTGCTCGGTCATCTGGGGTTGATGAACCTGTCGGAGTTTTCCATTTTTCCGGGGGCTTGCTTTCTGCTGGAACTGGGATGTGTAGTCAAACTCAACGGGAACAACTTCTTCTTCTCTGTTCTTAGGACTGGGGGGTGAGGATCCCCACTGCTTGGTCGGAAAGCAACACATTTTCCTAAACAACTTCTCACAGCAATTCTCTTGGTTCTTTTCCATTAAGGAGAGAAAGGAAAACTACTGAAACAGACCAAGTTTAGGACGTATGAAATGAAGGAAAGTTGCACTATAACAGGGGCAAAACAGAGCTGGTTTTTATAGTCTAAATTGCAGAATTAATTAACCCTAACTTGCAAAAGAAGAAAAGATAGCATATTCCCATGCCAACATATTTCTCTCGTATGAAAAAGACAATGCTAGCTTTGTAGACTTCTGGAGGGAAATTAGACTAAGATTCCATGAAATTTCTGAAGGAAAGAAAGAAATTTGTTCAATGGTTTTTTAAAAACAGTGAAGTGATGGATCATCCAGTTTTATTTTCTTTCCTTCCCTTCATTTTCTTAACAAGAAAACATGTAGAATCTACGACTACAGCTTTAGACAGCACACGTGACTTGTTGTAGTAAAGAATAAGAAGAACAAACCAGCTGCGGATCGATAACGACTGTTGAAGATTGAGAAGGTATCTGATTCACTATGACAAGTTAATGATTATTGTATATAGAGATCGATTCTTAGGTCCTCATCTGACAGTTCAAGGGTTGGATATTTTAAACTAAGACTGTTCTTGATATGAATTCGGAACTTCTTTGACCAAGTGTGAGTAAAGATATTTCAAATCCTAAATGTACATGGGTTTGGCAAGAAAAAAAAGGGAGGTGCCATGGTGGTCTTCTGGGGAGGGCGGTTTAGCCACAATTATGTGTGGTTATAGATTCTCTTGTTAGTTCTTCACGCATTAAGTTTTCCTAAAATGACTTGCTTCTGAATCTATCCATAATTTATGAGAGAAAATTCAATGAGTGCCAATTCCAGCATATGCTCTCAGGTTACCTTCACTTGGATTCGGAACTTTTGGGAAAGCCCTTCCAATATGAAGAAGAGTTTTCAAAACTCATCTTCATTGGTTGCTTTGGAACCTTTTCTTGTTGGATTTCTAGGTGCCTTTTGAAATTCGTAACCCTTTTGATTCTTCTGTGGACCATGTTACACGACTTTTTCCTACATTGTTTCGCTGGATTTTTCTTTGCCACTTCCCACGAGCATCTTCCGAGAGATACATCAGCTCTGTTTCTCTGCTAAGCTAAAGATATAGCAAACAGATTCTCAGCAGGATGCGATTGTGACTTGTGAGAATTCATTTAAATTGGTCATGTGACTATTGTTTGTGACACTTCATCATGGTCTAATACGCTTAAGTTATCTGTGGATAATGCAAGTGGCAGCAATTGTTTAAACGTAATCTTAACATTAAAAATATGAGTTATTTGTTTTGCAATTTAAATTATATCAAATTACAAAATAGAAACCATTGGATAAAGTGACCCCCAATATTAAGAGGCTTGTCCCCATCAAAACCAGACTGCACAACAGCACATATGGAATATAGGTAGTTTATTTAAGGGTGCGTTCGGTCCAGCTTCCCAAGTGCTTCAACTTTTTGATACTATTTATATTTCATAAGTTTAAATTTTCCTCTTAAAAACTTATATTTTTAAATATTTTTTAACGTTAAAAAGATCATAAACAGTAAAAGATCAAAAGCTTCAAATTCAATTTTTTCATAAACTTACTTTTTACTTACTTTTTACTTACTTTTTCCTATCTCGAAAGCAATTTTTAAATTTTTCCTCCAATAAAAATTTAAATTTATCATTCATAAATAGTTAAAAAGAAAAAGCAAAAGCTCAAACAAGCCGCACCAAACAGCCCCAAGTATCATTAAAATACAGGGAGCTGAACTGATTATCAGTTTGAAAAGAAACAAAATATTTACAACAAGACATTGGATATTATGGAATTTACGGAACAATAAGTGATTACAATTAAGAGGGTCTTAACTTTGAGCTATCAAATCTAGCTTAGTAGCTTTTTGTAAAAGAATCAAGATCTTGATTCCCAAGCAATTACATTTATTCATGAAATTTGCTAGTTAAAAGTCTCATAAGCAAAACTTCAATGGGGGTAGACTTTCACCACCTGCTCAATCTGTTTCCGGCAAAGAGGACAGTTGGTCAAGGGCAAGGAGCATGACAAACAACAGCACATATGACCGCACCTGCATATCATAACCAGCAAGCCATTGCTTCATTCCAAATGGTGAAACTCTCAAAATCACAAAAGTGAAAATATGTAAATGGATTTATGGTTAGGATATATGAAGAAACACAACTCCACAGGAGGCTTATTTGATATCGACCATTTTGTCAATCAGATATGGATGGGCTACTTTGTACACGTAAGTAAAATGGAATTAATGTACTTACTGAACAAAAACAGAATTGCACTTCAGCTCAAGACATATAACACAGAGATCTGGCATTGGGTGATCTATCTTAGTTTCTGATCCAACTTTGGCATTCCCATTTGTACCTGAAATATTGTTTCTAACATTCCTGTAACACACACAAAACCTTTAATAAAAACTATTTTGCAGACACCAAACATTTTACCTTCATTATCATGGCCCAACCTCTTAGCAACAGCAGCAAGAACCCTGAATTGACATTCACAAGTCAATTAGTGAAGTCTTTATTATTTTTTGAAATAAGACTATAAGAGTTTTGAGTAAAAAGTAGGAACAAGCACAGGATGAAGACTTTACGAGCAAGACTATGGTGTTAGTATAGTATTATTTTCAGTATTTTTATCATGATAAAAATATTGAAAGCCTCTGACAATCTAACTTTTGGCCTCAAAGTGGTTTCCCAAACTTAAAAGGAATTTTCATAATCATCAAAAGATCAACTTAGTGAGTACCAGCAATGGCGGCCTTGGCCAATAAATCTTAAAGAAAACTATCCCTTAACCACAACCATTGAACACTACTAATGACAACTAAGTAATAATTACAAGAACTTCGGGCCTTGTTGGCACTCGTCAGCAGGAAATATAGTCCAATAAGTCAATAACAGTACACCAATCCATTTGCAAAAATATTGCTCCATACCATGAAGAGATCTTGTTATATTAAGGGTAACAAGATCCAAATATAGTATTCTATTCTCAACAGTATATTGTACTTTTCCTTCTATCTGAAAAGAAGGTATGAACAATAATGAAACATACCTCTGCTGAAATTCCGATCTGCGTCTTTGCTCCTTTATATATTGTATGATACGACTGGTGATTAGAAATACGCCAAACACAGTCAAACCAACGGATGCGCACTTGTACCACCTGATAAAAACTCCACTATCATTTTGTTCAATTCTTTTCAAATAACCATCAAATATTTATTTTTACAGAAAAAGGAAGAAGAAAATTGTCCACCTCTATTGCATACTGACCTTGCCCACTTGCCAAGGTTGGAAACGAGTTCATCAATGGTTTGTGGAGATATGTAGAAAGGCCCTTCATGGGGTTTCTGGATCTGAATTTTTCCAATGTCATCCTTGACAGCCTAACCATGTATTTGAGAAAGAAAATCAGAAGACGCCAAAGAAATTAGTTATGTCATTCAGACATGCAGGTTCATCTAGTGATGCAAGTAGACTAAGTTCTTAGTAAGGAATCTCCACTTCAGAACATTAATATGAAACAACATATTTATTGCCGATCAAAAAGAATATGAAACAACATAATGAAAATGTACACTAATCCAAATCCATTGCATTTTTCTGCGACATATAATGGCAATTTCAAATGCTGGAATCTACATGGATCTTTTAGGCTGCAATTATAGGTTTATTGCACAACAATGGTAATCATCAATCAAATTAAGCATTTCAACATTCAGTACATTTCATTCTTCACTCTTTACCTTTAGTCAGTTCCTAGCAAATACCATTTGAGAGCGGATAGCCTACTGCTAGTTACAGAAGAAATAACTCAGATAATTCATCCAAAACCTACCTCACCAACAACTGTTAAAGAAGTACCAGCAGGAAGCACCCTTTCAATGTGCTTGACTCCAAGCATCTACGAGCATAACCACTCAATTAAACAAGCTCAACCAAATGGTGTAAGGGTTAACGTAAAACTAGAAAACTAAAAATGATTACCTTGAGACCTTGGAGATCATCTAATGCTCCACACACAAGTGATTGTCCTGATTTCTGAAAGACTTCACTTGCAACAGTTAGTTCAAAACCTGCCCCACCTCGGGCTCCCACTACATATACACGGCCAGTCCCATCATCCTGATAGCAAAAATGGCAAATTGCAAACATACAACAAAACTGCTAATACCAATGGTGGACATCCATGCAATACATCATATTTGTAAGCCTCCATGTTCATTATCAAAGGTAATAAAAGATCAACGAACCAGAAATATAGACGAGATACTATTAGTAGACTAATCAAGCAAAAGTGCAAGAGAAGAATGTTCTTACCAGGTACCATGGAACCTCTTTATTCATAGCCAACATCAAAGCAGAATCTTGTATCCAAGAACCAGAATCATTGTGTTTTAGAAAGTGTTGTTCTATCTGAAAGATGTGCCAACACAAATTCTCATATTCCAGTGAAGAAAAAAAAAATCCAACAAAATGTGCGATTAATTTCCATTTAGATCAAAAAACTTATACCGTTTCCTCTTCAATAACAGCTCTTAAGCCGCTCTGCTCGCACTTGATCGGTGTCTCAGACCCAACTCTTCCAGAAATTGTAACAATCAAAGGATGCACTTTACTTTCAGTGTCTAGTATCCTAGCTGAAATGTTAAAGAAGACACAGCAACAAGCTCAGAAATTAATTGCAAAGAACAAGAAAATGCAGATTAACACCGCTACATACCAGAAACATTCTTCCAACTTATCTACCATAATTGCCCGTGAATCAACCTCAAGAAATTATAAAAAATTAAAAATAAAAATCTAAGCTTTCCCTGAAAGGGAGGTGGGAAAAAGAAAAATGCTCATACCCAATTCTTCAAGCTGATTAACTCGAGTAACCGACTTGAGAAGCTCAGAATCCCTGCTCCATCAAAATTCAAAACATAAGGAAACAAACTACAAATTTCTCCAAATTGAATGGTACATGCAATTTCAGAGCCAAACCTGCCACGACGCCGGCCAAGGAGATAGAGAGCGGCGGCGCTCAAGCAGCAACCGAGGCCGCCCCAAGGAAACATCTTTCAGGAAACTTCAAAAAACAGAGAAAAACCCCAGTTTGTAAACACATCAAGTAAGCTCCTTTATTCTTCAGAAACGGTATGGAATGCTTTCGTGATAGCAGGGACAAGTAAAGGAGGAGTCCGACGAACGGAAATAATGAAGAGAAAAAGATACCAAGAGTGCAAGAGAGGGATCGGCGGCGAACTGTAGTGCGTGCTTGTGCGCCGGAATAACTGCTTACCGGGATGTATGTAGTACGCATGCTCCGACTAGCTGGCTGGCGACGTTGTGCGTGCATCTCCCTTCATAAACCGACTTCTGTTACCTACGGGGGATGCTGACACTTTTCTAAAGTTCCCGTTTCTGTAGTACTGACACAAAATCGCTGGGAGAAGACCACCACATTTGGGGCGCCTGTGACTTTCCTGTCACTTGAATTCTTTGAGTTATTTTTAGCATTTTCAAACTTTAACATCACAATTAAAAAAAAATGTAAACTTAATTTTTTTTATGTTGGTTGCATGAGGAGAGTAATTTTTTTTTATTTTTTATCTCATTTTATTTATGAATAATGATAGAGCAGGTGATTTTTATGGGATGAAAGTGAAGAATGATCTATATGATAAGCTTAAATTGATTATTTATTTTTAATTATTTTATGTCTTTCACTTTAACTTATTATGTAGATGTCTTTTATTTTCGTCCTACAAAAACCATTCGCTTTATAATTATCTTTAAAATAATTGAATAAAATGGGGTTAATTTTTTTTTTTTTGTATTTAAATATATAAAAACTATATTTATATATTTAATATTTATTTTAATTAATATTTTATATTATCTCTATATTTTATATGGGTTAACTTCATTTCTTAACTTTTTAAATATAAATTTTATATAAAATTTTAACATGATATATAAATGACAAATTAAAATTTTTTTTCAATTAAATGAAATTAGTTAATAAAAATTAATTGTAAAAAATATTCAATTATCATTTATATACATTTTTTAAATTTAAATTTTCATCTAAAAAGTCTGAAAAATTAAAACAATTATACTAAAACGGAGTGACTATATGTTTAGAATAGTTAAAAGGTAATTATATATGGATAATTTATTTATATAACTTTTATTAATAATTTTAAAATGTAATAAAATAAATTATTGGATATAATATCATATGAATCTAATATTATAAAAATTGAATTATTAATTAACATATAAGATTATAAAAAAATTTATACAATAAAAAGATTATCTCTTAATCATTTATTAATAATTTTAAAATGTAATAAAATAAATT
>BPVZ01000001.1:6138907-6149444 GCA_020521535.1 Rubroshorea leprosula | reverse complement strand
TTGCCTGAAGTGAACTCAGTATTTGAACTTCACCAAGCTTTTTGGCTTGGGAGATGAACCATTGGGCTACAAGGCCCCAGTTCAATTTTTCTTGGTTTTTCTGGAAAATAATAGCTGTGGATGGAAATTTAAATCAAGAATTTTGGTCCAAATAAATTGTAGATTGAGTATTATGCCTTAATCTTCGTTTTTGCTTGCAGGGGGGAACTCTCCAGCTATGCTTCCTTTGCCGTTGGCTGCCCTAGTTAGCCTCACAATAACCTATAAACTTGATAAAGCATCTGAACGCTTTCTCACATTAATAGGCCCAGCCTTGATGTCCCTTGCTGAAGGTTGCCCTTGGCCATGCATGCCTATTATATCCTCACTTTGGGCTCAGAAAGCAAAGCGCTGGAGTGATTTCCTTGTGTTTTCTGCTTCTCGTACTGTCTTCCATCATAGTAGTGATGCCGTGGTTCAGCTCCTTAGGAGTTGCTTCACATCCACTCTTGGGCTCAGTCCTGCCCATGTTTGCAGCAACGGTGGAGTAGGTGCGCTCCTTGGCCATGGATTTGGTTCTCACTTCTGTGGGGGTATGTCTCCAGTTGCACCAGGGATTCTGTACCTAAGGGTGCATCGATCTATTAGAGATATCTTGTTCATGACAGAAGAAATTCTGTCTCTTCTAATGACTTCAGTCAGAGATATTGCTAATAGCGGGCTACCACGGGAGAAACTGGAGAAATTGAGAAGGACAAAGTATGGAGTGAGATATGGGCAAGTTTCTCTTTCTTCATCAATGACACGCATCAAACTTGCTGCTTCACTTGGGGCTTCATTGGTTTGGATATCTGGTGGATCGAGCTTGGTACATTCCCTGATCAAAGAAACCTTACCATCTTGGTTTCTATCAGTCCATGCATCAGATCATGAAGGTGGGGAATCTGGAGCTGCAGTTTCTATGCTGGGGGGTTATGCACTTGCATACTTTTCAGTTCTTTGTGGGACATTTGCTTGGGGCATTGACTCAACCTCAGCAGCATCAAAGCGAAGACCAAAGGTTCTCGGAGCCCACTTGGAATTTCTTGCCAGCGCATTGGATGGGAAGATATCTCTAGGTTGTGATTCTGCCACTTGGCGAGCATACGTGACTGGATTTGTGAGCTTGATGGTCTCTTGTACACAAGCATGGGTGTTGGAGGTTGATGTTGATGTTCTGAAAAGGATGAGCAAAGGATTGAAGCAGTGGAATGAGGAAGAACTGGCTCTGGCCCTGCTGGGACTCGGTGGCGTTCGTGCTATGGGTGCAGCTGCAGAACTGATCATTGAAGATAGGGTTTAGATTTTGTTAGTGAGCCTTTAGGTTTGGATGATGATACAGGGCAACTTGTATACTTTTTATTACATTTAAAAAAAAAAGAAAAGAAATCACAGTATGTAGCCTTAAGCAAACAGCTTTAGAATCGTTCAGTAAATATGGTTCAAATTCAGCACACTTAAGGATTAGCCATAATTGGATTAGGCTAAGGAATGGATTCCAATTTTGCAAACTAAAGTTATTGCACTCATTAAGAGTTACTTTTTCTTTTTTTATCAGCTATTCATTGAGAGTTAATGACTTTGGAGTTTACTAGTAATTCTCTTCCTCATCAAAGAAGAGAGGAAGGAGAGGGACACCAACCCCAAACATGATGGTATCCAAATGGAGAGGGAAAAATTTTGTTATATTTTTGGGATACCATTAGCGTGGTATCTTGATTAATGAAAATATATCATTTTAACATTTTTTTTCATAAATGATTGATGAAGTGTGAAAAAAAAGTTAAGATAGTGTGTTTTTATTATTCCGAGAGACCACATCAGTGGTATCTTGGGGATATAGTAGAATTCCTCATGGAGAGGGGGTAGGGCTGAAGTGTAGTTCGTAAATAAGTTGAATTGAACATAAACTCACGTTTTATTGAGTTTGGAAAAATGAAGGTTGAGCTCGACTTATTTGAGAAACAAGTTCAAGTAACTCGCAAGCACTCACTGAACTCAACGTCAAGCTTGAGTTTGAATCACAAGTGCTTGGCTCATCAACGGTCCAAGACTGGAGGTAAAAAGGGTAACTCACCAATAAAGAAAAAGTAAAAGGAAGGGGTAATGTGATAGATTATAAAAATTAGGGGCGGAAATGCATTTACAGAAGAACATGGAGGAGTTTCAGTGCTAAAAAGATATAATACTTGCTCCTGTCGCCTGGTGCTTAAACTTGACCGCTTAAAAAGTTAAAATCCTTAAATATCCAATTCCAATTGCTTTCTCTCTCACCTTCAGAAAAAATTACGACTTTTTGCTTCACTGATACTGACTACTCTGCATTCTTGGAGCAAAAATGGAGGTGAAGGTGTTTCCTCTAGCTTGCGTACCTCCCCTACCCTTACTCCCAATGCCCACTAACGTGCGCATGTCTGGTTTCAACGCCAGACACCCCTCAGTACTGAGGAGTACGAGCAAAGAAGAGACCCTTTTAGAAGGGATGCCTAAGGAATACTACGATGATGTATGTGGCTTTTCATGTACTAGTCCTTACTCTCTCCAAGTTTTCTCAACTGGGTTCGTCTTGTTTTTGTTCTTTAGCGACATCTTTGCACATGGGTTGCTCAATTTTTGTACTTCCTTTCAATTAGTTGAATGGGGTGTTTGAATTTGGTGATTTCCTTTTAGTAGAAAAGTAGCAATCTTTTTAATCAAATTAATGGTTTTTTACTTGCTGAACCTAAACTATCATGTAATTAGTGAAGTAAATTGTTGGACAATAATTTCTAATGGCACTGATTATATCTTGGCTAGGAATGGCAAGCTAGACAACGGGAAAGGAAAAAGGAGTTGGAGAGAATGCGCCGAGAGGAGGAGGAGGAAGAAGAAAGAAAGATTGAAGAGTATCGTGAGATTGGCATGCGGTTGAAGGGTTATCCAGAAGAAGATCTCAAAAAAGCAAGAAGATTAGTTTCAAGCTTTATTAGAGCTGAAGAAGAAGTTGAAGAGGTAAACAGTAGTTGCAAAATAAATAATCAGTTCATTGCAGATAGTTAACTCTTGTGTTTCATTGAGGCTTTGACATAATGAAGATGTAATATTTGACACTGTCAAGTGAGGTTCATCCCTTCATGTTTGCCAAAATTCGTGACTTGGAGCTGCTGTTACTGTATTTCGAGTCAATGTGGTGTATTATTGTTGTTGTTTCACAAGTAAATAATTAAAATTTTTAATAAAATTTTCCTGATTGTCTGACACCCAAGCCATGGCAAAATCCCTGCTTGGATATGAGGGTTTTAGTTGGTAGAATCTTAGGGGGCTTCTCAGTTTTATGAGCACATGGATAGTTTGATGGATGGTTATTTCTTTAATGCAGAAAATTGAGGAGGCTGCTGAGAGAGGAGAACTCACAGAACTCGTGCTAATGATCATATGGAATCGTCTTGATCTTGCTCGGCGTGATGTAAGTGGGTATTTTCATACCATTTAACTTGTTTTTCCTTTCTTCTTTTCCAGCTCCCCATTGTGAGGCAATCTCTTTTTTGGTGCAAAAAAAATCTCTAACTCAGCTAATTTGTGAAGATGGATGTTCTATGTCGCTGCAATGTAGTGTGCAATCACTCTTTAATGCAACCATTTTATTCCTGCCACCCGAGGATTTCATCTTGAGTATGTCAGACATTTAAGTATATTGGCTTATTGGCATTGTTGATCATGCCTCAAAACCCTTTATAGATGTGACAGTTTCTTTCAACAAATTTTACTTTTTACTATTTGAATGAGTAAAATTTGGACATTGGATTCAAGTGGTGACTGAAGAATCATGGTTGAAGGAATATAATAAACCCTAAGAAATCAGAAAGAGTGCTTCAGTCCTTAAAATTAATAAAGTCAGTAATTATGACATGCTTGTTGGTTAAGGACTTAAGATTGAATTTCGCATTAAGTTGCCTAAAGTGGAAGATAATGTCTTCTGGAGGATTCTTCTAGCAACAAAGACTAGATACCCCATGGGAGAAGGTCAGACATTGAAACTGGACACCCCATGGGAGAAGATAATACATCGAGACTGTATGGTGTAAATTCTGGGAAGTACCTGCAGTTTGTGAATTAGCTTTATGCAATTATAACATATTTTATCACAAACAATTGTTCCAGATAAGTGGGACATTCTGAAACTAATCCAAGCTATAATTGTAAAAGTACTTGTGAGTGTATGACTTATCATTATCTCTCTTTGTCTAGTATATTGATGTGTGTATTATTCACCTTGTCCAGGATGAAAAAGACGCCATTAGAAGTCTTGATCTGCTATACAGAAGGGTTGAGGTATGCAGAGCTTAACGTTTTTGGCTTTTGTGTATCGCACTGTTTTCTAGATAGAGTATGGTCCAGATGTTGATATGTACATGCAATGACTTGCTCTGATATCATTTCTATGTCCAACCTTAGCCGTTGTCTTGTTGATTTAATCTTTTGTGGACTATAATGGTGTTTACTAAGTATTTGATTCTAGCATTAATTCAAACATATTATAGGTAGACTGGTTTGGTATTGAATGATTAAAATCTTGATTTGGCATTATACATCTGTACAATAACAGAAAATTTTCCTTCTTACTTTTCTATGTCCTTTCTTTTAAATATCACATTCTAGCTTTATTATTTGCAACCCTGTGGAAAACACTAAGCTTTGCCTTGCATTTTAGACTGAGATATTGAAACGGGAGGCTACCCCTGCCATGAGATTGCTCAACGATCTTTTGAATCTGCATGATGGGTTTGATGATGAAGGGTGGCTAAAGGAATGCAAGAAACGCATGGTTGATACCTTTCCAAGAGAGGATCCTTTTAGCATCATGGTTCCGGCAGGGTTTGATATTGACAAGGTTTGCTGCAAATGCAATAGAGCATGTAGATTTCTGCCTTTTGAACAAAATGATAAATATCAATGTGCACTCACCAAAACGTACACTTGTGACTTGTACAACTTTTTTTTGGTTTAGCTAATTTATTCAATGTGAATATTTTATCACAGCAATCATCTCAGAATTTATTTCTTATGGATTTTTCTGTCAGCATAATGGGCCACTGCGACCATCACTTGAAGCTGATGATGCTCTTTTGAGGGTAGATTTTGTTAGAGAGGTTGATGCTCTACTTCAAGAGGTTCGATCTGAACGAAATGAAGCACAAAGCACAGAAGGGCTTGATGCTGAATCTGTTGCAAGTAGATTGAAGCAACAGGAAAGGCAACGAACCATAAGCCTAGTTGAAGCTCTGCTAGACCTAGCCATTGATTTGAAGTGGTAACCAATAGCTTTCCTTTCTTTGGGTGAAAGACGGAACCCCACGAGCAATGGTCGGCAGTTTTGGCACCAGGTTGTCCTCCATGGCAGTTTTGTAATGTTGGTTTCTTTGTGAAGATTCAGATGGTTGAAACTTGTTATCAAATATAGAACAAAAACAACTAGATGATGATTTTATTGACAACAAACTGATACGTATATACATCTTTAATTGCCGAGTATCATCTTCATTGGTGCGCCGGCCTCATGCCTTTTATTTTATACAGGCCTTATGCTTTTTATTTTATACACAGAATACTCTGCACAGGAGAATAAACAAAAACGTTGCACCTTAAAGCTCGATTGACAGTGGAGTTCGCTGCAATCTGGCTTCAAACAAGGAGCAACTGTGAGACTTCATTTCGTAAGTAACTAATCCCACCATTTGCTCAGGGACGGGCGTGCCATTAACTGAGAAAAACCCTGGGAACGGTAGAGATGTGTCAACTAAACGATGCCAGGCCATGCCTTCTGGAGGTAAGGGTAGAATAACACTCTCAGAATGTTTGGCTGCATTGAAGGCAATGAACAGATCACCCATCACTTCAGAATCCTCAGAGCTAGACTCACTCTCTGGTTTGTCAGCCTTCAGAGTCATTGCCAGAAATTTGCAGGAGGGATTTTCCCATCCTGGTGGAGACCCGTTCCTTCCATGCCATACAATATTTTCTTCTTTCAAGAAGTTCCTCTTCTGCAGAAGGTCACTTCGTCTGCTTCTAATTAAACTCAAAAATGAGATAAACTGTAAGATTTGAATGCCAAACCCTGTTGTCAGAGCATTCCAATCAAAAAGCTTTCTGCTGCCATACGATGGGGAACCACCAGAAGATTGGCCACATTCATCTCCCATGTTAAGAATAGGAACCCCCAGTGAAACAAATAAAATGAAGAGGAAATTCCGAATTTGTTTGAGTCTTCTTTCAAGGACAGCAGGTTTAGTTGTAGGTCCTTCTTCCCCACAGTTCCAACTTAATTCTGAAGCCAACTCAGTCATACTAAAGCTGACCAAGTCCACAAGAGTAAGTCCAAAATTTTTTGCAATAAAATTGAAAGAAAATGCTGGGCCTCGCCCGTCTGAGAATATGTCACCACTACCACAAAGCCGTGTTGCAAGGTCACTAATGGCACCCTCACCCCTTAGAAAGTTCCTCACATCTGCACAGAACTTTGTGTTCATCTCCGCCCATTTTTTCCAATGAGGAAAATGGATTTCCTTTGACACCATTTCATGTGGATCCCAGCAATCTGCAATGATCTTGGTCTTAGAGAGTAGTGGATCAAAAGCAATTGCCTCAACCAAAGGAGGCCGAGACAAGTATTCACCATGGAACCCTCTCAACAGAAACGAAGCATTGATGAAACAGAAGCCATCAATGTGAAACTCGGTCACCCAATGCCGGAGACTGTCTAAAATCATCTGTTGGACAATAAAATAGTTACAATTCATAGCATTTTTTGCTCCCAACTCTTTCATTTTATTCCCGTAATAATATGATGCATCATCAATTCCTTGCAGGGCCCCACCCTCAGCAGTAGCTGTGAAAACAACTTCCAGAAAGACCTCTATTCCATTAGCATGCAATTTCTTCACCATTTCCTTCATTGAGTTAATAGCAGATACAGAACCATTGGAAGGCCCATAGAGGTTTGTTGGTGAAAAGAAATGACATGGGAAATAGGGTCCTTTTTGCTCATCAAATGTGAATATCGGCTCTAATAAGATTGCATTCATGCCAAGATCTTTTAAGTGCTGCACCTTATCAGTTACACCCAAGAAGGTCCCGGCCACATCAGCAGGTAGGTTACTGGACTTGTGTTCAGTAAAACGCATCACATTCAGCTGATAAACCACTAATCTTTCCATAGGTAAGTTTGGTCTAACATCACCACCCCAATCAAAAGCAGGTTCCTTGCATAGCCGGCCAAGATATTTCAAAAGCAAACCAGACTCATGCTGACTAGGAATCGAACTGCCGACAATTTTAGCATATGGATCCAAAAGGACACGCTCTGCTTGAAATCCCTTTCCATCTCCCTTGCAACGATAACCATAGCTCACAAAATTCCAGGCACCATCTATGGAGGCATGCCAAACATCACCAGATCGATTGACGTAGGGATCGAGATCAAGCTCCAATGCGGGCTTCTCTAACGTAGTATCATCATACAGGCAAAGAACCAAACTCTTAGCATTCCTGGAGAAAATGGCAAAGTTCATGGATCCATCACTTGAAAATGACACACCCAATGGAGCAGGACAACCTGGATTAAAACCAACTGGCACACAGAAATGCGTCTTCCTATGACTCCTGATCTCTGATATGCTTGAATCTGCATCTGATGAATGTTTTAGCAGAAATGAGAAATAGAGTGGAGCTTCTTTTGCTTCAAACTCCACCTCAAGTGCCAACCTACCAAAAGACCTTGGTATAAATGGGGTTTCAACCATCTTAGTTTTAGGATCTTGATCAGATCTATGTATACCCCAACTTAGCACCAGACTGTCATTCCTAGACAACTGCAAGGATGAGACTTCAATATTTACCACATGTTTGACACTTATCTTTCCAACCAAAACCTTCACCTCTCCACCAACTTCTGTCCTGAAGAGATACGTTGTTAGCTTTCTAACTTCATCTTCAACTAGACTAGTACTGGTGAACAGATGTTCAGTTTGATCAACAGAAACTCGTGATGCAGCAAATGTTTTCAGATCACGACTTTGATAAGGAGATTTCATAACATTGTGTGCAATTTCTCCAAACAACCACCTTGTTCCTACATCTATTCTATCAATACTCTGTACAGTTCTATGATGAGTGCCAGCCATCAATTTAGATAATTCCGCAGCCCCACAATTCAAACATCCAGGTCCTATAGCAAGTGATGGAGAAAAAGTTCCCATCTATTCCACAAAAAGAAACACAATCCAGAAAATATAATAAGAACCCTCAGGAAAAAGTACACTTTACCTCACTCCAAAAATAGAAAGAGTTACAAGAACATGATTGCATAAATAAACTAACATAGCAAAATCATGTCAGGGAATCAAATTGACACCAATAAAATTATCAAATCCCTACAATTCACCATGATCACTGAAGTAGCAAACACTTCGCAAACAAACAATTCTTTGCAAATCACAAAAACCCACTCTAGTAGTGCATCAATTTCACAAAAACCAATCCAATATTTACGATTAGAAATCGAAATCTACGGTTGAGTAGAGATACGGCAAAGGATCGATTGGCATTTGGTTATCTCCCTATCCAACTAATTTTGAGAGAGCCAAAAGAAAGAACAATGCTTCCGCGAGAACTCTTCCTCGACATGGAGGAATGGCGGAGAAGAAGAGAGTGAGCTGAAGAAGAACATACCTTTACTGTACTGTACTGATTGTAGCAGATGAGAGATGGCCTCTGCGTTCAGACGTGGCAGAAACTTATAGACGGAGAAGACGATGATGATAACCCAATTTGCAAGAACGACCTTAATTTCTTTGGGTCCTGTTCTCTCTTTTTCCTTTTTGTCATTTTTCTTTGTTTTTTCAATAATCCCAAATTCAAATTATAGGTTAAATCTCAATTTAATCCTTCAATTATTGTATAAACTATTGAGATTATTATTGAACTAAAAAATCTATAATTTAATTCTTAAAATTTTGAAATTTGATTCTAAATTGATTTTTCTATTAAAAAATAGCTAATATATTCATTATTTAATGATAAAAGGTCATTACTTGGCGACAATATGTCATGTTAGAAATGAAACATGTTAGCTATTTTTGAACTGAGGGATCAACTTAGAATTAAATTTTAGAAACTTTAAATATTAAATCATGAATTTTTTTTAGTTTATGGACCAACTTAAGATTTGTACAATAATTTAGGGATCAAATTAAAAATTTAACCTAAATTATATGATTTTTGAATAAATCAAAATCATAAAACTATATATATATATCATTGCTTATTAATTTGTAGCTAAGTTCTTAGAAGTGCACAGATACCATCATAGAATGATGGTTACAAATCATTCCCTCGATGTCAAATATAAGGCAAGATGAGTTTATGACATGCAGGCGTGGCAAATGGGTAGTTTGAGTCAGATTCAAGTTAGGTCAATTTGGATAACGGGTTATATGAATTAGGTTGTAAATAAGTTATGAGTTGAAAAAGATTAACTCTTACTTGATCCTAGTGGGTTATGGGTCAACTTGTTAGTTTACTTTATTTTTATTTTTTACAATTATTTTTTTAATTTTATTATATACAAATAAAATTATAGATATCTAAATCTAATTAAAACTTAAAATTTTGAAGTACTATAACTCATTAACACAAGCACTTTATAGTGTCTGTCACAAACGTTTAAATTAAGAAAATATCATAAAGTTATATATAACAGTGGTGGGGTGTATTGGTAATGTAGGTTGATGAGTCAATGTCGGTGATGATGTGAAGGGCTGACTGGGATGATACCCGAGGAAAATGAGGAAGGTCCTTTTGGCGACACTCGTCTCATTTGCAAGGGGTTACGTGTTAGGGGCCATCTTGTTTCGCTTGACGATGATAACCTCCAACGAACTTTTTGGCAAAGTCAAAAATATAATTCTTCCAGCCAAGTCGGTAGAGTTGGTCAGCGGTGACATAGTTTTGGGAACTCAAGATGATTACACAACTATCAAAGCTAATAGGAAGAAGATGTGTATCGTTGAAGGGGCGACAAGGATGGAAAACATGTGAGGCTCAAAAGATTATAACTTGAGAATCACATTTATACATACAATATGGTGACATAATAGTAATGACAATAAATGTGATCTCTATCATCTTTAGTAAATATCTTCAATCTATAATAAATTGCCTTCATGTTGAGGATGAAAAAATACAGCAACTCCAATCTTGAAATCCTTTCAAGAAACGAAAAGGGATAAACTTAAAAGTGGTGATGGGAGAAGAAAAGATGATCGCTTGGGGACTTGTGAATGGAATACTTGATCTCGTTTTTTATGTTAACTTTGCAGCTTGATCATTTGATGCTCAAGAAAAACTACCTAGAAACTGAAATTGTAGCATGCTGCCTCCCAGCCATGATATTTTGCAAATTTGAAAGATATTTTGCAATGCTGAAGAATATCCTCGAGTGTTGGAAAATGTAGAAAACGTGGAAGAAGAGGTGATTTCTGGG
>BPVZ01000001.1:6118563-6132017 GCA_020521535.1 Rubroshorea leprosula | reverse complement strand
CGTCCGCCACGAGTGCCTTAACAAATGCTTGTTTGTCCGTATTCATGCTCGATCTTGGAAGGTGACCTTATATTTTAACAGCAGTCACGAATTTCAGTACTGTTTGTTTGTTTAACGGAGACAAGACATGAGCTGTCCGTTTGTGGTTCGGTGGCTTTTAGAATCTAAATATATCGGGTACAGTCTGACCTTTCATCTGATGACGCGTGTTCATTTCGGACAAAAAGTGAAGACGTGGCAGTCACTAACGGATTCTCGGGTAATACTATAAAATTATTTGTAATGGATTGAAGTGACTGTCTTTCGTGCTACGGCGGACACGTGGTGGGTGGGAACTGTCTTGGGTTGATACGTGGCGTTTGTGAAAAGGTGATGGACCACCATAATAAGATGTCTGACATGCGGTATAGTTTGTTCTCGTGGAAAAGGAGATGCTTTTTTGTCGTTTTGCGGCAAGAGAAGGAGAGTTGAGTTCGGTCAACACGTAATGATAGGTTAATTTGACGTTGAACGGTTCAAAGGCTGTGGACCCCGGGGCTGATCTACGCGGTATGATTTCTTGTACGGGCCTTACAGTTGGCGATTTCGGCCTGGTTGATTGTAGATATGAATTGGATCATAGAATTTGAGTTTTGTTCTGGCTTAGGTAGGTGGAGACAAGATAGGCTAGGGTTGGGCTTCGGCCTTTCAGATTCAGCCCATTAAGTACACCATAAGTCTATAACTACTTACTTTTGTTCCAGTGCATGCTGTTCTAACAGCTAGTAACAAGGGAACAAGACATTAATAATCTGTCAATTTAAGTAGAAAAAGTTAAATTTTTTAAAAGTAAGAATTGAAATTTAAATTTTATAAATAAAAAATCAGTTATTGTGAGAGTTTTTTTTTTATTATTATATAGAATTTAAATTAACTCAATTCTATATTAATTGAGATTCAATGTGATTTTTAAATATTAATGAAATTAATGTCAAAATGTAACGAAACAAACATTTCATGGTAATCTTTTCAATGAAAATATAAAGTTTTGACTCCAAGTCATATGATTTGTTATTGGAGTGGATTAAAAAAATAAGAGAGAGTTACTTTCATTGTTCAATTTTAAAATAAAAATAAAAAATAACAATTGATTAATTAATTAATGACATAGATGTTCCCTTAAAAAAATGATCACGTTGATGTCTTTACAATGAAAATTATTTAAACAATATTGTTTCTTGCTACCAAGGTGGCTTACTTTCCAAATCTACAAAATTTTGGTGAAATATGCCTAAATCTACAGTCATAAATGATCTATTTGCTCGGACAAAAAGCAAAAGAAAGAATTAATGCAAATACAAATTAAACAATGAATTTCTCAAACAAGGACAATTTGAGCTTCTTCTGCTATGCTTTCTCTTCCAAGCATGATTTTTCAACCATCCCATCTATTATCATCTCCACGACCTTCAACTTCTCTTCCATACAGCCATCACTGCAGCTTCTTAGATACCGAATGGGTTTTTCCAAAAACTGCCTCATTATCTCCCAACTTGTCTCCTCCACCATTTCTCGCTCTTCGCACGATATTGTACCTTTTACCTTACTCAAGAACTTCTCCGTCTCCACCTCCACAACCCTCTTCGCCACCGCCTCCAACCGGAGAATCACATTCTCAACCTCTCTCTCCAATCTTAATCTCTTTATTCCTCCAACATAATTCTCTTCACGACCCATTTTCCAAGTTTGATCATCCGCAACCAGCTGTCTTCCTTGCCCGACAGAAACTTCTCGAAAACCAACAGAGTTTGGATTCGGACGTACGGCTTTATACGTAGTCGTTGAAAGATATTTTCCAGTGGTAATCGTTGTAGGCGCCAAGCAAGAGATCGGAACGGAGATCTTTGGCAGCGGCAAGACAACCATTGTTTCCTCGATCGATTTGGACGCGGTGTTTAAGGAATTGAGATGAACGGAAAACACTAGCTGCCGCGGAGAAAATTAGAAAAATATATACATTCAGAAGCGAAAGGTTTGACGTTTTAGAGTTTTGACCATAGTGCAGTCAAAAGACGGCGCATGTGCGTAACGCGTTTTGACTTGTCCAATTCCGACATGGATTCGTTCCGCCGTCCTAATTTGCGCGCGTGCATGATGCATTTTTTAAAGGGATTTTCCATCTGTGCATTTTATTTATTATATTTTTTTATTATTAATATTTATAATAAAATTAAAAAGTTGTTATTAAATTTATCAATTATTTAATAAAAAAATCCATATATTAGAGATGTTAAAATTAATGCTAATTTTTTTTATGTAAATTAATGTATTAAAATTATATTTAAAACTTTATTTTATTAACTCATGCTTTTAGGTATAAATTAGACAAATTTGTTTTTTAAAATACAAGAGAAAAAAGCCCAACACCCCTCATATGGGCTGATGAGTACCCAGCCCAGGACATCAAGGCCCAATGACCCAAAATCTAGAGAATAACGAGCCCATTCCTAAATCCAGCATCAAGAGTAGGTAGGTCACGTGGATTTAAAGCCTTACCAGATTCCCTTAACCTACACCCCAGGCGTGCACTTTAGCGAATTCCGCCTTCTCCTGCCTCTTCTCTTATCCTACGCTCCACCGGTACACTTTAGCACTGGACGAACCAATTTCAATATTTGTGTATTTTCTCTGCTTTTAATTATATTTTTCTTCCATAGCATGATTAGCATCTCTTCTTTCAATTTCTCTGCTTTTGTTGTTGAAAATTAGGGTTTTTTTACAGACTTTCAGTTGTGCTCACACTCTCGCTCTGGTGGGTCCGGATTTGGGGGGCTTCAAATGCCTGCAAAATCTTATGCGGAATCATGGTGTGTGAATCCTAGGGAGTGCTGGGGAGCTCGTTGTTTTGGGAGATTTAGGGGTAGGTTTCAGTTTGGATTGGTACTCTGATTGGTTCTGAGATGGCGCCCAGCAGAAGAAAAGGCGCCTCCAAAGCTGCTACTGCTGCTGCTGCCGCCGCCGCCGCTCGCCGCCAGTGGAAGGTCGGTGATCTTGTCCTTGCTAAAGTCAAAGGCTTTCCTGCTTGGCCTGCTACGGTATGGAATACTTTAATCAGCTTTCTATTTCTCTTTCCAAGTATTGGTTTGATTGTTTCTGTACGAAGTAATGCAGTTATCTTGCTGGTTTTGAGTAAAGTTACAGTCTTTAGACTATTTTCTGATTATTTGTTATTGGAACGTTTGGGAATAGTTTGTCTTATACTTTTGACATGGGATTTATAACTTGGGTCAGAATTGAAGCATAACTCTTATTGGATTATTATTAGGATTTTCTGTAAGTTAAGTAGCATGCTTCTTGCCTTTATTTATTTTATTTTATTTTTATTATAATTTTTACTTTATATATGTCACCGTGTGGTGTCTCTGAAAATTAGTATCCATGAACTTGTGATTTGTCCTTTCAGAAACCCTAATGAGTAAGCAGAAAATTAGTCACATGCCCGGTTGGCCTATTTTATTGTAAGTAAAGATTTTTGTGATGGATGAAATATTGCTTTGCTGACTTTTGTTTAAAGTTTGCTTCGGGGAACTGGAGCAATCTGCAAGATTGCATCGTCAGATCCTTTACGGTTTTACCCACAGTAGCTTTTCACTTTTCAGTATTCTCAGCCCAACCAAACCTAGTTGCTATAAACGGTTGTTTATTTTTCCTTTTTCTTTTTCTTTCCTTTTCTCTTTGGATTAGTACCTGTTGTGCTTATATTGCTTGTTGCTGGTGGGGCAGGTAAGTGAACCGGAGAAATGGGGATATTCATCTGATTGGAAGAAAGTACTCGTTTACTTTTTTGGAACAAAGCAAATGTAAGTGTGCACGTTAACATCATAAGTTTGTTTCTCGTTTGTTGATCTCACTCCTATAGTATGTTTGGATTGAAAATAATAAAGGAAAAGATTATTACCTTCCTTGTTTGGATAGCTAAAAATGAGTAAGGGAAAATAAAGGAAAGGGAATGAAATATTATGTTTTTGTTGTTTAGTGAGTGGAAAGGAAAAGAAATGATTAATTTTAAAAGTAATTCACAATTTCACGTCTTATTAAGCTGTTATTTTTAAATTTAAAAGGAAATTATTGGGAGAATTGGAAGAAGTTTAATATAAACTAAGCTTTTCCTTTGATATTTGCCCAATTTGGGTAGAAGGGAATTGGAGGGGTGCTGGTAACCCCTGCATTACCCTCCCCTTTGATTCCCTTCCTTTCCAAAGAGGGATGGAAGCCAAGTATCCCTTGGTGTTTCCCTTCCTTTCCATCAATTTCCTTCAATCTAAACATGATGCTAACAATTTTTGATAGTTTCTTTGATGCATTAATTGGTTATATAAAGCTGCATGACTGCTGTTGATTCCTTTCTTTTTTCTCCCTTCTGTTCTCTTTTGACATAACTATGATTTTGATAAAAATTTTTAGTATTTTGTGAATGAGTTGATTCATTGCACCAACTAGGAAGACAATTTTGGGCTATTTTCCTTGGAATGGTTTAATATTTGGTGTTCTTGTGTTAGATGATTCATTGAGATATTTTTACATAAAAATTGCCATTACTATTGCCTTGCTTCAATCTATATATGACCCAGATTTATAGTTTAGTCATCCCAACCAAATGATGTGTCATATTTTGTCATCCCTAAGGGTAAAGCATAATCATTTGGAAAGAGTGCCTTTTTATACAATCTGAGTAACTTTGTAAGGTAAAGGTTAGATAATCCAAGTATGTGTATTTTTGTTTGTAACATTTTTTAGTGGAGTTCTCATTATGCAAAATTCTTTAGCTTAGCAAGACCTCATGTCATTGTCAATTGAGTTTAGTAATAAATTGATCTTGTAATTGTATACTGTCATTGTCAATTGATGTGGACGTTAGTTGCTATTTTACTTTTATTCCTCTTAATTGGCTGTTTGAGAAAGAGAAACTAAAAGAATTCATCAGATAGTGGTATTTATAATGAAATTCTTTTTGCAACCTTAACTCCCATATGATAAACTTTCATTATGTTGTTCATGGAATGGAGTGAGGTAGGAATGGAATATCTACTATATAGGAATGGAGTTGAGTAGGTAATGGTTATTTGTATTTTGGTTTGCAGGTGGAAAAAGCTATTTGGTTCTAATCCTGTGTATTTTTCATGAAAGAAAAAAAAATGGAAAGAAAGAAAGAAAGAAAAGATTAAATGTGGAATAAGACTGGGAGTTATGTTGAAATCATTTTAATCCCTGCTGTGTGGATGTAAAAAGTCTACCTATATTGCACATACAACTTTATGTTCTTTTGATTTCTAAATTGGTAAAAAAACGAATATAATTGATTTTAACATACCATTTTGAGGGAAAACCAAAAAAATTCTGCTGCAAAGGAAATTTAATCTAATATAACTTTAGTGGCAACCAATTGCTGGGCAAGGTTCCTAGGAAATAGAGATTGCATGGATGATGTTGATTTGAACATTTAAGAATTAGGGTGCCAGATCAAAAACATACTTGATAGGAAAAAAAGGGTAAAAGTTCCTACAAGCAAAAGGGAAAATGACATTTTGGTTTGTTTGCTGGATCTTTGGTGATGGTTAGACTGTCAGGGAATGATGTTTTAGTGTTAGCCTTTTAGAGAGATGAATGTTCAGCATTTTGGGAGAAGCAATTTTATTGAGGAAAAAAAAAAAATGGGATCCATGCATGAAATTTGGGGAATTAAATAAGGTCATGTTTGGTTCATTATACATCTGTTTCATGAAAATGGAATTGGAATAGGGTGAGAAATAGGATAAAAAGGTAAAAGTTATTAGTCAGTTCATCCTATGGTATTTGTAATTAAAATTAGTGAATTATATTGGATTGGGTTGGCATGGCTATGCTTGTGAGGGGAAGGCTATTAAAGACCAGTCTGGAATATGCCAACACCTGGGATGGCTATTGCTGAAACTGAAATGATGATAACTGACAATCCCTTGTCTGACAGGAGGGGGATTGGGATTGGGGCAGTGGTATCTTGGGGTTTATATGGTGGGATAGTACCCCACCTAATAGTTTAGTGAGGCCCTAACTATGATCCTTGGGGGGGGGGGGGGGGGAATTCATTCTCTTTAAATAAACCCAGAATAGAATATTAATTGAATGAGATCATTTAGAGAAGTGGCAAGATGTGGGTTCCTTAAAAGGCTTTTATTTCTTCTTAATCTCTTCTCTGGACTGATGTTGTCAATCATGGTGCAGTGCCTTTTTCTGTTGATCATAGTTTGAGCTTAATTTGCACATATATATGTTTGTTTTTAAAATAGATATTTTGCTTGCAGAGCTTTCTGTAATCCTGCTGATGTTGAGCCTTTTACGGAAGAGAAGAAACAATCACTTCTAGTGAAACGCCAAGGGAGGGGTGCAGATTTTGTTCGTGCAGTGCAGGAGATTGTTGACTGTTATGAGAAGTTAAAGAAGCAGGATCTGGTTGATGATTCCAACTCTGGTGATGTAGTTACTCTGGCAAATGGTGCAAATTCATTGGACTCATCTGGGTCAAAGGATCTGATTGATACTTCTGAGGCAATGCTAGATTTGAAAATTTCAAATTCTATTACCGCAGGAAATGATCCAAGTCTTCCAACTGAGGATGCTTCATCTGGGGAAAAGATGGATGATTTATGTGATAGAGAATCAATACCAGTGCAACCTGCTGATCATTTGTTGGTTAAAGAAAAACCTACTTTGGCTACCTACTCATCCAGAAAAAGATATGGTGGCTTACAGTCACAAAAATCTGTTGCACAGCGGAAGGCACCATCTGTCCAAAGGACTATAAACTCATCAAGGTTGGAATCATCTAAATTCCAAAACTCTGTCATGTCATATAATGATGGTAGTAGTGATGATAATGGTTCTGAAATTGCCACTGTTGAATCTGATACAGTTAGTTTAGATGACAGCAGCACAATTGATTCTCACTGTATACTTGAATGCTCAGAGTCTGTTGTTGGGTGTTTGGAGGGAGATGCTGAGCTGAACAAAGCACTTAATTTCCAAACAAAGGCTATTGTTGTTAAGAAGAAAAGGAAACCAAACAGAAAGCGTGTGGCTATGGCTAATGATCCTTCTGAGCCTACCACTAGAGGTGAAGTAGAAGCTGATCTGAAGGTAGAAATGCATAATACTAGGCAAACTTCACAGAACACTAGTGATAGTTTGAATGTAAAATACTGCAGAGAAGATGGAGATGAGCACCTTCCTTTAGTAAAACGTGCTAGGGTACGAATGGGCAGACTATCATCGGCAGATGACTCCAATTGTCTTTCAAGGGTTGAAGAAAACACTTTCAATGGAGTTGCAGTTGATTCATTGAGGCAGATCAGTTCATCATCAAACTGTCATGCTGGTAGTCCCACTGATGGAGACCCTATAGAGGCAAAGGGAGATTTGGTTATTGAGTCACCTTCAAAAATTGTTACTCAAGTTTCAGGAGATATACCACAACCCTTGAAAGATTCAAGAAATCAGTTTGGCTGTTCAGCTGATGGTGAAGCTGCTTTACCTCCATCAAAACGCCTCCACCGTGCTCTTGAGGCTATGTCTGCTAATGCTGCAGAAGAAGGCAAAGCTTGTGATGAACCTTCAGCAACCTTGAACACTCTAGTTGATGGCTGTTGTGACTCTCCAGTTGGGGTATGTTCTAAAATGGATGCTGTAGAGAAAGATGCTAGCAATTTGGAACTTGAAGGTGTGGACTCACTTGGAAATGGTGCATCTGCGTTTGTTTCCACATCAAACTCAACACTTTTGGACAAGCCTATTAAATCTTCCATGAAAGCAGCCACCTGCAATCAACCTGCCAGTCCAGATAATAAAAATCATGAATGCTGTACGGATGTCATTTTGGATACCTGGGATCAAAATGGTGGTGAAAATAATAGTTGGCCACTCATTGATACTTTTACTGTTCAACATGTGGAACAAACCCAACACTTAGACCGATTGTCCCCTAATCTTGGAAAAGAGCAGGCTTGCTTCAGATCTAATACTGATTCTTTGGATCAGCAGTTGCTTTCAAAAGATTGTAATAATGCTGAAAATATTGATTCAAGCAATCCTAGGTCTGAAAATATT
The DNA here is from genome assembly GCA_020521535.1 of Rubroshorea leprosula. Classification (NCBI taxonomy): domain Eukaryota; kingdom Viridiplantae; phylum Streptophyta; class Magnoliopsida; order Malvales; family Dipterocarpaceae; genus Rubroshorea; species Rubroshorea leprosula. Next base: position 6,123,899 of record BPVZ01000001.1, on the reverse strand, counting down.
GATGATCAACTTGATAATTCAAAACATATCAAGATAAGTCCTGATCCTTCTGGCTTAGTGCCCAACAAAACTCTTGAAATTCCTGATCAAGATGGTGCAAATGTGCCTCAGCATGCTGCTGAATATTCTTGTTACACGAATAATGAGTCATTTAAGTCTCAAATAGATGAGAGCACCTTAGTTAATGACATGTAAGTTCACATATCTATCTGTTACTTGTTTGTATACTAATAAATTTCATCCTTATTATGTAATAATTTTCTTCTTAAAGCTCAGTAACAAAAATTTCCATGCTTGTCTAATTAACCTCCACCCACTTTATTAAAAGTAGTTCTTCATTTAGTTTTTTAGTTATTACATATTTTCTACATATTTAATGTTCCTGTGTTTTAAAGTTTGCATTCTTGATATACTTCTTGTTTTAGGCATGAGGTAATGGAAGATGTCCATTGCAAGGAAAAGAAAATTAATAGTTCTGCCTTGATCTCTGATGGCCATTTAAGTGACAAAGATGGCTTAGGCATCCAGTTAAGTCCGCCTTCAACTGACGGAGTGGATTCTGTTGCTAGGGTTTCTCCCCTCAATATCTCAATTGGCGACATGTCTACCTCAGAGAGTGCTAATATTATTCAAGAGAATGGATGCTGTAGTCCCAATGTCCACTCTCATCAGAATAAAACATTCTGTGCTACAACTGCTTATGATGAAGGAAAAACTGAATCTGCAGGCTCTGACAGGCCAAGATCTGTCAGCAAGTGCAATAATTATGCAGAAGTGCATGCTGCTCTGTCATCCTTTGAGAATATGCTAGGAACCTTAACAAGGGCAAAGGAAAGTATTCTTCGTGCGACACGAATAGCAATTGACTGTGCCAAATTTGGGGTTTCTGCTAAGGTAGTCTGCCTTTCCATTTTCCTTTATTTCCATTTCTTTTGGGAGTAACACCATTGCTGAGTTAGGCATTACACCATTGCTGAGTTAGGCGTTGCCCCATTGCTGAGTTAGGCATTACACCATTGCTGAGTTAGATACTTTATTTTACCATTACTAGCTTTTGATAAACCTTTTTTTTATGGTTTCTGGGAACTGATGAACTTAAAAAATTCCATCATGCAGAATTTTCCATGCACATTTCAATTAATTCCATGTCAGTATATCAGTTTATTTAATGGCTTAGTGAGATTTTTTGTTGTTTGTTAATATCTTCTTTCTGCAGTTTCAATTGTGAAGTCCACAAACTCTTTCTCCAGTTTTTTAATGATAGTTGAATAGTTGAGTTGATTGCCTGTTATTTCAGATGTGACCTCAACCAGGGAACACTATGTTTATCACGGCATGATCTTTCAGATTAATGATGTGTTTGAATTTGTTGCATACTGTAAAGTGAATGTAAATTAACGGGATTTTTTCAGCAAAACCATATGTATATTGGTAACTTGTGGTTATTTTGAAGAAACATGAAAGAGCTAGTATAAATTCATTACTGTATCTATTTTTTGTTTTTGTCTTAAGAAGTCTTCATGGAATGATCTTTCAGATTAATGAGTGTCTGAAGATGTTGCATACTGGAGAGCAAATGTAAATTAATGGGTCTTTTAAAAAAAACCACTATGTGAATTGAATAATCCTGTCCAAATAATTATTCAACTTGTGTTTATTTGGAATAAACATGAAAGAGCTAGTATAAACTCTTTACTGGCATCTATGTTTTGTTTTTGTTGTAAGAAGCTTCACAAGGGCTTGTAGGTTAGCAGATTTGTATAACAATGAATGCAGTACATGGGTGTTTATGTATGACAGGGATTTTAAGTCCTATTATAGGATAGTTTTATGTGGATGTTGTTAACATTTGGATCTAGGTTCTTGGAGTGTGGTAGATTTTTCTAAACTTTTATTGGATGCAGAGTCATTTGTCATTATTTTTTTCTCCTCAATTGCTAAAAGGCTTATTAGGATTTTTATGAATTAAGATGTATGGCATATTAATATGAAGTCCAAAATAGAGGTGGTACTTTGTAGAAAATTTGGCTTAAACCTATCAATTTCTTGATTTTAAACCTAGGTTGTAGAGATTTTGGCTCGTCATTTGGAATGTGAGTCAAGCCTAAAGAGAAGGGTAGACTTGTTCTTTCTTGTGGATTCCATTACTCAGTACTCCCGAGGTTTGAAAGGTATGTATGATATTAGTTTGGAAATATCTTGTTTCAGCATCATCATATGAAAGCTGTCTAGTAGATGAAATGTGGTTAGAATTGTGTTTATGTTTAATTTTAATATCCAGGTGATTTTGGGAGTATATACCCTTCAGCCATTCAAGCGGAACTGCCACGCCTACTCTCTGCTGCGGCTCCTCCTGGATCTATTGCACATGATAATCGAAGGCAGTGCCTAAAGGTAATTGCTTTTTCTATTTATTTGTTAAAACTTTAAAATTGTTTCCTTCTTTTTCTGCCTTTTTAGGTTTCTCTAGGTTCTTTTCTTTTTGCATAGGTTTTGAGAGTTTGGATGGAAAGAAAAATTCTTCCAGAGTCTGTTATTCGCCAACATATACGAGAAATTGATTCACTTTCTCGCCGCTCAGCAAGAACGGAGAGGGCCTTTGATGATCCTGTAAGAGAGATGGAGGGTATGCTTGTGGATGAATATGGCAGGTTTAGCACATGATCTGTTTGACTCTTGGTTCATTTCAATATTGTTGAGAATTGCCTTTGATTAGATAATTTCTCTTGCCTCAGCAATTCAAGTTTTCAGCTTCCTGGATTTTGTATGCCATGCATGCTCAAGGATGAGAATGAAGGAAGTGATTCTGATGAAGAGCGTTTTGAGGCAGTCACTCCTGAACACTATTCTGTAACTCCTGAAGAACAAGAAGTAAGCTCTTCAATTGAGAAGCATAGACATATTTTGGAAGACGTTGATGGTGAACTTGAAATGGAGGATGTTGCTCCTTGTGAAGTTGAAATGAGTTCAACCTGCAGTGTTGCTGGAGTTAGTATTGCACAAACTTTGCAGGACCAATCTGTGCAGCATTATCATTTGCCCCTCACTCCTCCTTTGCCACATGATGTCCCTCCATCATCACCACCACCATTGCCATCATCTCCACCCCCGCCTCCACCTTCTTCACCACCCCCGCCGCCTCCTCCCCCTGTCATTGCTCCATGTCCAATGTCTGGTTCTTCCTACACTAATGGTGTTGACTCAAGGATTTATGTAAGTATGCATGGGCATCCAACCAGTTTGCATCATCTTTCAGGGTTTCAATTGGTTGATATTAGCATGTAAAAGTGGAACATACAATTGAGTTTTATTATTTTCTTCTTGAATTGGTCATTTTTGCAGAATGTGCAAGATGAATTGCGGCAGCCGATGGCCCCGTCTGTTCCTCCTAGAGTGGATTCAACATTGTGCACCAATGCAGTGCCTTATCAAGGCCCCGAATCTGCGGATTTTCATGTCACAAGCCAGGTTTCTGACTGCAATAACTCTTACAATAGTTACCCAGCTCGTCCATTGAGCAATATGCAACAAATTGATGGTCCTAGCTTTCATCACAAGGCATACCCACCATGTCCTCCTTATCATGCACCATCAGATCAGTTTTCATTCGTTCACACAGGCCAACATATGAAATCTCAGAGGGAGGCCCCTCCTCCCTCATATTCCAATAGATTTCATCATTCACCACATGGTGAAGGCAGAAATTTTTACAGTAGCCACGAGAGAATGAAACCAGTCCCATATGGACGTAGAGAGAGCTGGAGGGGTCCTGCACCCTCCTTTTCTGGTAAGACTTAAATATTTTTTGTTAAAGATACCAGGAAAGTTTTTACTGTTAATTGATAACATCTAACCATCTACTACCCTATATTTTCAACACGTAGGCCCATGTTATCCTGACAGAGATAGAGCGTCCTATGGACCTAGTTCATATGGTCACCCGCCATGTGAACCAGCAAGATTTCCTAACCAAGGCTGGGGTTATCCACCTCGTGACATGAATCACAGAAATTCCTTCCCTATGAGACCACCTCCCGAAGGGGCTGTTCCAGTGGGGTCAAGAGGTTTGTATTTTTCTTTGAGACTGCCTTTCCAGCAAAGTAGAAAATGTTTCGCTGTCTTGTTCTGATACCTTGTAGTTTACTACTTTTTACTACCAATGCCTGCATCTCTATTAACGGATGATGTTAGCTTCATTGTCTAGTCACCATCATCATTATTATTATTGCCCATCCACTTTTATAGTCATTGTAATGTATCATCATCATCATCATCATTGTTGTTGTTGTTGCCCATCCAACTTTTATGGTCATAGAGATGCAATTCACGAAAACATCAGTACCCTGTTTATATAGGTAGATTGTCAGAATGACAGGCTCATATATTTTTTTTACCGTGTGTTGCAGCTCCAAGCATGTGGTGGCCAAGATGAAGATAGTATACCATACCTACAACCGTTGGTATGTTTTTTTTCATGGTTCCCTTTAACTATCTTGTCCAACTGTATACATTGCAAGGAACATATCTTCTGTGAGGCGTGGAGTCATAGACCAGCAACATATCTTCTGTTATGTGTGGAGTCATGGACCAACAAGTTGCCTGGTTTGTAAATATGTGTTGTATCATTTCTTCAGCAAAAGTGGAGTAGTTAGAGGGTTAGAGATTGGGGGAGAGCTTTATCTAACACTAGGTTGTCATGTATCATTTTTTGTTCTCCATGATTGCGTTTTTAGTATAATTAATTTCCTGGGAATTCCAATTAGGAACTCAGGCTAAATTTTTTTACCAGGAGTTAATCTTAGATACCTTTTTGTGAATGTAAACAGTCCTTTTTGATAATACAGTGCAGAAATTCATTGGTTCAGCTAGAATAGATCACAATGAACCAAACATGTTCCATTTGTTTGTCATTCAGTATAATTTTGCTTTCTTCATATTTTTGTTAGGACAAAACTCTCAAATTCACCTCTCAAATAAGGGGAAGGAACAGATTCATCTTTTGAAAAAATGCAATGACAAATTGTCCTTTAAATTATAAATCAAGATAAATTAGTTTTTTTCAAACGTGTGATGTCAATTTTTCTTTAAAACATACTTACGATAGTAAATAGAATTATGATGTTGTGTTAAAAATAGAATAATTTATCATAATTTATAATTTAAAAGAATAGTTTATTCTTATAATTTTTTAAGGAATGTATCTGTTCTTACCCTGTGGTGGTTTTACTATTCTTAGGTTAGGTCTCAGTTGTTGGTTTAAACTTGTCCGTGGCAGAAGGGTACTAATTGAGTACAACTCTTGAAATGCATTTCAATGCAAGGTTATGCATCTCAAA
>BPVZ01000001.1:6052514-6069190 GCA_020521535.1 Rubroshorea leprosula | reverse complement strand
TTAAAATATAATTAAAGATTTATCTAATTTGTACCTTTATGATATAGATCAAACTATATTAAATATATTATTTTGTAATAAATTTTTATTAAAAAAAAAGAGTAAAAGTAAAAGTAAGACATTATTTTTAACATCAATATCGATGATTTTAATTAGAGAGTCGATAAATTTAAAATTAATTTTTATTTTTTTATATAAATTAATTATAAAAAAATATAATTAATGAGTAGATACATTCAATATTATAGATTTTAAATAAATAAAAAGAATTAATTATTTAAATGATACCTAAAATTAAACAAAAAAAAAATGATATGTATGAGTTATCCCTAAATTATTTTTCAAATTAAAATAAAAAATCAAGGATAAGGGAAGTTTATTTTGATTCTTGACCATACGATTCAAATCAAGCGGCTAAGTCATTGACATACTAAAAGGATTAAAGCTTATAGAGAAAGTCAAATACCATCTATTGAGCTGGCTTTGCTTCCAGCAGCAGCCTGCTTTGACTTTTGCGGTTTTCCCTGGAGCCGGACGCGCCATCCTTTTCCGACCGCCGCATTCCTTTACCATACCATAACTATAAATTCAGCTGAAACCACCTCTTCCGATCCTCACCACCATCTCTCCATAACCATGGCGTCTTCTCTTCAATACCTTCTGTTCTCTACTCTCCTTTTATTCTTCTCTAAGTCTTTAGCTCAGCAATCTTTCCGCCCAAAGGCCTTGGTGATCCCCGTCTCCAAAGACCCTTCCACGCTTCAGTACATTACCTCCATAAATCAAAGAACCCCTTCCCTCTCCATCGACCTCGTCCTCGATGTAGGCGGCCAATTCCTCTGGGTTGATTGCGAGAACAATTATGTATCCTCCACGTACCGTCCTGCCCGTTGCAATTCTGCCCAATGTTCCTTGGCTAGAGCCAGTGGCTGTGGGGACTGCTTCTCCGCACCGAGACCAGGATGCAACCACAACACATGCGGTGTTTCACCTGATAACACGGTCACTGGCACCGCCACGAGCGGTGAGGTTGCTCAGGATGTTGTTTCTGTGCAGTCAACAAACGGGTCAAATCCCGGTAGGGTTGTTACCGTGCCCAAGTTCATCTTCTCCTGCGCGCCGACTTCCCTTCTTGAAGGTCTGGCTAGTGGGGTTGTGGGGATGGCTGGGCTTGGTAGGACTAGAATTGGATTGCCGTCACAATTCGCTGCCGCTTTTAGTTTCAACCGGAAATTTGCGATTTGTCTTTCCTCCGCCACCACCGCCATGGGTGTAGTGTTTTTCGGAGATGGCCCCTACGTGTTCCTCCCCGGAATTGACGTATCCCAATCACTCCAGTACACCCCACTTTTCATCAACCCCGTCAGCACCGCTTCCGCCTTCACCCAAGGCGAACCATCCTCCGAATACTTCATCGGCGTCAAATCCATCCAGATCGACGACACACCCGTTTCAATAAACACAACATTGCTGTCGATAGACAAAAAAGGTGTCGGCGGTACCAAGATCAGCACGGTAAACCCCTACACCGTCCTGGAGAGTTCGATCTACAAGGCTGTCACTAGGGCCTTTGTCACCGCCGCCTCTGCCAGGAACATCGCCAGGGTGGCGGGAGTAGCCCCGTTCGACACGTGTTTCAACGCAAGCAGCATTCTGGGTACCCGCTTGGGAGCCTCCGTGCCGACCATCAGGTTGGTGTTGCAGAACGAGAATGTGATTTGGAGGATCTTCGGCGCAAACTCAATGGTGCAGGTTAGTGATGAGGTGCTGTGTCTGGCGTTCGTTAATGGCGGATCGAATCCACGGACATCGATCGTGATCGGAGGACACCAGTTGGAGGACAATCTAATTCAGTTTGATTTGGCGACTTCAAGGCTGGGATTCAGCTCTACGCTTCGCGGCAGGCAGACAACTTGCGCCAACTTCAACTTCACATCCATCGCTTAAAAAAAATGAGACAACATTTGCCAAATCTTAGTGAAAACTATAATAAAGTGAACAAGTACAATAAAAGAACTCGTGTTGTGGTGAGAATTTATTGTTAATGTTTAGTTTTCTTTTGAAATAAATTGTATCAATGGAAATGTAGTATGAAATTCACTTACTTCTTATAATTATTTATAAATGATAAGTGCTTAATGTATAAAATGATTTTATTTAATGTTTTCTATTCATAATTATAAAATTAAGAAAAGGTAACAAGATAACAAACAAAAATAAAATTTTTTAATTTTACCATACACTATTCTAAGTATAAATCATACAAACTTGTAAATTTATATATATATTAAAGAGACATACAGGAGTTATATTAATCATTGAATAAAATTAAATAAGAAAATAAATGATATTTTAGTAAACCTTTAAATAAAACCCTTTGATAATAAAAAATTACAATATAAAAAAAATAAATGAAAATGTGAAACATTCATCAATAGAAAAATTTACAATACAATTTGCATCATAAAGACAATAAAATGACAACCTCTTGTATCATTATGTATTTTATGATTAATAAAGTTCTCATAACTCAACTACATAATAAGTATCTCAAATTTTACCCTTTTTTAAAATTTATTTTATAATTTGAACGGTAATTTGAGAGTCATTAAATCATGGCACGTCCAAAATCATGACAAAATATTCTACTCCTATTTATTAGTATTTTGTTTCCTTTTTCTCTTGACCACGACTAGTTTTTCTTTTTTCTCCCTTTCTCCCCCCACCCCTTTTTTTTGTCCTTTTTCTTGCTGAAGTGTTATTGGGTTGGGCCTAAAATTTTTAATTGGTTTTAGAAGCCCATACATCTAAATTTTTTAAAAAAATTTAAAGTGGCCCGAGCGCTATTCATATTCATCCAAGATCTGCCAAACAGCAACAGTGCGCCACAAGGGTTTCCTCTTCCCCTGTCTTCCCCTCCCCTCCAACTGACCTCCGCTTCTGCTTCAAGCCCTAGCTCTCCTCTTCGCCGCCGACAATGAAGCTCGTCAGGTCGGTTTCGATTTTCCCTTTCTCCTTCTTTTGCAGCTGGAATTACTTTATACTGTAGCTTAGCGTTAACATGTAATGCGGTCTCTCATAGCATTTCGGTTGATAATTTGGAGCAGGTTCTTGATGAAGTTGAACAACGAGACCGTGTCTATTGAGCTCAAGAACGGAACCGTTGTTCACGGCACCATCACAGGTTCTTCTCTCTTTTACTTTCTCCTGTTTCTGCATCTAGGGTTTTGTTAAACCCTAAGTTCTTGTTTGGAGATACTCTTCTGTGAAATTCTCTTGTTTAGAAGCTGTATTTACCAGTTTTCATGAAGTTCTGTGGATTTTTCTTGTATGATTCAATCACAATTGCTTAATTGGTAGATTTTTAAAACGAATTTAACTCAACGCGCATGTAGCAAGGCTGGAACTCCTTGATTTTTGAAGTAATGTTTTAGGTCCTTATGGTTGTTTTCGGATAGACAAAACTGTAACACGTTAACTGGATATGATACTCTTGTAAACAATGTGTTAGGATTTTTTTCTTACTAATTAGTTAGTTTTATATGATTCTTGAATCTCGATATGGTTTCCCATGATGATAGTTTGCATGGTCATTATTTTCGCTACAGCATGATCGTAGTGCATATAATCTTCCTCCTGAAGTTGGAGATTGGTGCATAGTCATTATTTAACGGAGAGTTCAGTAGATCTGCATACAAGAGTTAATTCTCAATTTAGAACTTTGCTACATTTACAGAATGAGAGCTTAAGAGGGGGATGGTTTCTCATTAATAGGCCCATGGAAATGCAGGTTCTTTTGGCAGGTTTGTCTAAGAATGGGAGGCTGATGTTCCCCTTTGTTTACTTATTGTGTGGATAATGTATAATGCATGTATTCAAGGAGTAGGAATGTCATAATCTCAAACTCTAAGTTGAGTGGTTTTAGGTTCTCATTATTTGAATCAGTTTATCATCATGTTCTAAGATGAATTAGATTTGCGGCGGACCTACTATGCTGATTAGTGTTGGCATGAAACAATTACAGTACCTTTTCTTCAGCAGTTCACCACATAGAAAGTGCAAGTGCACTGTCATACTTACTGGTTGTTCAAGGCAATGAAATTAGTTCATTTCATGACTAAGACTTTTTTCCTAATGGGAGGTATCCTCTGGGAAATGTCCATGTACTCAACTGATTTCTAGGGGACCCTCATTCCCATGCCTTTAGTGTGGGACAATTGCACGTATGTTGAATGTTTCATCATTCTCAAGTAAATGTAAATCATTTATTTGCATGGACATCTGTGCCCTCATCTTTCCTGTTTTTGTGACATTAGACTCTAAGAAGGGCCAATGAATAGTTGCTTCTTATGATATTTCTGTTGGCTTTTAGCTCCTTAAATTTGACATGGCTGTCGTCCTGTTTGTTTGGAATTCTCATGAAACTTTGAATTCATTCTTCTTCTGGAAGTAAAAGATGCTAGTCTGTAACTTTTCTAATTAAGATATTTTCAGTTCACAATAATTTTCTTTAGATGGAGAATAAAGTCAATAAACTATTGGTGAAATCATGAGTGACTAATTCTGAGATTCTTATTGTTTCATATTCTATCATCAGGAGGTTTCTTGCTTATCGATCTAAAACCTAGGCAAAAGCTAGGCAGAATGCACAATGAACTTTAGAACAAGAAGTAGAATGACTAATAAGTTCCTAATAACATAGATTCATATGGATGCAATCTTTTGACTGGTTGGATTTATTTTGTTATAGGTGTGGATGTAAGCATGAACACGCATCTGAAAACAGTGAAACTGACATTGAAGGGCAAAAATCCAGTGAGTTTGGATCACCTCAGTGTGAGGGGTAACAATATTCGCTATTATATTCTGCCTGACAGCTTGAATCTTGAGACATTGCTGGTTGAAGAGACACCTAGGGTGAAACCCAAGAAGCCAACTGCTGGTACAGACATATTTGCTTGGCTTCACCTCTATTTATTTTCAATTTCATGATTTCTGTAGGTATCAAAATGTTTGCTAATACTATGCTAACTTCAGGAAAGCCATTGGGACGGGGTCGGGGACGCGGACGTGGCCGTGGACGTGGAAGAGGCCGTTAGATGTATTGCACTGCTTCCTAATTTTTGTAAGACCAGGATATATAAACACCGTTGTTGTAGTAGGGAGTCTCTGTTAATCTTTGGAACCTTGAAAGAGTGGCACTGCTATTCGTACTTCACGATTTGCCTTGTGAGGCATAATCTTGATCATGAATCAGATTTTTCAACTATCTGTTTGCTATCTATTTTTCCGGTATGTTTTATCTTTTGAGCATTACAAGGAAAGGTGAGAAACTTGAAAAGATAGCAGTGTTGGATTGTCATAATCCTAATATGATGCATTAGATTATTGATTTTGAAAATTTTAAATTGCATTCATCTGCATTCACATCTCTTAAGTTACATTTTTGTTTTTTGAAAATTTCAAATTGCAATTTTGATGTTGGATAATTCAAAGTGCATTTATGCATGGGGAAAAGGTATAAATAAGGATATTAATTTTATATTTTTTTTATTTAAGAATGTTAAATTTATTAGTTTTTAAATAAAAATGTTAATTTTTAATTTTTTTATTTAAAGATGTTAATTTTTATTTTTTTTATTTAAGAATATCAATTTTAAAAATTTTTTATTTAAAAATTAATTAAATAATGATGTTAATATAACAAATGAAATTTTTGATTGGAATGTTAAAAGTTAGTATTTTTAAATAAAAAAAAATTAAAAGTTGATATTTTTATTTAAAATTTAATAAAATTAATATTTTTAAATAAAAAAATTATAAAATTAATATTTTTATTTACATTTTTACTTTATTTTATGCACGGACCTTTAGGGCTTCCCAAGTTTAGAGCCCTGTACCTGCCTGTAAGTGTCTAGTATGCGTGCCATTTGTCTAGGGACAATAGAAGAATCTTTCCAAGGTATGAATTTCTTTATAGATACAAACGCTCGAACGAAGCAATTCCATTCATTTAAAAGAAACTAGAAATGAAAAAAGAAAATATTAATAACTAGAATTTACTTATGAAAATTTATTTTTGTTTTGTAATCTACATTGTATGAAATTATAAAACATAAATTTAAAAATAAAAAACAAATGTCTTAATATTATAGAAAATTTTCCTTATTTGAGCTCTGTTTTTGAATTACAAAATAACAAATTTTTTTGAATAACTATAATTTTAAATTTTTTTTTTTTTGAATAAGATTAAAAACTCTCAAACCTTGATTGAACAAGTGACAAAAAGAACCGCTTCAACACACACCGGTAAAATTCCAAAATAACAACTCGATTATTTAATAGCAATTCCAAACATAGCATTCCCCCCGTGTGGAAAGCAGGTGAAACGTAATTTAGTCCGCAGATCTCATACTCGATTTTTTTCGAATTAATACTAATTTAATATTATATTTCTTAAAAAAAAATAGCAATTTCAAACATAAAATCCTAAATCAAATCTTGACCGTCGATAAGCAACGATAAATCAAAACAATGGTGGGTCTCATGCAGTTCCATAACCCTTCATCCGCATAAAAAGACAGCCTACCCTGCATCGAATAGTCTCAATAAAAGCGACACGCAAGGTCGAGAAAAATGGGAGAATCAAGGGGCATGAAGCAAGCGGCGGTGGTTTTTGGGGCGCTCGCACTCGGTTGGATGGCCATAGAGCTGGCCTTCAAGCCCTTCCTCGACAAGGCTCGAGCCGCCATGAACAAGTCTGACCCCAGCCGCGATCCTGACGATGTGGATGTGGTTGAAGCACCCAAAGACGTTGCCGCCGACAAGGAATCTTCCTCTTTTGATTCTGACGCAGATGCCCCTGCCACATGAAACCATCAATTCTGTGAGGAGTTGAATCTGAGGAACAATCTATATATTTTCTATGTCCTATTATTTAAACCACTATGGTTCTTAGTATCAAATTACTGCTGAACATCACAGGATCTTGTACAATATTACTATTAGTATTAGAGAATAGACATGAAATATTAACAGTAAGTTAATCATGACTCTTAGATATTATACTATTATTTAGTATCGAGAAATTTTTCTTTTTCTTTTTTTATGTTGGTGGCAGAAGATTCAATCATTTTCTATTGTTTAGTCTACTCTACTCGCATATTATGTGATTTGAATTTAAAATATTTTATTTTTAACAAAAAAAAATTACTACTGAATTATGTACGTAGTTGGTAACACAGAGAAAATTAAATACTTAGTATTATATATTTTGTTATAATTTGAACATTGACATTGATGTTGAGATTTTTTTATTAAGTATCAATTAGATTGTATATGTTTTGCTATAATTTGAATACTGACATTGATGTTGAGATTTTTCTAATTAGTAGGTATCAATTAGATTGTATATGGATAATATTCAAGCAGAATTCCAACTTCCAAGACTTGCTCGTGTCGTGTGCATTGACAAGATTTCCCTTCCTGTTCCTGCCTTGCATTGCATGTAACTTCCTTGTTGCCTTGGAGGGGAGGAAGGAGGGGAGCCAATGAAGAGCCCTAGTGAGTTAGGGCTGTCCATCACCCTTTGTTGGGCCTATTTACCTCACCCATTAAATTCAGTTCACCTACCCGGTGCCAAACTACTTTGGAGTCTCTTATGGCCCAAAAGAAAAGTCTTTTGGTGTACATTGGTAATACCAATAAGTAGGACCTCACCCCCTTAAATTCACCTACCTGATGCCGAACAACTTTCTATTATTATTATTATTATTATTAAAAAACAATGCATTGACTTAAAAAAATTAAAATTTTATTTAATTTAATTTAATTTAAATTTAATTTAAAATTTAAAGATTTATTATATTAAGTGTTGATATTTAAATTTTAAATTGAGTTTTTGATTTTTAAATGTAAAATGAACGTTTAATAAGGTTTTTGAATTTTGAATAAAATTTTAAATAAATGAAATGATATTGTTTAAGGTAGAATTCTATTTTTTTTTTAAAGATGGAATTGATATGCATTATCTTCTTCTTCTTCTTATTATTATTGTTATTGATAATGGCAACTAAATTGTTTTAATTCAAAAATCCCCATAAAAGTGGTATGCACAAGTTACTTCTGGAGTGTTTTAAGTATGTGCCAAATTTTGATTGTATCAGGTTCGTTGATTGATGTTATAGTTAAGTGAAGATGAAAATAAAAACTGTTTGTGTATAGCAATAGAGGTTTTGTGAGGATTCGAATAAGCATGGATTTTTGGGTTCATTTTAAATGGTATGAGGTTCTAAGTTTGTGACATTGAAGTGGCAGAAAAGGCCTAACACAAAGCATACAGCCGTAAATGAACAAAAGCCATCTCTCAAGACCCCATCATCACTTCTCACCCTACATGTATCTTATATCCAATATTTTAACGTTCATTAGGTCAACCAATGACTTGTTAGTCTAAATAAAAGAAATTCAATTTCCCTTAAATAAAAAAAATTCGATTTCTCTTAAATAAAACCTCAACTTTGAGTTATGCATTGAAAAAGTTTTTTTTTTTTTAAGATTTGATACAACTCAATTTTAAATTAATTAAGATTTAATGTGATTACTAAATACTGAGAGTTAAAAAAAAAGAAAAGGGTTCATTAGGTCACTTATATCTCTCCCTCCCTGCTCGTATTATGTGGTGATTGGTGAGGCATTTTCTTTGACAGCTCCGGGACAAGGCAAATGCAAATCACAACGCTTCGCTTGTTCTACTTTGGTTTTGCCCTTTCTTCTTCAAAAATATTTGTACTAAGTTGACTTTGTTGGTAAGCAATGTATCGTCTTATAATAAATTTGTAATTAACACCCAAAATTTTTAATTTCTTTAGCTAATGGGGAGGATGCCTCTAAATTAATTTCAAAGTATGCATAAATAGGTCTAAAAATGTTTTAATTATTTAGCTGTGCTTATTATCATAATTAAATTTGTTAAAACTATCAATTTATTATAATTTTATCAGTTTATAATTGGTTATGATATTTTAAAATATTTATATATAAACTAATTTCAATATGTTAAATAACAAATATCACTACTCTCTCGATTCATTTTTAATAGTTTTAGTTTAATTTTTTTATTTTTCATACACGAATTTTAAATAAAAATTTAACATATTATATAAATTATAATTATTTTTTATCAAATAAAAATATTAACAAAAACTATATATAGTAAAAAAAATTTAATTTTTGTTTATATAAATTATTAAATTTTAATTAAAAATTTATATCCAAAAAATCAAAGTAAAACTATTAAAAATAAATAAAAGAAATAACTATTTTATTAATTGTTAATTGTTTTTAATATTTACATTAAAATAAAAATTTAATAATTTTTTATGATCTTAATAAATTTAATAGTTGCATCCTAACTATATTGAGACAATGGCCTAGCTGGTTTTTGAGTAGTGAACAGCAGGCAAAGGCAGGTTTAGTTTGTCTGTAATTGTAATTATAAATTTTTTTTATACTCTTTAATATTATAAAATATATTATATAGATTTAATATTTATTTTAATTAATATTTTATATATTTAAAAAAAAAGAGTAATGATGCAGGGACGAAAACGGAGAACAAAATGAGGGATGACAGGTGATGCAAGGAGGTCAAATTAATAATTATATAATATGCATAAATCTTGCATTCTTTGTCGTCTCTCATTTTCGTTTCTTGTATCATTACTCTAAAAAAAAATAAAAAATAAAAAATACTAAAAATGTCATCAAAGAAAAACCTTATCAATGTCAAAAAAGGAATTGCGGCTCAGTGTCAAGATCAACGCTGGCTGGACCGATGGGGCGGGTGGGTCAATCGGCCTGATCTACCTTGGTTAATAGCAGTGAAATGAATCGGGTCGGATCGTGCAGCGTTGAATTGTTATAAGGTTAAATGTCAATTTTAATCCCTCAACATTAAAGTTTTACATAATTTTCATTTATAAATATTTTTTACATTTTTTTTATACTTTAAATATGAAAAATGTACTTTTTAATCTTTTTATCAATTAACCTATTAAATTTATATAAATATATATGTTTTTAGTCTTTTAATTTTATGGTAAAAAATGAAAAATGTATATATATTAAAAGTTAATGGATTAAAAATATGTAAATTTAAATAAATTTAATTAATTAACTAACAAAAAGATTAAAAAAATATATTTTTTATAGTTAAAAAATAAAAAATATATAAAAAATTAAGAGATGAAAATTAAATAAAATTTTAAAATTGAGGGATCCAAATTAATATTTAACGTTCTTATAAAATGGAAATTAATTCGGGTACGGCACCTCACCCGAGAAACTTTCAGGAAAAGTCGTTAATCTCTAGTTCAGACCAACACTTTCCATCGTTATATTCATCGTTCTTGTCTTTGATTGTCTCTTATTCTCCTCCTCACACATCTTCATGTTTTCAGAATCCATGGCTATGAGGTGCTTCCAATCCTCTCTCTTTCTTTGATTCTTTCTACTGTCTCTGTGAATTCCTTGTAGTCTCGGTGCAATTCTGTCCTGATTTCTGCTGTTTTTTATTTTATTATTATTGTTTGCATTTTGGTTTCGATTGAAAGAACAGAGCTTTTGTAAGTTCAATTCTGTTAATTTTGATGTTAAATTACTCCTCTTTCTGATTTAGTAGGAATCACTAATTCATCTGTTAGATGGGTATGTGGGGATAAGTTGGAAATTAGATTCTGGGTTCCAAGTCTCTACCCCTGGATTTGTTGTCATTAGGGATTGGATTTTGCCATAAATCCTAGTACTAATTTATCAATTGTTACTTCAAGATTGAGTTTTTGAAATTTGGGTTGTCCCCATCTTGCAAAGTGGATCGAACTTGTGGATAATTTCTTATTTTCTTGTTGGATTTGCATTGGAGAGTATGTTAAAGATGGATTTGGGGTATTCACTTTCTCAGCACCATGTTCCATGTTTCTTTGAGATTCATAGCTTGAATGTGTTCTTTCCTATAGATCTTTGTAGTTTGACTTGGCATGTTAATGTTCTTGGGTATCAAGCTTAAACTTGAATCCACTGCTTCTCATATTGTTCCACTTGTTTATTGTCAAACAAAAGATATTTTGTTGCAATGGCTATGCGCAGAATTTGGGAAGCTGTTATTTTAGAAATGAAACCATTTTTGACTAATCTGTTGTTCACAAAGAGAATCAAATTTTTACTCTTTTCAGCGACCTCATGCCCTTGTCCAAGTTATTATTAGTTTGTTGAGAAACTCCTAAAGTTTTGAGCTTTTTTGCTGTTTACTCTCTTGACTACTGACTAGAACTTGATAGAGTAGTCCTCTTCTTCTTCTTCTTCTTCTTCTTCTTCTCTTTTCTTTTAATGAAATTCTCAAACTTTCTAGATGCTATTGTTTAATAAGTAGCTTAATTGCATTACTGTATTTTTCTGTGGACCAGAGATCTTTAGCAATGTCGGTTGCACCTGTTGAGAGCATGGCATCATTGAGTAGCGACATTTTCTATGACATATTTAGGCGCCTAGATGGCCCAACTTTGGCCAGTGCAGCATGTACCTGTGCAGCATTTTGTTCAATCTCAAAAGAAGAGAGACTATGGGAAAATGTTTGTTCTTCCATGTGGCCTTCAACAAACAGGGAAGATGTAAAAAATTTGATAACATCCATTGGAGGATTCAGAAAGTTCTACGCAGATTGTTTCCCATTTATTGTTAACAAGGAAGTAACTGAGTATCAATGGAATGACTATCTTGACTACCCTGAAGAATGGAATGAAGCTGAATATTATGGTGACATTGATGAGCTTGAAAGTATTTCTCCATCAGATTTTATTTCGATTGTGGATATGAGGTATAAAGATAAAACAATCTGTTCAAAAGTCCTGTGGGGTATTCCTAATGCAAATGGATACAATGGTTGGTTTTACAACTGTCCATTTCGGGTTGATCTTCTTATCCATCCAGCTAGAGAGGATGACAGTGAGGAAATTGTCCTTTCAGTTTCTGATGGTCTGCCTCCGATTGCATCTATGGAAAAAGAAAGGAAGGATGGTAAATTGTGGAGAGAGCTCTGTGATGGGCTCCGGCTTAGTTGGATTGTTGTAAACAGAAAAATAAAACAAGCCGCTAATGTTGCCAGCTGGTGCCCTCTGGGTGGACAGAGGCATTGGCCAACAGACAAAGATTTTGTAATACGGTTTGGATCTGTTCTTCCTGCAAAAGACATCCTTCCTTGCCAAGTAGTAGAGTGCAATCTTATCATGAAGTTCAGAGTAGTACACACTGAGGAAGAGGGTGCAGAGACGACTCTCAAATTGACAGAGCTCAGCATGCAGTTGGAAGACATGGAAGGTGCTCATGTTAATGGAAGAAACAGTTTGCTTATTCTTAAGGAGGCCCTGAGTTGCAGGCGGAGTAAAAATTACAGTGAAGTTCTTGAGTCATGCCATCTGTACTCCAAAGTGCAAAGTAAGTTAAAAGAGGTGAAGATGAGAAACGAAAGCAGGTTAGACAGACTTTGTATCTTAAGTGGCATTACTGCATTCATCACTTTCTGTTATTACATTTTGTAAATGGAGTTGCTGTTACGATTTACCAGCATACTTTAGACGATATATCCGTTTTAACCTTGTACTTTTTGATGTAAAGATTCATTTTTGCTTCAAGTAATAAAGGATAGCTGTTATCTTGTTATCAATCTCCTTAGTTCTCTCAATTTCTAAATTCCAGGGTCAAGTTTGGTTTATTGAATAGCTCCTTTTTTTTGTTTCTTTTTTTTATCAGCGTTTATTGAATAGCTAAGCTATTACATTGTTATTACACAGAAATGAAGTAAAATAAAGGGAAAGTATGTTCAATAGAAATTGTTATTATGGAAACGAGGCTGTTACAGAAAAAATATAGCCACAGGCAGGCAAGGCAAGGTGATGGTTTGTTACAACCATTTAAAGATTTATTACACCATCATCTTCTTAGAGCATCTAGCATGGCAAACAGGACTTAGAGCTCATAAATCATGCCGACCTTAAGCAAGCGCTGCTGAGGAATGTGAAACACTTTCTGAGTCTTCCTGGAGTTCTTCTTCAAGAAATTGTAAGCATAATCTATCAATATCCTTTTTCCTAAATTAGATCCTTTGCTAGCAATCACTTCATTCTCACTAATCAAGTGAAAAACACCAGCTTTTGCAGCCTGCTCCAATTCTTGTATTTCACTCCCCAACATCTCTTGTTGATCCTCTTTGTTGTCAATGTGGCTTACATCTCCATCTTCCTCAATATTCTTGTTTTTAGCAGGTTTTTGAGATAACAAAAAATCTTCCCTCATGAACTCTTTAAGTTTCTCAATTAACATGCCCTCAAAAGGTTCTGCACCCTTCCGTAAATCCATATATCCATATCTAACGACGCAACGAAACATGTTGAGTTCTCTTGGTTCTACCCTCCGGAAAAGGAACCGTTCTTCATCTGGAACCTTGCTGATTGGAAGTGACTTGATGGAGACAAGAACAAGAACTGAGTGTAATGCCGGTACGTTGTCCAAATACTGCTTCAAGATAGGAGGAATACCTTGAACAACCTCAGAGTAAAACAGCGCAAGCCCAGGAAATCTAGGAATGTGTGTGTTAGCTGTCATCTCTATCAGCATCTGAGAGGAAATCTTATGCTCGAGTTCATAGTAGTACTTTCTCCGATACACAGTATTCCAAACAAGCATTATAGTCATCATTATTGCAGCAAAGGCCAACGGTAGGTATCCTCCTTGCTGGAATTTGTAGAGGACAGAACTTAAGAAGAGCAGCTCCATGGATCCAATGACAACAACAAAAGCAATTATGACAAATATGTTGGACTTCCATATCAATATCATAACCAGAACAGTGAAACATGAAGTGAGCCCTATAACAAACACCACAGCAAGCCCTACATACATACATTACCTTGGACATCAGTTTCAATACTCATCTACTAATTGTTAAAAGTTTATGGATGAAGAGGGCTAAAAGGGATATGCTATTACCATATGCATTGCCGATCTTATCAGTAGTCCTGAAACCAAGAGTGACTCCTAGACAAGCCAGCATGAGAAAGTAATTGACTTCAGGAATGTAAACTTGGCCTTCATACTTGGATGAGGTACGAACAACTTTGACATGGGGAAAACACCCAAGTGAGAGGGACTGTTGGATTATAGAGAAAGTCCCTGAAATAAGAGACTGACTTCCAATGATTGAAGCTAAAACGGCCACCACAAACATTGGCCAGTACAAAGGGCCTGCATCATTACAATCATCCATCACAAGTTCAGAAGAAGAAGAGAATAGAAAGAGGAAAGTAAAAGAGAGAGAGAGAGAGAGAGAGAGAGGTTAATTACCAGGTACAGATTTGTAGAAGGCATCAGTAACAAATTCTGGGTGCTTCCGAAGAAAGGAGCTTTGTCCAGTATAGGCTAACATTATACAAGGGTAGACGACGAAGCAAGTGCTAATTTGTATTGATTTTACACTGAAATGGCCTACATCTGCGAACAAAGCTTCAACTCCTGCATCATTGAACAACAAATTCCTAAGCAAACGGGGAATTCCAATTAATATGAGCTAGGGAGTGAAAAAAAGTTGTAACCTGTTATGCATAGCACTACACCACCAAGGGAAATCCATGCTTCCTTTGGATTCCTTCTGAAGTAGTCCACAATGTACTTAGGATATATAGCTTTGGCGACTGTTGGATCATATTTAATGAAGTTAAAGAGGCCAATGCCTCCGATGAGCAAGCACCAGGTACAAAGAATTGGAGCAAAGGTGTAGCCTATTTTATCTGTTCCAAATTTCTGAACTGCGAAAAGGATGACCAAGATGACAGCTGAAAACCACGCAATCATATCTGCACATATGAAGTACCAAGAATTGTCAATAATTTGTTTTTATTCCAAACTTCAAGCAATTTTTATATAATCTCTCAGGTACCTTCTGTCAGTTTAGGAGTAGCTTCCTTGATGCCTCCTACTGCTGATAAAACTAGGGGAAAAAATTCAAAACCAAGAGTCTTAAACTTGATGGTTCAAGCCAACAAAAGAGGTATTTATTGGTTATCATGTAATATGGACCAATACCTGATATGCAAGGAGTGAGGACACCATCACCAATCAGCATAGAAGTACCAAGCAATGCGGCAAAGAGCAAGGAATATTTGGCGAAATTGCTATTCTCTAGCTTGGACTTGAGTGCCGATGCCCTTCTTTGCCGACTCTCCTTTGGCAAATTCAGTCGGTAGTTAGAGACATCAACATCCTCTGCTTGCTGACTCGGTAATAATCCCACCTTTGCATATCTGCATATCAGCGAATACAGAGCAAACGTCCCTCCTAAATAATTCATATTAATAAGTTAGGATGACTCATATAAAATTGGACAGTCTTATAGAATGTAAGCAGAAAACTCGATACAATTATCAAAAGACTTTACCGAACTCTACTCATGAGTAGATTCGATTTTGATGTTTCAGAATAGAGAAAATTAGATTGGAATTTAGTTCGTGATGATATCTTACCGTCTCCATTGTCGTTGGCATATAAGACGATGCAAATGTACTTGACTAGAGGGATCAACGTGAGTGTATACCAAATCAAAGACAGAACTCCGATTATATCATCATTGTTTGCGATGCTGCCATGATAAAAAATGCTAGAAATTGTATACAGAGGAGATGTGGCAATATCTCCATACACCACCCCCAAGCTTTGGAATGCTAGATGCAAGATGATGGACCAACTCAAGTCCTTATAAACACCAAGAAAAACATAATGATTATGTAATTTATAATATCTATCTAGCCATGAAAAGAGAACCAAAGCAAGCAGAGATTAGAAAACCTTGGAGCCATGGCTGCCGCCAGGAAGTTGGGAGGATTCTAGATCCATGGAGTCATGTCGTTTCAAAGTGGGTTTCATTTCTTGGACTTGTTGAGAAGATTTTGTTACAGGTTCATCTGGGGTTTCTTGGATGTCAGACGCCATGTTAATTTGTTTGTTGCGGCAATCAGGGCAACTTGAAAAGGTGCTACTTATACCTGAAAAAAAAGGTTTTTTCTTTTTTTTTTTAAACTTCCATGTATATCTAAACTATTATTCGTGGGAAATTGCAGCAAAAGGGAAACAACCCTTATCTATGGAAATAGCGTGTGATGTGTGTGTGCTTTTTTTTTTTTCTTTTGATAAAAAGTGTAAATAGAGATATTATTTTTTTTATTTTTTTATTTTATAAGTTTATCTAGGATTTTTTAAATATTAGATGCCATGTTAACTTGTTTTGTTGTGATAATCAAGGGAAACTAAAAAGGTGCTACTTATACTCAAAAAAAGGTATTTTCTTTGTGGAAATTACAGCAAAAGGAAACAACCCTATCCAAGAAAATACTGTGTATTGTGTGTGCACACATTTTTGGATAAAATGTGTAAATAGAGATGTTAATTTTATATTTTTTTATTTTATAATTTTATTTGGGGTTTTTTGGATATCAGACATCATGTTAATTTATTTGTTCCAATAATCAGAGGAAACTAGAAAGGTGCTACTTATATCCAAAAAAAGTATTTTCTTCGCAAAGAATTTTCATGTATATCTAAACTATGCTTCATGAAAATTACAACAAAAGGAA
>BPVZ01000001.1:6021110-6046035 GCA_020521535.1 Rubroshorea leprosula | reverse complement strand
GAATATGGTTTCAAACATACAATAAAGCTCCCTGTGGCTGTAGGGACCCTCGCCTTCTTTTTCTTGCTACCTGAGGTTGAGGCACCTTCACCTCCTTGTTTCTTTCTCTTGTTTACACCCTGGAACCAAAAAAAAAAAAGTTTTAAAGCATGTTTCTTCAAGCATCCACTAAATTCATAGGGAAGAAATATAGTTTCATAGGGAAGAAATATAGTTTCAAAGGGAAAAATATCCTCAATCACCAACTAAATTATCAAAAAAAAAAAAAGCATATCTTTTTACCAACCAAAAGTAATCATACTTACAGTGATTTTCACTCTTGCACTTGCACTCTCATTTCTACCTTCTTCATTGTTATATGGGCATGTTCTTCCATTGTGCCCTTCATTGCCACACACCTTGCATGTCATTTTTCTCCCTTTTCCAGTGAGCTTCCTAAGCTTCCCTTTCTTCATCTTTTGTGGTTCACTTTTATGTCTTCTTCTCTTTCTCCTCGGCCTCCCTGGCATGCTCCTAACAGGTGGTGGTAACAACTCTTCTTCACCCATAGCTTTCCATGCTTTTGTCCCTTTCCTTATGCATTGAAGAGGGTATGCATAGGCAGCCAAATATTTTTCTTTCTTATAGAAATTTGAAATGCAGTGCTCTACTCTCCACCTTTTGTACCTTATGCAAGCCAAAGCATGAGGGCAAGGAACCCCCGAGAGTTGCCAGTATCTACATGTGCAAGTTTTGTCATCAAATTTGACAACATGCTAATCCCCACCATCATTGACCTCAAACTCATGAACCCCATTTGGCTGCACACCACATCCCTATGACTCTGCCTTCAGTTCCTCAAGCTTTTTTTTTTTATTCTAGGAGCAATGTCATCACCTTCAAGTCATTTTTCTGCAAATAGCCTTTTATCAACTATCCTCACCATCAACTGATCCCTAATATGATCATTCATTGCAATTATCGCCTTACACCTTGCCCCTAGTATCCAAGAGTTGAAAGTTTCAGAAATGTTGTTGTCAATTGAATCACATTTACAATTATCCTGGATAAATGCTTTGCACCAATGCTCTCTAGGGTACCCTAACAAGTCATCATGTCCTTGCCTATTCTTTGCAAACAAATCACCTAACTTATCAATGAAATCATCTTGAAATGTTGCCTTTGCATAATTCCAGAAGCAAATCTTCATCTCATCACCTCTATGACCCAACTTTGCCCAATTGCAATAAATATGCCTTGCACAGTGCCTATGCTCAGCCTCGGGTAATATTAACTCTACAGTTGATAATATAGCGTATTCCAATAATTAAAACCAATAACTGCAACAATGAGTAATTTTACAACAATTAACATAAAGTTTTAATAATTAAAAATAATAAATGCATATAAATAAATGAATAAAAGCTACTGATGTGTTCACCTGATGTTCATTTGACATAACTGTTACGCCTGCACCAGTGCCAAGATCTAAATCAGTTTTCAGTAGTTCAAAGAACCACTACCATGACTCAAGACATTCAGACTCCACTACTGCCCAGGCAATTGGAAACATCTGGTGGTTCCCATCCTTCCCAACTACAGATAGCAGAATTCCCTTACATATTCCCTTCAAGAAACAGCCATCAACACCAAAGAACCTTCTGCACCCATCCTTCCAACCTTGCTTTAGGGAATGCAGACAAACATACATTCTATGGAAAGTTCTAGTATCACTAAAACTTGTTTCAATGGCAGTGACAACAACAGTATTCTCTGGATGGCTATCCCTCAATATTTTGGCGTAGCTCTTCAAGTATTTGTATTCATCAACATAGCTACCCTCTAGTTGTGTCATAACATGCTTCTTTGCCTTTTCTGCCTTGTCAAGTGTGATGTTCACTTTAATTTCAGTCTTGCACCACTTAACAATCTTGGCTGGCTTTGTAAATGGTGCTTCATAAATCCTTCCTTTAAAAAGATCTGCTCCAACCTTGTAAGTTACAAGCTCATTGTCATAAGATTTGAAGCATCTATGCTCCCCATAGTATGTCTTCACCACAAAACACTCATATCTACTATCATAAGATGCAAACAACTCCCATTTGCACCCTGTTTGGCATTTAAACCTCACCCTAGTACGTTCATTTTTGACCTTTTGCAGTTGAGCTTACTTTTTGTATGGAGTATTTACAAACTGCCATTTTGAATTGCTTTGCATCTTTGAACCTCATCCCAATATCAAAATATGGGACCTTCCATTTTGGATTATAGTAGGTTTGACAGACATTTCTGCTAACAACATGATCTGGTTGCACAAAGATGTCATCCTCATCATCTGAATTCCAATGAAATTCCCAAGCACCAGGATAATCACTGTCTGCATAATCAGACTCCTTGTCTTCTTCATCTGTAGAGGAACCACTGCCATCACTGACGGGCAGTTGCTGCGTGTTGTCAATTGGATCACCTTTTCTCACCATATTCCCACCACCTCGTCTGACTTTATGCTGAGTAACATATTTCCTTTTTCTACTTCTACTGCATGTTGCAGTTTCTTCTATACCAGCAGCATCTGTCACAATAGCTTCTTGGACAGTAGCTTGATCATCTGTGACTGCAGGTTGCTGTTGTTGCTGGATAAATGGTTGCTCTTGAGTTACTACAGGTTCTTCAACATGATCATCTTCTTGCTCATTCCTAGTTGCAGTTTGCACAACTGCCTTAGACTTCTTTCTACTACTTCTTGTGGCATTTCTCCTTCTCTTCCTAACCTCCTGAGCCAACTTAGCAATACTGACTTGCTCATCATCAGTTTTGTCACTCCTCAATGACCATGCACTATCATCTGAACTTGTCTCCTAGTCAATAACTGACACATCATCACTACCACTATCGACATCACTACTTTTTTCACTTCCTAAATTACCCTCATCCCCATGCACAGAAACATCATTACCACTATTGTCACCCTCATCTTTGGAAACATCCCCTGTGAGCAATAGTGGACTCTCAACAATCTCAAGTATATTGATGTCATGGTCTACATACAACTCCACATTGCTAGCATATGAAATTATATCATTCATCTCCCTAATTGCACTGTCTGAATTATAAGAAACTAATCCATCTGGCATATCCATCCAAGGTTGCATATAGTAAATGTCTTTAATTGAAACTCGATCATAACCTTGTCTAACAACATAGTCAGTAATCATAAATGAATTCAACCTATCTGTATCACATGGAACATTCTCTCATACACCCCCTACATATCTAAATGGTGGTCCCTGTACAAAACACCCACCATAATTGAACCATACAATACCTCCACTTGGGTCCCCCATTACTGTACAAAAAATAAATTAATATCATTAAGGCATTACTTCATTAATTAAACTAACATAATAAGACAACACAAAGCACACTGATGGTGGGACACAATCGGTGGGACACAATCGGTGGGACACAAAGGAACAACATTCTTCAAGAAAATACAGAAATCCATAAAGAATGATAGAAAAATGAAACTTATTGACAACATAAAGGCACTCACCAAACTTTTTTGTCCTTTTTGTGCCCTTAATCATGCCATTTTTCCTCGACAATGGTCCCCTTTGATCAAATACTTTTACGAACTAATCTGAAACAAGAAGTTTTGATTTTCCTTTGCTTTTCAGACTCCTCACTGACATAGATTCCCTTCGATCGCACCAAATCGATGGGTTTCTGGATTGGGTTTTTTTCTTAAGACTGAGAAGAGAAGGTGGTTTTTGCAAATCTATTTTAAAATCTTTGGGTTTTTAGGTTTTTTTTTTTTTTTTTTTTTGGTGGGGACGCGGGAACAAGCGGGAAAAGTCCCGCGCAGTGGGCCCCACTACACACGTGGACGCCACATCATTAAAAAGCAGATCCACATTTGAACGTAACGAATAAGAAAACGCCGCATGTGTCACGTCAATTTCTGGGTGCCACGTAGTGCATTTTTTAACGATGTCGTGACGGTCCGTTAAAATATTGGGTTTTTCACGGGTTTTGAAAAGTGGAGGGTGTGAATAGAGAGGAAAAATTCTAGAAGGTGTTGACCGTGAAAAAAAAATAAATGGAAGGTGCAAATAAGGGTTTTGACCTTTTAGTTATTAATTTTACAAATTTGTACTCAACAATTTTGGTTTAGTCTAAATAGTGTAGACCCCTAAAATAGTTTTTAAGCCTCTGGCCGTTGGTGTTTTTAGGAAGAGTTTAAAATTCTAAATTGATGCTCTTAATTTCAACGAGTGGAAGAGAGATGCGGGAAAGGATTGCTATCATGCTTATATAGCAGATGTACCAAAAAAGTCTCCATTGATAGGTGGTTCGCAGTGGCATACAATGAGAATTAGAGTGTAAAAATCTCTCTCAGGCATTTTCACAAACACTTTGTTGTCTGGAGGTTAACAACGCGGATATGGTTTTAATTCCAGGTCGGTGAACATAATTGTTAGCTACCCAATTCATTTTTCCTTTTCTTTTAGCTTGATCAGATTGGTATTGGCTTACACCCCTGCTTTGATTCTGTTTATGTCAGATTCTAGTATTTGGATTATGTTGCCTGTCTCTGATTCAAAAGACGGATGACATTTCATCTAGACCTTCTGAACATACAGATGAAGTTGATTCCATTAATGTTTGTGCTTTGCCCCCCAAATGGGAAAGAATTGGTTTTTGTGTTGTCCTTGAAAATGCTAGAACAAAGAAACGATATACCATCTGTTTGCCTTAGTTCGATGTAACATGGTGTCGAGAAAAGCTTGTACATGACAGAATTGCATTGCTGGTTTCTGGGTTAGCTGAAGCTTGCATGTTTTGATGCCCATAAGATAAAACATCAGGTGAATGTCATTTCAATAAAATGGGAACAGAGGATGGATCCATGTTCCTGGAGTAAAATGTTAAATTTTGAATTCCACGAGTATGAATGGATCACATACTAGGATATTGATGTTTAGATGGAAGCTGAAGACACGTTCTAGCTTTAAAAGTTTACATATACTTTACCTGCTGTTAATCCATGCTTATAAATGGCTTCATTTAGGTTATCTCCTTAGACAAGTATGCCAATATAGTTTGTCTCTGTCGAGCAGCAACTAATAATTGTAATTTCTAACAAATCATAATTGCCACAAACGAGTGCATTGACCATAATAAGGATGGTTTTGTCTCTGAGAACCCAGAATTAGATAAAAGGCAAATGGAAGGAAGAAAATCCCCCTAAGTACAAGAGGAATAAATGCACTGAAATAGATAAGCTTTCAATGTTGCGCTCACTTTTGGGCTCAAGATAAAGTTTTTAGCAATCTAAGTCAGAGAGCTGTTTATCAATCACTAAATGGGTATTGCTCATACCTAATTGTACAATCATAGAGAATCGATCGAGCCCCTATTCGGCTTTGACAAGTGCTAAACATGTTTGTTTTAGCAGCAGCGAGACAGGTTGCACAATCTGAGCTTGTGAGGTTCTTGTTACAAGCACAATGGCCATAGGCAAAAGCATTAGGATATGGAGAGATGTTATAGTAGTCATAGCCTTTGCGAGTAGGTGTAACAGTTTCTAAATCTGCAAGAACATAGGCTAAACTAATAACAAAAGGATCACCACTAGAATACACACCTGAGTTGCAGAGAACAGTTCTCACGTTTGTATTTGGAACACATCTCACAGTACTGCAGAACATGTACATCCCAATTATAGCTACCACCAGTTTAGGTAGATGACCCATCTCTCTCTTCTCTTCCTCTCTTGCTTTCCTCTGCTTTTCTGATCAGAAACCAACCTTTGTATGACTTTTAGGTGAGTTTTTCACACTGTTTTTTCCACCAATCTTATGCATTGTTTGTAAATGCATTGTTTTTGTCCTATTCATTTGTATTAGTTTGAAAATTTCTTGTTCCATTTGTATTTATTTGTTTCATTTATTTAATGTTTCTTCTATGGACTTTGTATTGGTGATCTTCAAAGCCGCCCTTAACATCTTATCTCCACATCAGCACAGCTATTTTTTCACTTTTCCATTTTGTTGTCACATGTAGCATTTGAAACATTATATATATATATATATATATATACATATATGCAGGAACCTGTGTAGTGGTTTGAAAAGTAACTGAATAAAATCAACAATGATAGAGGTAACTTTTTGAGCTTGGGAAGCCATGAGTAAAGTTTTTCAATCCAGGAACTTGATTTGAGTAAAGTTTTTCAATCCAGGAACTGGATTTGAGTAAAGTTTTTCAATCTAGGAACTTGATTTGAATAAAGGTTTTCAATCCAGGAACTTGATTTTGACTGACTAATGTTCAGTTTGTTTTCTGAACAAGGTTGCAAAACATGGTCCAAATATATACTAATCTTGAGCTACCTGTGACTAATCCTACTTAAGAATTTTTAACTGTTGGCTGATAAAAAATGAAGAAATTTTAACTGTTTTGAGGATTTGGTTTTCATTGGTATAATTCAAGAACTTTTTCCCTTTTTTATTTGGTATAATTTTGTTACCCAAATTCATATTTCACCCTACCATACTTTTACTAAGACTGTGGCTTCATTATTCACACGACTAAGATGGTTCAGTGACAATCAGAGGTGTCAAATCTACATACTGGAGTAGGATATAATCATATGTCACACCATTGCTTCAATTAATCACAAAGTGACAAATGTAGCAGTATTTATGTTTTGGAATTCGATTCCATAATGGATTTTAGTTACAAATAGTGAACTAGTGATTAGCTTCTCTTCTCTGATAAGCACCTTATACTCTATGTACGTTTAACATTCCACCTCTTTTGTACTTGTCCAGTACTGTTTGTTACTTCTTTTCAAACAGTTGCTTTCTTAAATAAGTCATTAGCCACCTTTCCTTAGAAACCCTCATTTTTTTTTTCTTTTTCTTGGGCTAGGGGCTGCCAATAGTAGATGTATATCTTTGCTACAGGCCAAAATTTGATTCTCTGCAGTACACTGCGCTCATTATTTGTTTATGAAGATCAATTATTTTGTATGGAAACCAGCAAGTTCTCCAAGTTCTTCAATTTCTTTTGCCAAGTCTTCCACCTTGTCTATCATCTTCATCAACAAGAATATGGAGCTTGCAATTGCAAGTCCATCAGCATTCTCCATTTGTCCAATTGTAGAAAGAGTCTTGACCTGACTTAGCTCTAGCGTCATTGACTTTAACTTTTGCACCATCAAATTTTC
This sequence comes from Rubroshorea leprosula, assembly GCA_020521535.1. Classification (NCBI taxonomy): domain Eukaryota; kingdom Viridiplantae; phylum Streptophyta; class Magnoliopsida; order Malvales; family Dipterocarpaceae; genus Rubroshorea; species Rubroshorea leprosula. Next base: position 6,038,822 of record BPVZ01000001.1, on the reverse strand, counting down.
AGACTGGCACTTTTTCATTTTCTTGATGCTCTCCCCAAGTTCTCGTAGTGTCCATGCAAGTGATGACCCAATAACAGTGTATGGTTCTTTAATTGACTGAAGTAAGGTTTCTGAGGACTGGTGATCCATAGTTTTTTGGACCAACAATGAGTTAGTGAAATTTTTTATAAGAAATATGCATTAAAACGAAATTTGTTCATGCATAAAGGATGGGATGTGGTAAAAGAAAGTATATAAGCAATCTATACCATTATAGGAGATTGAAGGCAGCCTTGAAGTGAAAGGATGGTTGCAGCCAAATCTCTGAGAACATCTCCTATTTTTAAGTATTTCTCCCAAGGGTATGAAAAACCAAATTTTCTGTGCCATGGTTCCCATTTTGCAAAATTTACCTGACAATTCCTAAAGTTGTAAGTCCGAAAGCCAAAAGACTGTACATTGGTTTTCAATTGTTAGTGTTTACAATTTTTAGTGTATTTCAGATTATTTATGTAAAACCAAGTTGATATCATGCTACTAGAAGATGAGTGACTAGCAGATATAACATACCAGTGATTCATCCTTTGCTTTAGAATGCAGCAGTGATTTGTAACTATTGGAATTAGCACTAGAGCAATTTCGCTTCTCCCCAACACTGTTGAAGTATTCCGCTGAGCATCCTATACAAGAAATGACCTTTAAGTTATTTATGAGGTAACAAGTAGATGACTGAGATGAGTGACACGGGTCAAGATGAATTTCTCTGTTATAGGTGTGATTAACATAACTATTTTGTCTTCTCAATAGCCAAACTTTAATATAATGTTGTATTTAAAAAAAAAAAAAAAAAAGAGGACTTTGAAATTATATTATGTTATTTAAAAATTCCTTCTATTTTTTTTAAAGATGATAGTTAAGCTAGAGGTTAGCTCCTATTGCTCTTCTTGTTGCTATTGTTTTCTTTTCTTTATTTGCTGAAGGACTTCACCTTCAATAGAGCGAGCTAAGTCTTCAATTCTAGAGGCTATGGAATCGTGAAGTTCATCACTAGCCCATGTGGGGAAAACAAGTAAGCTTATGAAGATGCAGACAGCAAACCCCATGACAATTGTTGAGAGACGTTCTCTTGCTAATGCCAGGACATTTTCAGCCCGTAAACCAGAGACTACGACCAGATTGAAGGTGAGAATAAATATCATTGCTGCATAATCATAACTCCTTTTGATCCTTGGAACTAATCGACTGTATGTTGCTGCTGCCCCTGAAAGATTCATGTTCAGACTGTTTTCAGATGCTTTGAAATTTACTATAGTGATTTGAAATATAAAAAGATTGAGACTGAATCATGTTGGGATTTAGAATTTAGAATAAGCAATTAGATATTGTAGAGAAATTTATTTAATGCTTCACTTGATCCATATTAACGAAGATTTTGATGCTATGGAGAAATTGCTAGGTAGACTAAGACTATAGTTACCTGGTTAGGAATTTTGGATCAAGAAATAAAATTTTCTGACTCTAATCTTAGCCAGAAGATTCTAGCTAGCTTGTTTGAATTTTCTACTCATAATCTTTGAGCCATAAATTACTAATAATTATGATTGCTTTCATCATCAACTACTAACTATATGCTAGTTGCCTGCTGAGAATGTTAGGAAAAAAACTAATGTGGAAGTTCCAAACTTAGTGGATCATTTAGAGAGTGGGCTCAAGTCTTACCAAATATGAAAACTGAAAAGCCAACAACTATGGCGTTGCCAATCCCACCAACTTGTTGGGCGAAAGCTGCAGCTAAACACCCCAATCCTCCTCCTAGTACAGTTCCAATCCCACGATTGAAGCCTTTGCGAAGTGTAGCACCTGAGAGGTATTATATGAAATAGGGTCATCAGTGAGAAACAACAAAGATTTTGAAAACTTTAAATCAACTAAAAGAGGCTGTCTATACAAACCTGCATAGAACTCAAATATGACCACAACAGTCATTATAGCCCACATGGCATTATCCCCCACTTGCTTGTAGAGAGGATTTAGGAGATAGAGAAGAGACACCAAGACAAGAGCAATTCCAACCTTGATGCTGTGAATCAGTTTTTTCACTTCTTGGTTGTTTTTCTTCTCCTTAAAAATGGAAATAAGAGGAAGTGAAACTTGAAACTTCTTCTTCTTGATTGGAACCTCTCCCTCATCTGGAATAGTTATAACAGTTGAACTCATTGTGTTAAGTTCTTCACTTTTCCTATTTCCCTTTTCTTCTCAGTTGAAATTTTCGATTTCAACTTGAGGAATTGGCTTGTAACCAACTATATGTATATATATATATATAGACGCATCTTCGTTACATGAATAAAGTGGGGAGTACAATAGCACTCATTCCAAATTCCCAAAGTGGACTCAAGCTTTTTGAATTTCTGACCATATTGTTGGGGCCCTAGAAAAATTTAAGCTTGAAAATTGTGCTTATGCATTTATCTTGATACCAAATTCATGTGTGAAGTTAGTGACCCCCGTGGAACACACTTGCACGGCATGAACCCCATACCTTCAAATACACAGAGGTCTTTTCACAAAAACTCTCTTTTTGGAAGCACTAAAGCCTAAATTTGAACAATGTAGCTTGGAGACATAGGTGGGGCTCTAGCTAATAAGAACCAGGCGAGGAGTGTTTTGGATGACTCCTGCACACAAAGATATTAATATGACTAGCAACAAGGAAACACAACTGATAAATCCTCAACAAATTTCAGCATTCTTTTGGATTGATTTTGTTATGCTAATGGTTACAAGAAAAGTTTGCAAATGTCATTTCATGCACGAAGTTTGCTCGTTGATAAATTCCTTTTTTCAACCATCATTTCATCATTCCTTGCACGAATTTCTTTATGTTTACATTAATAACATAGTAGGTGATTATACATCTGTGCAATGAAAAAATAAATGAGCACAAGATCTTAGCTGATATATGATCTTTTAATCTTAGAGTCCTCTTATACGATTCTTTAATGATTTGAGGTAATTATTTATTTTCATTTTACTGGCCAATAGGCTATGAGTACTGCCAGAAAAGTTTTTGCACAATGAATCAATGGAAAATATTTTAGTTGGAGACAAGAAAGATCACAGGCTATGTCTGGTCATATTAATTAAGACTTAGATATATGGTACAGCGTTAGATTAATGATGATTGACTAGAAAATGACACCACCAAGAGCCATAGTGGAGATTCTAGAGGGTATACGTGTTTTGCGCACTTTCTGTTGTCTCTTGCGTGACCTATTTGTATTTCTTCATTATGATTTGCTCAATGTTGTGTCAGTAATTCCTATCTTGTTGGCCCTCCTGAAGGAATACATAGTGCTGCTTCAAATTGAAGATGATCGTCCCGCATGCAAGAATTTGTAGCGTTGTGGTTTCTGATTAATCCAGATTTGACTCCAGCTCCATGGTACCTAGAAAATGCACCAAGCTCCACGGTAGTTTTTGCTGTTTTAACTCAAAAACTGCCAAGAGACTCAAGCCACCTCCAGGAGAAAACTTTTTCGTGTGAAAGCAGCAAAAGGTACCGTGAAACAAATTCTAATGTAAAATGATTAAGGCTGCTTTGCTATGTGTACGGTAATCGTACATTCGATGTGCCAATTAAATTAGTATTAACAATCTAGGAAGATAACATCATCTTTTAGTAGTGTGGTTGGGTAAACCATTGGAATTGCATTTGATTTGGTAAAAAAATAGAAAATACTAGGGTTAAGATTTTTATTAATATCTTGGAGACTAAGTTGTGTAATGTGATTATACGATGTTGACAAAAACCTGTAAAGAGGATTGTTGTTTTCTCCCCCTCATGTTTTTTTGGGAGACAAGAACCTAACTTTGTTTTTTAAGTGGACATCGTACTCTCTTTAGAGTGGGCATTATAATTTCTTTTACTAAAAAAATCAAGCACTAAGAAAAAACTTTTTTTTTTGCAATCAGATAAACAGGTCAAGAATAGCCCCTTACTTCTCCTCAATCTGGGTTCTCCCTGATATATTTTTGGAGGATTTTTTTGGTACATTTTAATGGCATATAACTAAGAATAATTCTTTTCCTTTTTCAATTGTTTGTTGTCATTCCCAGAATTTAAATATAAAACTTTCAAATAAAAGCTTAAGGTGATATGATGATATCTCCTAAAGAAGTGCTTTCAAGTGAACTATAAGGACAACAACAGCTAACAACTTTCAATGCTAATCACACAATATTCGAGTATGATTAAATCTTGAAATTATAGATCATGGTTTATTTTCAATATTTACGTTTCTATCTAGATAAGCACATGGTTTGCACTTTGCAGCACCTTTTTCTTTTTTGGGTAAGGTTAAATTTTATACGAAAATACTATGATTACAATGTCTAAATATGCATATAATTTACATTTTATAGTGCCGCATTATTTTTTCTGATGAGGTTAAATTTTATATGACAATATTATAGTTATAATTTTATGTACAATTATAAATTTATAATATAACATCGTTACATATTTAATTTTTTTTATTTGAGAGTTCATTTATAATATTATATATATTCATTTGTTTAATTTCATGTTATATTTCATTTAATGCAATGTAAAATTGTAAATCACAACATTTGTGAATTTCAGATGATAGTTATTGGGAAAAAAATAAAGGTGTCATATGATAGTTATGTAGGACAATTTAGGGTCTATTTGGTTTGAATGCAAAGGTAGAGAGAAGAGATTATTTCAATCAATTAAAGCAAACCAAACACCGCTCCTCCTCTTCACTCAAACCAAACAAAGCTTTAAAGCTTGATTCCCTCATATAGCCTGTCTTCATTTCAATTAGAGCTATAAACTTCTTCTCTCCCGCTCCACATTGTTCACGATACATGCATTTTACAAATCTGTCATAAAGTATTTAGCATAATTAAATTTCGTTCACAGGTTTGGATATTCATGATATATATTTAGAAGATACAAATGGCATATACTATTTTCTTTGTTTTATACTCACTCTATTTTAAAATAACTTTCATTTTTTTATTATTTTTTTTAAAATTAAAGATTTAAGGGCAATTCATGTAATTTCTTATATTATGCTCACCATATATTTGGGTTAAGAAAAATGAAAGGAAGTGGAGCAAAGTAGAAGGTTTTCTAACCAATCAAATAAAGTCAAATAAATGAATAATGATTGGGTTAAATTAAGGAAAAAAATGTTTATCTACCTTAAAAAGTAAAAAATCGATAATTAATTTAAAACAAATTCAAAGTTAAAATATAACAATTATTTTAAGATGAAAAAGCATTACCATTCTTTGTCTGATATATGACATGACATTTTATAAGTAAGTTTTTTCAAGATTAGTATATATTTACACATTTAATTTAATATTTCTATTAATTATATATCTAGTATTGTTAAAAAAAATGGAGAAAATTCTACAGGACTCACAGTGGCCATAGTTACAGCCACCAAAAGAATTGTTTGAACAACACAAAAATAATATATTTCTACAATTATATTTAATTTAACTATTAAAAATAATTAATAGCTGTAATTATTAGTTAATAGTAGATAAAAGAGATGATATCTTCCTTGTTTCAAAATGGTACATCCTTTTTTTTTACACTCTTTTATTGGGATCAAGTATTTAAAGACAATCTTTAATTTCACTTATTTTATCTTAAAAAAAGAATTAAAAATAAAGAGACTTTTTATGATATGATAAATAATTAAAATTAATGGATAATTATATGGTTAAAATAAAAAATTATTCCTTTTCTAATGTGTGATGAGGTCTCATGTTAAAAGTGTAATTACTAGAGGAAGTAATAAATATTCCTTTTCCTTAAAATTTGAAGAAACAATTATTATTTTGGAACAAATTATAAATAAAAAAAGAGCTCATTTTTCCTATTTCTTTTTTGGAATGGGGAATGTTTAATTGTTTAAAATCTAAAATACTATTCTTTTTATTTTATAATAACTATTATTTTTTTACTCTTTTTTTAAATTAAAGATTTAAGAATAATATTTATATTTATTTATAATACCCTTAAAAAATAAAAAATAAAGAGATATTTTTTATAATTAGATGATTAATTAAAGTAAATAAATAATAATAAGATTAAAGGAGAAAAAATATTTTTTTCATCTTAAAAAAATAATGATTAATTTAAGATAAATTAAAAATAAAAAATAATAATAATTTTAAAAAATCAAAAAAATATTTTTAAACATGCTAATAATTATAAATTGATAAAATAAATAAATTAAACACATATTATATTTTATGTGGCCTCCCTTGAATGGCCCATAATATCTCCCACTCACAGCACGACAGCGTGCTCTAATTTGAGACGACATGAGACGCGTAGACCGTGCGATCTGGTGGATGACGGAGCATCAACTAAACAATGTTGAATCGTACGTGGTGTCGGCAATTGCTCGGAAAGAGCCCAAAAAAAATGGGAGAATTATGGTATAATCATTTAAAAAGTCAAACCAGTTAAAGGTACGGATGATTGTCCGTGGCACGGCATTCTTGACTCATTGGCTCAGTGACTGCGCCAACCGTAAGAAAGGGTGGTGTTATTGCCACAGCCACTGATGTTAATACCACAGCTTTTTTTAATTATTTGACTATTATACCCCTCATTTGAATCAACTTGCAGCAGTCACCGCCTTCTCCGCGTGGGTTAATGGTCAATTAATTAAAAAAGCTGTGGTGTTAACCTTTGAAGCTGTGGCAATAACACCACCCTAAGAAACTTTCACTTTTTCCACCACCCCACTCAGGTAAAATGTTACACGCGAGGGATTGGTAAAGGCCAACCCACTAAATTTATATGAGAGTGGGGCTGATCTTTTTTTATTTTTTTATATTAAGTGTATAATGAAAGTTAATTTTTTTTATTTATTATCATATTTTATTTAAATGTCCTGTTATTTAAATTTAAAATTTTTTATTTACAGCAAAAAGAGATTACAGCAAGTTGATTATTTTAAAAAAAAGAGTGTATTTTTAGATTATCAATTAGAATAAATTATTTTAAAAAATAATTTAATTTTTTTAGAAAACAATTTTATTTTTAATCTTTTCTTTTATTTAAGATGTGAAATTAAAATTTTAATGTATAAGTAATTATTTAAAGTTACCATTCTCTTATGTGAAAGGATACAATACTTTTTTTTATATAAATTAATTATAAGACAATACTACCTTAATGACATTTTAAAATTACAAGTTAAAAGATTTTATTAAAAAAAATAACATTTGGAACTCGTGGCAGTACTCTTTCAACTACCACCCATGATGTCAAAATTAGCTCAACTAATTTTTAAACAATTTAAAAATTAACATCACTTATTTAAAAGTACTCAATTATAATAATATGTTTAAGGCCAAATTAAAAAATAGACTATGGGCCATTTACTTTTTCAATTTCACATCGTATTCTTCATAAAAAAAAAAAAAATACTCCTCTAAAGTTCTCCCTCATATACAAAACAACCTACTCCACTTCCCTTCAGTTTCCTGGTGCCTTCGAAATGTTTGTAAAATCGAAGTAGAAATTAAATGGATGAAGTTATCATCGTCTTCTTTTTCAGTTGGTTTAACTATGTATCCAAATCAATAGATAATGGAATGATTTAATATAAAAAATTAAAAGTATGCTCAAAGGAAATTATTGTTAACTGGTCTATGTTGTCAACTCGGCTTTGATCTAGTTTTGAGTGCTATTAACCGCGTTTGATCAATTTTGACCAATCCAACACCCCTTAATTTGGTTCCTCACTCATATCTGGATCAAAAGCTCTCCAGCCTGTAGGTAGTCAAAACTATCATATAATTAGGTTTTAGAATATATTGGTCAAAAGAAATTTAGCTTTTAGAGCATTGATGTTTTTTTGATTGGGACATCTTGGTGGTTTATTGATGATTAAAAATTTTAAAGTGCTATTTTTACAATATTACGTAACATTACGAGTTTTTAATATAGTACGCAGCATTACAAGTTTTTAATATGATGTATGTTATATCACTACTAAAAATCTATTTTTCAACAATAAGAACCATGTTGTTGATGTCTTTGTTAGAGAAGTTTTGGTTGGTAATATATCAACAACAAGCTCCACATTACTAATTCATGGCATTCTTTTTCAGTAACATACCCTTTGTTACTAAAAGTGGAGTTTCATTGATGTGGCTCATATTGCTAAAAAAATTATCAGAGCCAGTCAGTGGAATTTCCCACCCTTTTTAGCAACATACTTTTCCTTGTTGAAAGTATGGCTTCACCAACATGTCTCATGTTGCTAAAAATACTCACCGAATCTGACCATTGATATTGTAACACCCTTTTCAACAATATGTCTTTTGTTGTTGATAATTTCGTGAATATTGTAGCACATTATTTTTAGCAACAAGGCCCTTGTTGATGATAATCTCATGAATAGTATGGCCACCCCACTTTTAGCAACAAGTTCTTTGTTACTGATAATCTCATGAATAGTATGGTCACCCCACTTTCCGTAGCAATTCCCCTTGTTACTAATTATCTTCTAAACATTCAGCATTATGTCTCTTGTTGCTGATTATCTTGTAAATAACAAAAGCATGCATGCCTCTTGCTAATTAGCAAGATGGTCCATGTTTGTGATACTCAAAAATTCCATTTTTCAATTGTTTTATCAACAAGTGATATGTTGTTGAAAATGATTTTACTTTGAAAAAAATATATAAATTCATAAATTTTCTCTACCAATATCATGAATACATATTTTTCAGTTACATTAATATTTTAAAAAATTTAATTAAACTTTTTAGCTTATCATTATAAAATTTAACAATAATATATTATTTAATTATAAATTTCACTTTTTGTAATTATAAACACTAAATAATAAATTTCATGATATTTCACTCATAATATAATAAATTATATGTAAAAAATTATAATTGAATAATTAATATTTATTTTTTCCATCTATATGTAAAGTTTTATCTAATTCAATACTTTTAAAAGAAACATCTCAATGCAATTAATATTAGTTTAGGGAGGTTGCCAAACTTGAATTTTGGTTAGTAATGTCTATTATCTACAAAACAAATAAAATACCAAAATTAATTATTATTATACATATAGTTGTTTATAATTTTACTAACTCTCAAATAAATTGAAACATACTCAATTACTTAATGTTTATAAAACTATTGAATATAATAAAATCACAATATATGCCTCAAGAGAATGAATAAGTTCATGAAAATTAATTTAATTATTGATATATGTTTGAGAATTTTATGATTAATGATAATACATAAATGATACTTGATACATAATTAATGGATAAAAATTGAGTGAAATATGGATGATCTCTGCTAAAAATGAAAAAAAAAAAAAGGAAGTTGCGAAATGGAGGAGGTTGAGAAATGGAGGAGGCAAAGAGCACATCATGCAAGAGAGAATGGGAGGAGAAATGAAAGCAGTGCTAGCTAAGTTGGGTTTGGGGTATATATAAAGCCTTAAGCATCATATACCATATTGTTAAAAGGTTTCCCCCAATCAGCAATAAATCCCTTTGTTGTTAAAACTTGATTGAATTTAAAATGGTATAATTCATCACTAACGTGTACCTTATTGCTAAAAATTCAGATTTCCCTTCTTACCCATTGTGTGAAAAACATGTTTTGATGATATGGCATATTTTGGACTGCCATATCATATATTTCCATAATATTACAACCACATTTAAATAATTTTAATTAATCAATAATTAATCAATACATTAAAAATACAAAATTACCCAAATACCCCATCTTCATACTCTAACTCCTTTTCTCTCAACTCTAATCATCCCCTCACCACTCCTCGCCATTTCCAACTTTTTTTTCTCTTTCCCCCCTGAAAACCTCCATTGTTTCTCTATCTTCTTCAATCATCGTCATCCTACCCTTCTTTTCCTCCAGTGACGTCTTCATCCACCATTTTCTCTCTTTCATCGTTCATTATCACCGTCTCACTTTTTTTTCCTCCTATGATTCTAATATCAACCAAACACTCACCTCATCCCTAATTCACCTAAATCCTTCAAAACCTATGTGGGTTCTCATCAGGAGAACTAGATCTGGGTTCTCCATGAGCTCAGATCTTGCAAAAAGAAGGAAAATGGGAACCTAAATCCTTGAGCTCACGAGGTTCCATAGATGCGCCTAAGTTTAGGGTTCAAAGGGACCATATTTAAGATTGATCAATGGATTTAAGGTTTGGTGGATTCTTCCCCCTTCTTTCCCGAATCCATCGCTTCTCTCATCCCTCATTATTACTGTTGGATACTTGGATTTTCGTTGGATTTTTTATTGAAAATTTTTGGGTTTTTGCTAGAGTTTATTTGAGGAATCAACAAAAAAAATAAAAATAAAAATAAAAATAAAAAAAAAAAAGGGAAGAAGGGAGTCGAAGAGATTATTGGCCGGAGATCTAGGAGAATGTATTTCAAAAATTAGGCCCCAATACACCTTATTCTATTGCATCAAATTTGGGAGAATGAGAACCCAAATCAGGTTCTCACCATCCAACCAAAAAGAAAGAAGAAAATAGAGAAGGATGGAGGTGAAGGAGAGGAGGATAGAGAGGGATAGATTAAACCAGAAAATCATTTTAATTTTGTCTAACTTTGTTTGAATTTAGTTTATTATGATCAATTTTGTTTTAATAAAATTAAATAAAATTTAATTGAGTCCTATGTAAATTAAGAAAGAGCAAAATGGTTTAGTAGGTGAGATTTGATTTAATAAAATTAAATGAGAGTTAATTGATTCCTTCATAAATTAAGAATTACTTATGGTAGGTGGGACAAATTAGCACATTAATTAATATAATTACATTATTCACTTTTTATTTAAATGATTTAAATATCTAATTTAGCTAAAAAAAAATAATGTAAGCATCATTTTGAGTTTACAGCAGCATTTCACATATAAATATAAAATATTTTTTACTTAAAAGTTGACTATTAAAAATAAGAGTGGAATCTTTCTTATTAAGAGTTGACTCTTCACATGGAGAGTCAACTTTGGTGTATATAAAATAGTTAGAGAAATGTGTATATATAATGGTTTTGGTCAACTATCAGTCAAAATATGAATATCAGCAACATATTTTTTGTTGCTAATATTTGGTTGAAAAAAAATATAAGAATAACACCAGCAAGGGGTATGTTGCTAATGCTCTAAGTGCTTGGAAAGTTACAGCAACATGGGGTATGTTGTTGAAAGTGGAACAGCCTTTTAGGTAGGAAAATGTACTGTATGACTTTTAACAGCATAATTTTTGTTGGTGATATAAATTTTCATCAACAAGGACACCCATGTTGTTGATAAGTTGTTGTTAAAAGTGGAAATTTTAGTAGTGTATAATTAGTTTTTTTTTTTTATTTATTTAGAGATTCAACTGTAATATTATATACATCTATTTATTTAATATCATATTATATTTATTTAATATCAAAAAAGATTATCAGTTAAGGTGATCATTGCTAAGAATTTAACTTACAATTTTATGTAGTGTTATAACTATAACATTACTATTAAAAGTTTGGGTGAAAATCATTTCCATGATGGAAAAAATTTTTCCAAGATCTAGTTGAGCTCGGTGAACTGCATTCAAATAGGATCCAACTTCAAGAATTTAAACTTTGAGCTTAATTCAACTAGTTTTTCCTTTTTTCATAAACAAGACCCAGTACACTATATATTTTTTTAAATTAGTACTTACACTTAATTAAGCTTGAATATTACATTTATTTAAATTATTTGTTTTTTATAAGAAATTTTAAAATTTGTATTATGATACCAATGAAGCCAAGAAGAAAGTCAAACTTAGTTTGATCTACCAACAAACTTGGTTAAAAATCTCAATAAAATGGTGAGGGTTGGTCTTCTGGTTCCTCAAGATCCTTTTAGCAGCATAGGAAGGTTTTGTTGGGAGTTATGGTAACAGTAGATTAATAAGGTAATGTGAAAAAAAGTGTTGTGAAAAAATAACTCCAAATGCAACCTAAAGTGTTAGGGATTTGAGGTTTGTAATGGGGGTGGTTAGTTGTGAACTCTTTTAACATATGAATTACAATCTTTTCACTTATATGATGTAATTAATGTGACTATTAATTATGAGATTTCATTATAATAAATCATTTCTTGGGAATCTTTTTTTTATTTTTTTTTGAATTTTTCTAACATTTACTTTTTAAGGAAAAAGTTAAGGACACCTTTTTGTTATATATACATATATATACATATATATATATATATATATATATAAAAAGTAAGACTAACATTAATTTTAGTGTTAGTGCTAAATTGATGAATTTAATTAAATAGTTAATAAATTAAAAGTTAATTTTTGTTTTTTTAATGTAAATTTATAATAAATAAGTGCATTTATTACATCTTTAATGTGTGTCGAAAAACTTTATTTTTAATTTTAGATTGCACAATAAAAAACAATTCTCTCGAAACCCTTAATCTACTCTTTACACATCTCATATAACTCAAATTTAAAACTTTTTACTTTTACTAAAAAAAACCACTACTAAAAAAAATCAACTCAATTTTATTAAGTTACAATAATAATGGAAACCAACAGAGGAAACAAATGACAGAGTGGGGATTCCACTTCCATAGATTTTCCTGCAAGTTGCTTCTGGGCCTTTGGCCATTCATATGCACGATGGGCACTTCATTTTGTTGCTTGATAGAGGGAATTGTACAAAACTACAAGTCATTGCACATATTCTTCCTTTCGCGTGTTAATGCTTTTAATCATGCATTCCAGAAATGAAAAAATATATCTTTGTATTCATCGTGTCAGGCAAAACAATAGAAATAACAATTTTGCTTTCCAAATCCTCTCCAATTTTTGTTCTTGTAGCTCGGCTAATTTTTAATGTTTAATTTCCCCTCAATTCAAACATCCACTCTTCATTCTTAAAAATAAAAATGCTTTGTAAGTACAAAATTAATCAGTAACAGGATAGGGTTTTTTTAATATGGGGTCTTCCTCCTCCACCAACAAATACTGATTTAGATTGCAAAAAAATAAAAAAAAATAAAAAAAATAAAATAAAAAGGTTAAACCCCAATTTTGGTCCTTCAACTATTGCATAGATTCCTGAATTGGTCCATAAATTAAAAAAATCCATATTTTAATCCCTAAAGTTTTTAAATTTGGCTTTAAGTTAGTTTCTTCATTCAAAAACAACTGATATATCATATTATTAATGTAACATTTGGTCATTAAGTAACTACTTTTTACTATCAAATAACATACATGTCAATTATTTTCTAATGGCAAAACCAATTTAGAGTCAACCTTGAAAATTTTTAAAAACAAATCAAGAATTTTTTAGTTCGGAAACCAACTTAGGGGTTCATCTAATAGTTGAGGATGAAATTTGGAGTTTAACCAGATTAAAAATGACTTTGTTAATAAAAAAAATTTAATAATTTTTCTAAGGGTATAGGTTAAACAAAACTCATAAGAAAAACGTTTAATATTCTTATTCATGTCACAAAATCTCTCTCCAATCTCAACATCACAAGATCATTGGATTCCCAAAAGTGGTGATTGTTGTGGTTTCTTTTTTTTTTTTTTTTCTTTAACCTTGAGCTCCAAGATAAATGGCCCAACAAAATCTTGGGCACCAGATAATGAATTTGGACAGGTTTGCCAATGTTCGGGCCGAGCTTGGACTTGGACCTGAACCGGACAGACCCGTAAATCATTTTCACCAATAAATCACCATAACTTTTACCTACCGATCCCACAAGTTGCACTTGGAATGTTTGGTTAGAACGTTAAGAGAGGATACAGAAAAATGATATCATCTAACATTCTACAGTGTAATAATAAAACTGCCATCCGTATCATGAATCCCCACATATCTTTGCGCTGTAGAGATTCGTCAACTGCTGGGCTGTTGTTTGTTTGTTTATGTGTGTGTGTGTGTGTGTGTTTTTTTTTTTTTGACAAAAAGGGGGCTGTTATTTTAGCCGTGCAATTTTCTTACTTTGAGGAGATTTAACTTGGACATGAGTTCCTGCATTGTACTGCTTTCAGTTTGTGTAATGTGTTGTACTTTTTAAGTTTTAACAACATAGATTTCTGTTTTATTTATACTCCCTCTGTCCCGAAATATTAGTCGTTTTAGCGGCCAAAATTTGTTCCTAATTATTTGACGTTTTGAGATTTTAATGCTGCATTAACTTTTTTTTTTCAAATTTACCCTTCCCAGCTACCCACAAAGATGAACCAGTAAAACGCAAGAATCGAAGTGGAAAAAGGGTAAAATAGTACTTTAAATATATTTATTGCTCAAATTGAGAGTGATTAATTGCTTTTCTTAATCCTGGTGAAAATGCCTAAAACGACTAATATTTAGGAACAGAGGGAGTATAAAAAAATTGAATATATTCTTTAATTGATATATAGCTTAGCATTACTTGGCTCTTTAATTTTTTTTTTTTTGAAAAGTAAATAAAATTTATTATATGAGTATAAGAGATACTCAAATTCATAAAATTTATTACTTGACCTTTTTAAACTATTATATTAAATATAATAGACTATTTCTCTTTTTTGATATGAGTTTAATTGAGTTATATTCATTAACTTAAAAACTTTAACTAAAGTTAAGATTAGAAGTTTTAAACTACTGCAAGACAAAAGTAGGTAACGTCCAAACTTGAGGTGTACCAAAAACGAGGAGGCTACCCAACATGGTGGCATAGAAAGCAGGGGAAATTTTCAAAAATACCGTATTGGTGGTCCACAAAAGATACTAATTATGAGCCTCCACATCTACCATTCTTGATGAATTGATAACTCCATCAGTCCATCATCACTTTTACAAAAACTTCGCCTAAGGTAATGGAACCTAAGAGGCCTTCAAGATGAACCAGAACTGTCATTGGACAGCTAATTGTTAGTTCAACAACATCAGTAATTTGGTTCAAATTGTTAGTTACCTAATTTGCTGAAAAAAAGGGAGTTGGCAGTTAGCATATGTGTAGTAGATGCTGTAGTCTGGAAAATAGACATAAGTAGTAGAGCACACTACCTTCAAAACCGTAATTATTTTGTGTAGAAGTGGAGGTTCAAACTGTTTTTTTTTTCCTAATAAGTAAACTCTCCTAAGTTCCAAAACCATTTTTTGCATCTCATCTGCACAATGTATGATTTGAATTTTTTGGAAAATATAAAAGAACCTACTATCTATTTGGGTCAATAGAAAAGAAAGATTAAAAAAAAAAGATGTTAGATCTTAGTAGAAAATAAAAATCCCAGAAGCCTTTTCTCATTTGATAATGTTGATTATGATATGAGATAAAATTTCACACACCATAATTTATTAAGATTTATTATATTTAAAAAAAATTAACTTCAAAAAAAATTAATAAATAAACTTTAATTATTTATAATAAAAAATATAAACAATTAAAATTTTATATAAAAATTATGTGTAATATTTAAATGTAAATTGATCTAACTCTTTCTCTTTTTAAGAGTATAATGATAGTAAAATATATTAAATAATTATTCTCAATAATTTGATTTGTTTATAAAAAAAAGTTCAATATTACCTAATTCATATTTAAATGCGTTGGATGGAATTCCAGGGTGACACTGAAAGCTGCAACTTTGATTTTTTAATGCGCAGAAGGCACAATACCGGAGCTGGTGGGATTTTATTGCGTAACCTCCTCACCTACTCAAATATTAAATTTCGTGCAAAACACCTCCTTTCCTCAGATGTGGAATCTGGAATAGGGAATCCTTTCCATTCTCCATTGATGTTAAAAACGTTTTGCCAGTTACATATCTGGTCAGTCCAAACTCAAAAAAACCTCATCCCTTATTGAATTCTGTTGCGTATTTAACCATCTATATGCAGATATTGTATTATTATTCCTTCCTTGAATAGAGTTGAGATATAGTTAGGTCGAGTCGGGTTGGGGTTGAGTAAGTTGCAAATCAGGCTGATGACTAATAGTTGGAATCTGCCATTCAGAGGGAATTGAAGTCAAAAGGAATGGTTTTGGTCCTCTTTGCCTAATTTGATTGCTTCAAGGATATGAATATCAACCCCTCCTTCGTCTGATAAGTAGCTCAAAAATGTTTAATGCAATATTTATTTGTTTTTTCTTTCTTCAGATCATGGCAAATATTAATTTCTCTCAATTTCTGCGATCACATCTTCTTGGGGTTGTCAATTCATCCAATCCTATTGAATCAAATACAGTAGTAATTTCAAAAGCAACTTGATATTGTTAATGCCAGGATGGTTATCACATGCGATTAAAGAAATGTGCCCACTCTGTGAGGAAAAACTCAATCAAAATTTATTGCCACTAGTTGTAAATACTAACAGCCTACTTTTAAAGTTCTCTAGTCTAGTCTTGTCCAATATATGGGGCACTTCGTATGATTTTCATAAGATTTGGGCCGCTGCTACTAGTTACGGTTATGACTTAGAGGGTGGGGTTTATTTATTTATTTTTTATTTTTTTATGGGTTGTTACATTTTGAAATATGCAATTATTTATTTTTTACTTAGAATGATCAATTATGTAATGAAATTTTTTTTTCTCAATTTATTTTAATATTTAAATTTAAAATTTTTAATTTAAAATTTTAATTATTGAGTTTATTATAATTATAATTTATTTTTATTAAAAATAAAAAAAATTATATTAAAATAAAAAAATTACAACTAAATTTTCATCTCAAAGTATTATAGTTTAATTAAAATCAAAAGTATAATCAATAGTACTAATGGTAAATTTAAGTTATATTCATAATGGAATATAAATAATTAGATAAGAAAAATCATTTATAATTAAAAATTACAATTAAAAATTTAAAATCACTATAATTTACAAATAAATAAATAAATATTTAAGTAAAAAAATTAAATCACAATACATTATAATTTTATATTTATAATATAAATAACATTATAATTATATTATTTTTCATTCCAAAAAGTCCACAAAAGAAAAGTCAAAATTATAAGCCCACTTGCTCGTGAAAAGTTGGGGAAGAAAGTAGTTTATAATCGTGAAAACCAAAGACACACGTGATTAAATGATTGTAGAAGTTCTGGTAGCTTCCACGCCCAATGGAAACTATTCCGTACAGTTCCCCCAACGCCCAGTCTTCGCCACCTAATTCCTGTAATATGGACACCCTTCCTATGCCCAACTTGTAACATGGATACTATATAACTTGATTTAAGGCATGGTGGATGAAATTTTTTAGAGTTTTTATTTTTTTAGTATTATTTATAAATTATAAGTTTTAATTTTTGTTAGAAAAAAAATTTTAAATTTATTTTTAAAAATAATAAAAAATGAGTAAAAAATAAGTTTAAAAAATTTATAAAAAATAAAAGTTTAAAGTTTTTCAAAATTTATTGTTGAAGATATTTTTAAAATTAAAAAAAATTAAAAGATATAAATTTTTTTAAAAATAATTTAAATTTATAAAATATAAATAATATCAAAAAATTAAAACACTTATAAATTTTACCAAATATCTCCTACTTTTTACTGTACTAGACACCCACCAGATACCTATATGGATAGTATTTTCCATAATAAGTGGAATGATTATTATACTCTATTTTATAAGTATAATAATATATATATATATATATATAT
>BPVZ01000001.1:5888767-5899724 GCA_020521535.1 Rubroshorea leprosula | reverse complement strand
ATTAATTAAAATTTTATAAATAATCTAATCATGTATCATCTTGTCATCTTTTCCCTTCAATACTTATAAAACTCTTGCTAATTTGGCAAATTTAGGTCTACCTTTCTGATCACATAATATTTTCTTTATAAGTTGGACAAAATGGGTGGTAAAAACGACTGAGATTTTATATTTTATCTAACTTATAAATCATAAATTAAATACTAGATCATCAGAAAAAATGGGTTTAAGATTGCCAAATCAATAAAAGTTTAATAAGTATTGAAAGGGAAAGACATAAGGAAAATATATGATTACTTATCTACTAAATTTTGATTACTCTATTTTATTTGGGTTAAATCCTCAATTTAGTCCCTAAACTACTATATAGATTCCTGATTGGGTCCTTAAACTAAAAAAATCTCTGATTTGGTCCTTACTATTTATCAATTTAACCTCAAATTGATCTTTACGTATAAAAACAATTAATATATCTCATTATTAATGTAACACATGACCATTAAGCAATGATTTTTTGTTGTTAAACAATGACTATGTCAGTTGTTTTTTAACAAAATAACCAACTTTAGGTCGAATTGGTAAACAATACGACTAATTTAAGGATTTTTTTACTTTAGAGTCAAATTAGATGTCTGTATAATAATTAAAGGACCAAATTAGAGATTTAACTTTTCATTTAAGATAAAAGAAAGTGAATTTCATTCAATTTCAAAATTATAAGTAGAGAGTTATTTTTAAAAAGTAGATGGATTTATTTCAATAATCACTTCAATTAAAGAGACAAATATACTCTTTTCACCTTTATTATCTACAATTTTCTCACTTCCTTTTTTCTTTAAAAAAAATTCTAGATGAAACTTATTAATTAATAATTTTTACAGGGGGTCAGTGTGACTGGACAGTAAAACACAAACCATCATGTTTCAACATATCTCTACATTAAAGAGTATTTTATCTATTGCTTTATTGTGTGCAGTTTGAATTCAACACTTTTTTATTTTTACATATATACAAAATTTGTCTCTAAAAGGGTAGTTTAACTAGATAAAATATTAAAATTTTAATTTAAAAATATTATATTCAAATCTTGAGTTGAATTAAGAAAAATTGCTTAAAGGAAAGAGTTATTTCATCTGTTTAACTCATCGTTAAATGTATTAAAAAAACCATATATACAAAATTTTGCAAAACATTATGGCATGGACACTTTTCGAACAGTTCCCCTTGCTCTTTTACTGTCTCTTGTATTATACCTCTTTAAATATAAATATATATATATATATTTTGATAATATCTTTAAATAATTTTGTTGAAGAAATGTTATTAACTTCTTGTTACTAAAAAAAAAACTTTAAGTACTTATCCATCAAAAAGAGTAAAAATAGTTAGAGAAATCCAAAAATCCATTTACGGACATTGAGACATTAATTGGCATGCGCAGAATCAATCGCTGTTATGAATTGTCGCAACTTTGAAGATTTACAACGGGAAATGACATGGAGATATATTTTTTTTAAAAAAATAATTTATATATATTATTAAATAAATATATATAAAATATTATGAATCTTAAGTAAATAAAAAGAATAAATTATTATTAACATAGAAAAATGTATAAAACAGTTACAAGTGAATCATTTTCCATTCACACTAGTCCCTCTTTATAACTTCTATGTTATTTATGTTATCTACTTGTTTCACCAAAAAGAAAAACAAAAAACATTGAAGACTTACACCAACATCAATGATTTTACCACTTATACGTGCATTTACTGAGTGAAATAATATAGGGAAATGATAGATGTATTCAATGAACCCACACATTGGCTGACACACCAATGGTTCAATGAAAAAAATAAACATATATTTCTAATAAGTCTTATCTTTAGCTTTTTTTTTTTTTTTTTTTTTTAAAAGCAGTCTTATCTTTAGCTTGTTTAGAATAAAATGTCGAAAGTCATCCCCTCACATTGACAGTTGTGGAAATCAGCTTTCCAATGAACCCTAGCCTTTAATCCTGATGAATGGAAGTCTTGACGATGACCTTGTAGGCAATTGAGCTAAGGTTGTAACCTCAATCAGTTTGATGCAACCTTCACTGCTATACCTGATCGAGTAGATGGTAGCTCTCACATCGAGTGTTGCAAAGGGAAATTAAGGAATCCAATAAATCATTATAGGGTGTAAATGTAGATTATTCACAAGTTTAAGGTCAAATTGTTGGTTTGAGACTAGACCTGACAATTTTTTATCTAACCTGCTAACCTGCCCGTTTAAAATGGGTTATGGTCATATATTTATGACCTATAACCCGTTAATGATCCATTAAGAGAACCAGATGGGTCATGGGTCAATAATAGGTTGACTCACCGAGTTAACAAGTTTGACCCGTTTACCCGTCTAAAAATTTAAAAAATTTTAATTTGTTATTTATTTATTTTGTTTTTCAATTCCCAATCTCACCTAAACCTCTAATAATTGACTAATTTTCTCTAATAAGCTAATTAATTTTCTTAACTCATCATCTTCTAGAAGTAAAAATAATCGCATTCCACTTATGACTCACCTCCTGATCTTTCCTATTCTTACTTACCCTAATACTCTCTAAGACTCAAACTCTTCAAAGTTCAAACTCTTCTCATATTCTTCAACCTTCATAGTCCATACAGTCTTCGACTTTCAAGTTTCGACTCCACCTTTTCTTTTTCGTCTTTAACATTATTTCAGACTTAGATCTTAGTCTCACCAAGTCACCATTGCGTCCACTTAGCCTTTTCTTTCTTTCTCCTTCGAGTTTGAAAAATGCTCTCTTTGTCACCAACTTTTCTCTCTAAAGCCTTCAAGGTAAGTTGTTTACTTATTTATACTTTTTAGCTTTCTTTCCATTCCAAGTAAAAATTCTACTTGATCTTGTCCTTTGCTTAGATGCATTCAATTGATTGATTCTTTGAAAGCAACGACCAAAACAAATATGTTCCAATGGGGTTTGTGTTTTTTGGTTGTCATGCTACTACTGCTTTTTTTTTCTTTTTTTTTTTTTTTGCTATTGAGATTTATAAGTGTGTGGTATTCTTGAATTTGATTAACGTTATTCTTTGAAGGGAAGTGAAGAAGATGATTCTAAAGAACTATAAATATGTATACATTAAATTAATGGGAAAAAAATTTTTTTTTTATTGCTATTGAGATTTATAAGTGTGTGGTATTCTTGAATTTGATTAACGTTATTCTTTGAAGGGAAGTGAAGAAGATAATTCTAAAGAATTATAAATATGTCTACATTAAATTAATGGGAAAATTTTTTTTTTTAATAAAATGTTGAATTTCTTTTTGAAATCTTTTGAATATTTTTTTTTAATAGTCGAAATTACATCAGTAGTATTAGTATCTGTTCAACAAGGAGGGGGGGATGTCAAGCACTAGGCTCAACCTGAAGAGCAAGGTGCCCCCACTTTACTTCTCAAATGAGAAGCGTGGCCACTAGGCCACGTAGTGGTGAGCTTGAATAATTTTCTTTAAATGATAATAAGTACAAATTATAGAAAAAAAAATTCTTAATTGGATCAACCCGCGAGTTGACCTGTGACCCGTGATGGACGGGTTAGAGTTTGCCTTCATTGACCCGTGACCCGTTTTAACCCAACTCGTTTTGACCCATTACCCATTTTGAGTCGACCCTAACCCGACCCAACCCGCCCATTTACTAGGTCTATTTGAGACCCTTGCAATTTGTAGCAGTCATGCTTTTTGGAAGCCTCAATTTCTCATGGACACCATATAACAACTTTTTGAAAGGAATTTTTGTGCTTACATGATACCATATGATGGATTTTTTGATGAAGAAGATTAAAGAACAAGAACTCAGATTATGAAAATACAGGTTTGGATTTATGCTTACATGATACCATGTGATGGATTTTTGGATGAAGAAGATTAAAAAACTAGAACTCAGAATATGAAAATATAAGTTTGGATTTTTGTTTTTCTAGCCTTTCTTTCTTTCATTTCTTCTTCTTGTGATTTTTCATACAACTGCAACTTAAATAAAAAGAGGAATTACATTTAATGTATGTTTTCTGAAGAGTTGACATAACTGCATAATTTTCTTCCAAGTGCATTATGTAATGTAAGCATCAAATCTCAACTCCCAACCAGCCATTAAAGACACCTACCACATTAAGAGTTCTTCTTGCCATATGTTTGGAAACGCAAACAAAGAATAGCTAAATGAATGACAATTGAGTAAGCTATTTTAGCCTCTTACTCTAAACTCACAAAAAACTAATATTCTGTTGAACGTGTCCTGTCGAGTATTGAACTAATGGGTGCGTGTATTATCATCCAATATAATTAAGTTCATTCCAGTTATTGAAATGATTATACTTTTGTAATGGTTTAAAATTAACAGTTAATAATTTTATAAAATTTAATGAATATAAAGGTACTATTTAAATTATTAATGACAACAATTTATCATTGTTACTATTAATTATTCAAATATTTTTATTTTTTGAATTAGACAAAACTAGATTTAATTTAATAAATCATCTATTAACTATTGATCGTTTTTCCTTTTAGCTTAGAATCTCTATTTTTTTTAAAAATCATCCACTAACTTTTAAAATTATTTCAATTTAGTCTAGTTTAACACAACTTACTTAGTTTTGGTAACAAAATTCCATATCCTTAATTGTGTAGCGCTACATAAGCTGCTACATAAGCAACCATGTGGCTTGAAAAGGGAAGCAAATTTGTTTAAAAAATTTCCACCATATAAAGTAATTTATTTCAAAAAAATTTCACTATATAAAGTAATTTTTTATATTATGATGTAGCCCTAAGGAAGCAGCAAGAAGTTATGCTCCCATTTTCGAATCATGTGGTGTTAGACAATAGAAAATCTAGAATTTCATCAATTTAATTAATAACATTGTGTTGGACTAAGAAAAATTGAACAAATTTGAAAGTTTATAGATGATTTTGAAAAAAAATAAAGATTTCAACTAAAATGAAAAGAAATTAATAGATAATAGACTATTTATTATATTAAGCCACAAAACTACTGACAATTACTTTCAAATTGCTGCATAAGCTAAGTACTCTAAAAGGGGTTTTTTGTAGAGTGATTTGTAATTAATACTTAATGGTTTTTCATAATTTAATAAATATAAAAATATTTTAAATTATTAATAATAACAATTATTAACTATAAAATTAAATAAAACTAATATACTGTAACTGTACCAAACCGGAAGTCCTTCTTCAGTCCGTATCTGCACTCTAGATTAACCTTCAAAACCCCGAGGTGGATCCTCGGGATAGACACTCCGATGCTTAAATCAGCAATAATCGGGGTTACCTTTGAAGCGGAAAAACAAGGAGCTTAGGGTTGGTTTCAATTACCTTTTGGCGTGGCCCTTAAGAGGTATTTATATGTTCCGATGCGGAATCCACGTGGCATGCCAATCAAGATGCCAAGCAAGATATCCGGGATCCGATGTGTATCTCCAGGCGGTTATTTCGGGACCGGGAGATTGAGCTAAGCAAAATATCCGGGATGTGATATGTATCTCCAAGCAGTTATTTCGGGACCGGGAGATTGAGATATATCTAGATACAAAGATGTCCATCGTAACTGCCGTGTAGCTATTCTAGCGGGAAGTTCTGGACTTACCCTTACATATACCAAACAGTTTCTAATTACATATGATATAGGTTAACCTTCGCCGGTTGAATTTTGCAGTTAAAAAGAACCGGAGATAGATAAAGGGCCCAACTTAGGTTGGATGTCCCTGTCTCGAATTGTAAAAAATTCCACAGGAAAAAAAAATGGTAGTCTTACTTTCAGACGTCCAAACTAGAGTTGATCGCGTCAGGCTAGAGGTGGAAAGAATGGAGGTGAGGTCCCCTCCGTTTACCTTCATAATATGGGCAAATTAATTAGTTAATCCAGTTCCATAATGCTGACCAAAAAAATAACAACAATAAACAAACACACACACACATACGAACAAACAATTCAGTTCAATATAAAACCAATGCTAAAGCTAGAAATTAATGAGGTCCCCTGTACGATCCCCTCGCCACAGTGTTGCAGTAACAAACAACAGGACTGTGTGTACCCAAACGCTTCTCTGGATTTTAGGCTTTTAGGGAACTCGACAATCTACATCAACTTGGCTTCAGCTAATCTGCCACTTGGGCATGGGTTCCCTTCCCTGCGCTCCACAAACACCTTTTACAAATACAAGGGTGTAGCCCGTAGTCCGGACCCACGAATTAAGAAACATTGATTTGATTAAGTTTTAAACCCTTACAATTCTTAGGGGAGAGTTATAGTGATTTATTTATTTATGTTTTTTTAATGTTGAGATAAGACTTGAACCTCACAATTTAAGCTAACATGATAAAATCTTTATAAGGAGTTAGTAATTATTAAACCATAAGACCGTTCTCATAATTATTTATTATTTAATTAAGATTATTTAAAAAAAATTTAGTTTAATAAATATTTTATTTGTTTATAGTTTTTTTTTAAATAATTGATTATGATGTTTAAAAATATTAATTTATATATTGATTTTAATTTGTTAAGTAATAAATATTAATTAATTTATTAAGTATTTTTAAGAGTCAAACTAAATAGCACATAGTGATCTTTAACAATATGATGGGTGACTAAAATCACGCTCAACACAAAGCCATTAATTTTTAAAATAATAATAATGAAAGAATAAATACCCTTTTTATTGTCAAAACTGCTATAAAGCTAAACATGTATGATTTTTTTTAATATATCTTTTAGCTAGTGCTGAAATTTTTGTTGAAACTGAGCTTAACAAATACTTCACTAGATAGTGCTTCTAAGAGGTAAAAGCTTTGGATCTTATCTAGCTTAGTGTCATCATTCGCCCAATTAATAAAAAGCTAATGTGGTGGGGTGAATATATTGTACCTAACTAATAAAGTAATATATCCCATCCCAAAGTATAAATAGGACGTATAAAAGAAAAGAAAAGAAAACAGGCAGGGAGAGGTCGCATGCCAACAAATAATAATTAAGGGACCGTTCTAATTTAAGAAAATCAATTGAATACAATTAGTCTGTGAACCCAAAAAAAAAGGGTGAATAGAGGCCTTGTCTTATGCTGTTGCCAATGCAAGTGGGGGGGAAGCACTCTCACCGAACCTACCTACCAAAAGAGAATCAAAGAAAAAACCAGAGGACCACGCCACAAATGAAAACTATAAAGTTAAATCATTGGAAAGTCGGTTCCTTTTTCAGATTTTTTGTGTGAAAATAATATAGTTTAAATGTTACATGATATTATAAATATATAATTATGAGGAATTAGTGTTTGTCCACCTTACCTCTAAAAAATTAAGAAGAAAAATGACAAAAATTATCTTAATATATGTTTTAAAAATAGGATAGTTTAGTCTTTTTCAATAAAATTTTATTGAAACGACATAATTTTAAAATGATTTTCTTTATAATTTTTATAAGGTAAGATTGATAGGCACTTTTCTCTAATTATAATGTATTTTTATTTAAAAATATATTCTAAATATTATATATATTAATTTAATTAATAATATATTATATTTTTAAATGATATTATAATTATAAAATTATTAAACTTTTTATTACTGTAGCAAAGTTGAAAAAAGTTTGACAAGAAAAGGAATACATGCAGTATACTGTGTGTGTCCAAGTAATAGAACATGGATTATGGGTGATTGGGTGGATTTCTTTTCCATGTCCACTCTCCTGCTGTAGGGGCTAGTTGAAATGGAAAATTTTTTTTCTTTAATGAAATGGCCAGAATCTACCCCAGTACGCATCACACAAAGTTGGATGCCATGGCTTGTTCCAGTTTCATATGGATTCGGAACAACCTGCCATAAACATTGGATTTTGATCTTAATAGATAGACTTATTTTTCTAATTCTTCATTAATGAGCCATAATTCAGATCAGATTGTCAATTTGTTATTCGGAGAAGATCTAAGTGGTGGTCCTTGATTTTGGACTATAATTCATAATATCAACCAGGCAGGGCCATCTGACCATCTCTACTGCACGCTCTAATGAGGCCTCCACCTTAAATCGCACGGAGTTGTTCAAAGGACCACTAACTATTATATCTCCCGGCCAGTTTTCTTCCTAGCTCGTATTCTTCGTGCATAAATTAATTGCGACAAAAAATGTAACCAGTATTCAAACCAGCTATAATTTTTACAAGTTTACCTAGTCCATATTTTGAAAGCGATTAAGAAAACATTAATTTTTTTATAATTAATTTAAATAAAAATAATACAAATTGATTTTAAATTTATTAATTATCCAATTAAAATTATCTAAGTAATATTAATGTTAAAAATAACATCTTATTTTTCATTTTTTTATAAAAATTTATTACAAAATAATACATTTAATGTTAAATAAATTCGTTTTTATAAAACTACAAAATTATTAATTAGAATGCTTTTTAACTGTTCAATTGGGCTAAAACCGTAAAAAAGCTAGTTATAGGAAGATGAGGCTACTCTCCATATTAATTGCATAAAACGTTTTTTATTATAAATTATAAGATAATGAAAAATACTATTGGAACAATTATTTTATCTCATTTTTTTATACAACTTGACATATCATTAAAATGATGAGTTCTTTTAATTCATATGAAACTCATGATATTAAATACATTTACTCATTTAATAATATATGAAAGTTTTACAAAAAAAATAAGATAAAAAAATTATCTCAATAACATCACCCATAAGATAATATCTCTTTATAGAGTATTAGTAGAATTATTAAAATCAAAGTCTACACTTTGCATTGATTTTCAAAATTTACAGTAACTAAGGCTAGCAAGGTCCAGAACCCAAACATGACGAGGCTTTGCATTGACTAAGTTAAAGAAAAACTAAAACGGATGATTAATTAGTGGTGTTATTTAACTCGAAAACTTGAGCTTTTGAGTTAAAAAGACACTGGAAAACTAACGGCCGTTAGCAAGAGGGCTAACTGCAGATTCTTTGCAGGGACTAGGGGGAAGGCTGGACTTTCCGGAAGCAACAAGGCGTTGGACGAAGCTCTCAATTCTCTGCCCGTTTGTCTCCATCAGTAACCGCTTCCCGCCAAACGGTAACGACTCCACTCCTCTCTCCTCCAACACCGCCTCCGCCATTCTCGGCCCCACCAATCCCGGACTTGCCAGTCCGTTTGCCTGCACGTTTCACGCCGTCAATCGCTATTTAAAACCATTTCATACGAATATAGAAAAGAAAATGACATCATATTATAAAATATTGAAGGTGTTTATTTTGATTTTTTATTAGTTATTAATTCTATAAAAAAAAAAAAAGGTTAATTCGATCAACAATTTATCAATTTATTAATTTGAGTAGAATTCAATTTATCCTAAAATTAATAAAAATAACTAATTCAAACTGCCGCATCAACTCTACAAAAACAAAGAAATAAAAATATATATTCAATTCTTTTTTCTGTTTGGTTCGCGAGAAAACCAAGGTAAATAATAAACGAAAATATCGCTTTAATTCGGTCAAATAATATGTTACTGTACTCGCCTTTTATGTGGATTTCTATGTTCAACGAAACCAATTAACGAATTGATGACTCAATTTTCTTCTATTTTCTTTCATTTTCTTGGGGACCAAACAGAACCTAGAGCACTGATATACGAACCTGGATTCTGATGTAATCCGTGGGGTTCCAACAGAAAGCATTCCCAAGCATCTGGTCCACGGTCTCTGAGACTCCGTCAAGTGCAATGTCGACGACCGAAGACGTGGAGCACTTGCCGTTACAATGGACCTTCAGGCGCCCAGAAGACGGGCCGTTACCCAATGAGAGGACTAACAGATCTTCAACGCCGTTGACCGAGGGAAAATCTCTCTTGTTGTGGAGAACATGCGTCACTGCGGCCGCCGTGGGGTTGTTCATCACTAAGCCTCCGTCTACGGCGGAGCAGGAGGTCTTGCCGTCAACTGACGTCAGAGAAAACGGCTTAAATAGGCTGGGCGTAGCTGACGTGGCGCGGCACACTTTCCAAAGCTCGAAGTTAAAGCTAGGCGACTCAGAAGCGTCGGCGCGAGAGAAAACGAAGGGAGCAGAGCTCTTGAGGTCGTAGCACGGAATGAGCAACGGCTTGCACGTATCCTTCATGGTCAAGACCGTACCGTCCTCTTTCTTAAAAGCTTCCTTCAAGACCTTATCCATGCTCTTACCAGAGAACCTACGGCGACGGCGAAGTACTCCGACGAGCTTAAGCTTGAAAAGCTCGGAGTTCTTCTCTGAAATGAGTCTGACAGCTTCCCTGGCGGTGAAGAGAGGACGGCCGGAGCCATCGTCAGCCGAGAGCATGGCAGCAAGAATAGCACCGACGCCAGTACCAGCAATGATGTCGAAGAAATCGACAATGTGAGAATGCGGATCGCCGGTTTTGAGGCGGATCTGGTCCTCCAGGTGTATAAGAGCAGCGCCGGCGACAATGCCGGTGGTTCCACCACCGTCAATGCTGAGCACTCGCGTTTTTTTCGTGCTTACACAGTGCGAAAGCCATTTCTGCTCCAATTTCGTGAAGATCTCCAAAGTAACCTTACTAAGATCCATTTCCCTCCCTTCCACTGTCAATTAGGATATAGCACAATGTCAGTGTTTGATATTTTCGCCTGAACGACAACTTTTTGCTGGCCGGCGGCCGGAAACTGGCGAGTCAGTGAAAAAAGCAAGAGCTCCGATCACGATTTCTCGGTGATAGGCATTAATAGGCTTCCTGGTTTTTCTCTCTCTCTCTCTAAAACTGAATCTTTAGGAATTGAGAGAGTGAGAGGCTCTATGGGAGGGGGGCTGTGTGGTTTGTGGGGGAGAGAAAAGCGGAAGCAGGGGAGTGTTTGCTTGGGGCTTGGTGGTTTTTATAAGCAGA
>BPVZ01000001.1:5864968-5875379 GCA_020521535.1 Rubroshorea leprosula | reverse complement strand
CATTGATTGGACGTCCTACCGGAAGCTTTCTATTTTTTGTTTTCTTTTTATTTTTTTATCTCACATAATAAATTAAACAATATGTAATAATTTTTTTTACATAATTTTTTTATTTTTAAATTCTTCTTTACTGATATCAAAATTTAAATTTAAAATTTTTAATATAAAAACTTAATCACTGATACGTCCCACAGGTACTGCCCGTCGGGAAGCTTGGATGCAACAAAAACTGCTAACAAATTGACGATGCACTCCATGGTAATTAAATGATTAAATATCAATTTTAATTTCTAAAGTTTGTATTTTTAAATATTTTTTAAAATTTAAATTATTTTTAATACTTATTTTGTCTTTCAACTCTACAAATTATTATTGTTATTATTTTCATCCTTCCATGGGCAAATATCACCTTAAGGATAATTAATATGCACGTCTCAAAGCCACAAGTTTTCAACTCACATACCCATTAGTCAGCAATCCATAATAACTTAAGGCAGTTTTCGTTTTTTTTTTTACAGGTACAATTTAAGAGTGATGAAGAATTTTTAATATTAGTGTCATAACCATTTTTTTTTCTAAAATAAGCAATAAATGTCATAATTTAAATTTTGATTATTATCAAAATATTAGGTACACCTATCAATTGACTTATGAAACTTGATACAAGGCAATTATCATGTGATCCAACTATACATCCTTACTTGGAGTATAATATATGTGTATATTTTTGGTTGATCGATAGCCTCTAGATTCCAAACAGGCAGTTCTTAAAGTACTTTTGGTTACATACTAAGAGTTAGTTTGAGAACATTAACTTGTAACTATAGTGATAGATTTTTTAATTTTTTTAATATTTTAAAAATATATAAGATATATTTAATATTTATTTTAATTGATATTTTATATATTTTTAAAATAATAAAAATTAAAAGTTAAAGCATCGAGAAACGTTATCAAATAAAGCTTAAATACAAATATATATATATATATATATACAAACTTTACTGAAGTTATAATTCAATCATATTTGTAACTATCAATTAATTAACCTATTATAAATTCACAACAAAAAATTAATACTTAAAGGATCGAGAAACCGTTATCAAATAAAGCTTAAATACAAAAAAATATATATATATACACACACTTTACTGAAGTTATAATTCAATCATATTTGTAACTATCAATTAATTAACCTATTATAAATTCACAACAAAAAATTAATACTTCTTGTTTTCAAATTTAATAGATTTAGTTTTTTTATTTTGGGCATTTAAATTTAGATGTTTATTTTTTTAAAATATCATTTAATGTATATATTCTTATTTTATTGTCATTTTAAAAGCATATTACAACATATATTAAATAAGAAATCTTATTTAAGTGATACTTAATTAGGAATAAATATGAAATTTCATCAATAAATTATTACAATTCTATTTCATTGGATAAAAAACTAAATTTACTAAAAATGAACGAGAGGGATAATCTAAATAAATTGAGTAATGATATGGAGGACAAAGATTTGGGACAAAAATTTGGAACCAATAATATGGTATAAGTCACGTTATTAAATTAGTTGATATAAATAATATTACGAGTATAAAATAACAAAAAAACCAATAATTAAATAATATAAAATCTATCTTTTAATATTTTAAATATCATATCATTGGTCCGAAATTTTGATCCCATTTATCATTATTCAAATAAATTATGACCTTCATTTAAATTTAGTAGTTTTAATTTGATTTTTTAATATTTTAAATATAAATTTTAGATAAAAATTTAATATATTATATAAATAATGATTAAAAACTTTTTTAATCAAATAAAAAGACTCAACAATCAACAATAACTATATATAGGGAAAAAATTTTAATTGTTGTTTAATTAACTTTTTTTATTTTAAATTTATCTCAAATTAATTGCCATTTTTTGTTTTTCATAATAGGCAAAAAATTTTTCTACTTTAATCTTATTTTTATCCATTCACTTTAATTAATTATCTATCAGAAAAAATCTCCTTTTATCTTTTTCTAAGAATATTATAAATAAACACATAAATTATACAACCTAAATCCTTAATTTAAGAAAAATAAAAAAAATAATTATTTTAGAAAAAAAGAGAGTAATTCACCTTTGCAACCTGCACTACAAAATCACTACAAACCCCACCCACCGCTGAAAAAAAAAAAGAAAAAAGAAAAAATGAAAAGAAAACACAGAACTTGGCATATAAACGTATATGATTGTACTAGCTAGTCGAGCCAAGAGAAAAATCACCGTGAAAAACAACGAAAACAATCAATAAAAAAGGAACTACCAATGAATTGCCAATGATCCCATTGAGATATATAAGGTATGATTGTCTCTAAATTTTTAATTTAGGAAATAATTAAAGGACAATATGTTATTTTAAGGTAAAGATAAAGAGAGCATGTGCCAAGATTTAAACATTGACTTAAGTCTAAAAGGAAAACATTGCTCATATTATTACCGGTTAAAGTATCATTTTAGTCCCTCAACTTTCTACTTTGGAATCAATATTGTCCCTCAACTTTAAAAAATATCAAAATTATTCTTAAACTTTCATTTTTGGTACCCAAATGGTCCTTTCGTCAGTTAAGTGCACAGGTGGCACGTTAAGATGCCACAAAATCACTAGCTTTTTAAAATTTTAATGATGTGTATATCTAGCAAAGAAAATATTGTCACCGTGGCATTTTTTTACACGTCAGATTGTCGTCTTCTCAGTTTCCCCTTTTAGTGGGATCCACAGGAAATTTTGTTTTCTCTTTTTCCAATTTCAATCAAGTTCCCCAAAAATCATAGTTTTCTTCGTTTCTCTTTTCATTTCCTTTTCATATTCAAAACCCTAAACCTACTACTTTTGCAAAATTAAAATCAAAATGAAAATCATCCTTCTTTTTTCTTCTTCTTATTCTTTCTCTCTCTTCTCCCTTCTTTCTCTCCAGATCTGGGTTTTCTCAGGCTTGCTAAACAGGCCTTAGTTCGCTCATTGTTTCTTATTTTCTTTGTTGATTTTCTAGTTATAATCCAACAAATCCATCAATTTTCTCTAATCCCAAATCTCTCTCTCTTTTACCTACTTTCTCTCTCTTTCCTTTCTTCTGGTGCTATCCTCGCTATCCATGGCGCCATCACCTCCACATCACCCATGTCGTCGTCACAACTGTTGCCATCGCCTCGAGTGCTTGTCTCTCCACCAAGGTCGACTTCTTGTGGCCCAAACTGGAGGAGCAACCAGGTCTTCTTAACGTTTGCCTATTCGGAATCATATGCTGTTTTTGGTTTTGTTTTTTTTTTTTTTCTTTTATGGAGCAATTGTTTGTGGTTGTTTGTGGAAAAGCTTCTTTTATAGATTTTTTTTTTCTTCTCTCTTTTCTCCCTTCTTCTTCCTCTCTCAAACCTAGATTTGGGTTTTTCTCAGTCGAAATCATTCAAGATAAGTATAACATACGTTAATTTAAGATGACCCACTATCAACAGATGTTTTTGCTATCGGGTTTGTGTTAATTATTCCCAAGCTCTCATATTCAGACTCCTTAGCTCTCACCAAAAAGTACCTTTACACACTCCCAAACAATTAATTCCAAATTTCAACAGGAAAGTAAACCCATACCTCTAAATTAGAGGCAAAAAAGAGAATGGGCTAAATTACAAGTTCCTAAGCCGAGGTGGGGGCATCTAGAAGAGGCCACGAGCACCGGCAATCGGTATGGGCAGGGGAGTGGATAGAAGGAGATGGCGAGTTCAGTGAGGAAGAGGTGACAATAGTTTAACGGAGGAGGAGGAAGGGGAGGAGATATGGAGGCGCATGTAATTACAGGCATTTTGGGTTGGCTGCCATACTTTCTGGCTGATCAGAGAACCTAATCCTTGAAAGGCTCGAGAACATGCTAGAACTATATGCCACGTGCACCCCTTCACACTCTCCCCTAAGTCGTAACTGAGAAAAACCCAAATCTGGGTTTGAGAGAGGAAGAAGAAAGGAGAAGAAAGAGAGAAAGAATAAGAAGAAGAAAAAAGAAGGATGATTTGATTTTGATTTTAATTTTGCAGAAGTGGTAGGTTTTGGGTTTTGAATCTAAAAAGGAAATGAAAAGAGAAATGAAAAAAACCGTGATTTTTGGGGAATTTGATTGAAATTGGAAAAAGCGAAAACAAATTTTTATGTGGGCCCTACTAAAAGGAGAAACTGAGAAGACAACAATCTGACATGTAAAAAAAATGCCACGGTGACAATATTTTCTTTGCTAGATATACACGTCATTAAAATTTTAAAAAGCCAGCGATTTTGTGGCATCTTAACGTGCCACCTGTGCACTTAACTGACGGAAGGACCATTTTAGTACTGAAAATGAAAGTTTAAGGATAATTTTGGAATTTTTTAAAGTTGAGAGACAATTTTGGTGCCAATGTGGAAAGTTGAGGGACCAAAATGATACTTTAACCTATTATTACCCCATATTCACATAATACATTTAAAAAGGGTAAATATCATATTTAGTTCTTTATTTTTATTATAAATATTAAATATCATCTTTTTTTTTATTTAAACTAAAAATAGTTCTCAATATTTATAAAATTATCAAGTGTAACCTTATTATTAGTTACTTCTGTTTAGTTTCTAAAGGAAATCATGGGTGGAGTTTTACGGGCCCCCTCAAAAAAAGGAAAATGAAAAACTTGTCAACCCATTCTTCTCTTTTCCAAAGTGAAATATTTACCGAAAAAGGAAAACTCAAAACATTTTGACATTTAAAATACCAAGACAATTAATCACAATTATTAAATATGTAACATATAATATATGTCTTAATTTTATTAAATTATCATATAATTATTAGGGGATAGCACCCATATGCCTTACTTCTTAAAAATTAGGTTGTAAAACTTAATAAAATGATGTCGTTCTATCGTTGTTCTCATGTCCCATTGTTTTCTTAATTTTTTTGGGGGTTCCTTGCTAAATTGATTCAAAGATGAATGGTGAAGAACTAGTCGAAGGAACCCCAAAAAATTGACTCTTCCTACGCCCCTCAAGCACCCATAAATTAATCAGAATTTGAAGTAAAAGAATAGTGAAATATGAGAGGGGAAAAGGGAAATTTGAA
The DNA here is from genome assembly GCA_020521535.1 of Rubroshorea leprosula. NCBI lineage: Eukaryota > Viridiplantae > Streptophyta > Magnoliopsida > Malvales > Dipterocarpaceae > Rubroshorea > Rubroshorea leprosula. Next base: position 5,870,238 of record BPVZ01000001.1, on the reverse strand, counting down.
AGAAAGATTAGAGATTTGAGTAATTGGGGCTGCTCGTGAAAACAAGATGAAAACGGGTTGCACAAAAAAAATTAAGAAAACAAGGGAACATGAGAATGACAGTAGAACAACGCCATTTTATTAAGTCTTACCTTTTAATTTTTTAGTGGTAAAATAGATAAGCATTAATCTTAAATTATTATTAGATATCATGATATTTTAAAAATCAAAATGTAATATTTTTTCTTTTTCCAACACACACATATATATAAACATTCCTAAACAATGTTTTGCAATGTTTTCTATTTCTTCCTTTTTTTATTTTATTTTGCTCGGCACCATGTTTTCTAATATTTTACTCGGCACCATGTTTTCTAATATTTTACTGTTCAAACACTATGCTAAGATTGAAGCTGCAAATCGAGGTCAAAATTGTACTTGCAAGTGGATAACAAACTTTTTCAAAGATTGTTTGTGAGCATTATAGGATACAAGTTGGGCTTCTTAGAGGAATGCAAAAAATTTATCGACCTTAATGGATTTTATTGACGAAAATTTTATGTGAATTTCTGTTAATTATAATTAGTTTTAAAATTGGGTCAAATGAAAAAATTGATAAAGTTTAATAGAGTTATATAATTTAGGAGGGTTTAAGTTTTATCTCAATTTTATATAATGTAATATGAATAAATATAGTGTTTAGAATTAAAAGTGAGTTACTTGATAGGGTACTAAAAAAGTTATAATAATTGGTTAGATCCCTCCTCCCATTTAGAAATTCTAACTTTATAAATAATAAAATTAAGGAGTGACATGACCTATTAAAGGTGGCAAATGGGTGGATTTTATAAGTTAGGTTATATACGGGTTGTGAGTTAACAAGGATTGACTCTAACCCAGCTCTAACGAGTCACGAGTTGACTCGTAGGTTGAAATTTTTTATTCTTTTATATAATTAGTCATATTTTTAATACTAATTTATTAAAATTAAATTATAATAATTTTGATATGATTATTTTTTTAATTATTTTGCTTCTCTCTATTTGATTAGTTTAAGTAAAATGATTTATTTTTTGTAGAATATTTTGAAAATTTCATTTAATTTTTTTTTGTTTTCTTTATCGATAATCATATATAGTATATAATACTTGATTTATAAATTTTAAATAAATATAATCAATTTCATTTAAAAAGTTTTATAAATTATAATGATCACCATCATATTAGATTTTTTTAAAATAATATTTGTTAGTTATTTTATGGTTAAATCTCCATTTTGGTTCCTAAATTATTGTACGACCCCCGATTTGGTCCTTGAACTAAAGAAATCCATGATTTGGTCCCTAAACTATTGTACGGACCTCGATTTGGTCCCATTGTTTATAATTTGGCCTAAGTTGGTCTTTGAACTATTGTACGGACCCCTAATTTGGTCCTTATTGTTTACAATTTCGCCCCAATTTGGTCCATGAGCTATTATTTAACAGAAGAACCAAGTTTGGGCTAAGTTGGTAAATAGTAGGGACCAAATTGGGGATCTGTATAATAGTTTAGGGACTAACTCAAGGGTCCATACAATAGTTTCGGGACCAACTCAAGGTCCGTACAATAGTTTAAGGATCAAATTTGAGATTTCTTTAGTTCAGGGACCAAATCGGGGGTCCGTACAATAGTTCAGGGATCAAAATAAGGGTTTAACTTTATTTTGTCTCAAAAAATTATCTTCTAAAACTATATTTTTTAAAAATTTAAGAACAAATAGGTCAAACGGGTCAACTCTTGTGGGTCAACTTATGAACCCACGAGTTGACCCATGTTTGACCCTAACCTGTTCTGGTCAACCTGAAGACATCTGAATACTATGTTTTGCAATTTTACATGATGATCTTCTATGAGCCTTGATAATATTATAATCTTACATATTGGTTATGAAAATTAAAATACACATTTTATTTATTTTATTATATATTAATAGTCTAAATTTTAGGGATATCGAACTCTTAAATTCTAGGATTATATCAAGGCTACTTATCAAGGACAGACTTGGCAACGTTCGCATTGGTGCCAATGGCTATGTTTGCCCAATTGCATGGACAGTTGTCCTCACTGAAAATAAAGAAAACTGGGATTGATTAGAGCTCATTTAAAAAGCTGATTTAAGAATTGTGAATCCAAAAGAATGATGCAAAATTCGAACAAGCGGAAATTACTTTAAAAGAAAATTTTCAGTAATGTTAAAAAAATATATTTTTTGTCTTAAAATAATTTTTATTTTTTTAAATTAAAGATTGGGGAAAAATAATTATATTTATTTATAATGTCCCTAAAAAAGAAGTAAAAGATAAAGAGAGATTTTTTATAATTAAATAATTAATTAAAATGAATAGAGAATGATAGAGTTAAAGTAAAAAGAAAAATATTTGTTTATATTAAAAAGTAAAAAATAATAATTAACTTAAAATAAATTTAAAATAAAAAATAATTATTATTTTGAGATGGAAGAAGGATGCATTTGGACTTACAAAAGAGAAAAAGGTTTGACTATTTTTGTTTTTGTTTAAGGGTCCTCGTGGGTCTCCAAAATTCGAACTAGGATATCTCTTAAGAACTAAATGAAAGTAACTAACGTTAATTGAACTATAATTGGTGATTTTGAAAAAGTTGGGGACTAATTTTGATCAAAATAAAAGATTGTGACATTGAACTTTAATATTCTTAATTTTTAATTTAGAGTATTTAAATTTAGTTATTAATTTTTTTTAAAATACCATTTAATGTGTTTATTTTTATCTTATATTTATTTTAAAAAAGATAAAGTTTATAACATATACTCCTTCTATCCTAAAATAATTGCGGTCTTTTGCCTTTTTTCCTATATTAAGAATTGGATATTGATTGGTATAATCTTTTATTCAACATGCATCACAACACACTCATAAAAAATTATTATTTTTTGATCTAAAATTAAAAGCAGATAAATTTAAAGATATAATTATATATACATGATGCAGAAACAAGTTGAATTACATATATTTATATTATATTTTAATAGTTAAACTGTGCTATTGTTAAAAAATGTGTCATAGCATAGAGTGTACTAATAATTTTTTTAAGAATTTAGGGATAATTTGTGTGTTTGCCTATTTTATCTTTAAAAAATAAATAAAAATAAATAGAGAATTTTCTTGATAGGATTATTAATTAAAATAAGGATTTTTCTGAAAAGCCTTGGAAGAACAAAGGTAATATTTAATTATCAACTGTTTAATTAAAGTTATCTGCATAACAATGACACTAAAATTAATTTCATCTTTTATATTTTTTTATACAAATTATAACGAAAAGGTGCTTTTAAGGGCATAAGTTAGAAAAACCCTTAAAATAAAGGGACAACAATAGGTAAGGATGGCAACAAGGCCATTGGGGCTAGGAAATGCCTCCCCATCCCATCCATGTGAATGGCAAGGATGAGGATCTAGTGGGGATTTTTGACTGAGGGGCAAATTTTGCCCCTTGTCCCCATCCTCTTTCCCCACAATGAATGTTGATCCCCATTCTTCACCAATCACAATTTCAAGCACAATTCTAGATAACAAAAGTCCAAACACAAATGAACAAAGTTATCCCCTAAAAATAAATTTTAAAAAATATTATACTTAATATTTGAAAATTTTAAATCCATGAAACTAAATACAAACACTCTTCAAAATTAAACACTTAAAAAGATCTTAATTTCCAACAACTTAAGAAGACTACCTTGCATGTCAAAAGAGTGAGTTGATCGAGTGATGAGTCTAATGAGTGATGAAAGTGATGATGGTGAGGGGCTACGTTGAGGGCTAGCGTTAGCACTTAGACTCATTAGAATTAAATATGGATTGGATTGAGAAAAGTGTGCTAAAATTGATTTCTAATTTGGGATTGAGTTCTATTGTAATTGTATTAGTATGGGTTAAACTTAAAATAAAATTAATATATATTTTTTAATTTTTCATAGGGAACAAGGATGCTTGCATGGACCCATAGGGTAGGGAAAATTCTTTGCATAAATTCATAGGAGAAAATGCCCCTCGTTCCCACATCATGGGAAGGAATATTCATGAAACAACCTAAGCTGAAACTCGTTATTAATTTAACAACTATTTGAGTCAAGGTCCACAGGTCTTTAAAAGCACAAACTCAAGTTATTAGTAATAATTGGTCTCCACAATCATAGTTTCCCACCGATGTGGGATTTGAGGTGTTACAATTCTTTCCTACCTTGCCCCACCTCGTGACAGTCACAATGATTAAGGAGAATTGTCACCCCTAATGATAGGGTTAAAGTAGCGAAAAATTAATTGTCTATCTTCAAAAATGAAAAATAACAATTAATTTAGGATAAATTTAAGGTAAAAAAAAAAAGATAATTATTTTGGAATAGAGGGAGTATTAGTGATAATTTAGAGATAATTTATGTATATACCTATATTACCCTTAGAAAAAGCTAAAAGATAAAGTGAAATTTTTTGTAATAGAATAATTAAACAAAGTAAATAGATAATAATATGGTTAAAGTAAGAAAAAAACACTTGTTTACCCTTAAAATGAAAAAATGATGATTAACTTTAGACAAACTCAAAAAACAAAAGTTATACTCAAGTCCCAAAATAATTGTCTTTTTTTAAAAAAAGAATTCTTAAAATTAAGAATTTATAGACTATTTATATTTAGATTTTTCTAACATGTGTTCAAGGGTGTAATAAATATATATTTTTTATCATAATTTTGTATTAAAAAAAAGTAAAAGTTGACCTTTTAACTTGTTAATAGTCCAATTAAATTTATCTATTTGGCACCAACATAAAAATTAATGTCAAAATTTCCATTTTTCATGCTAGATAAAGCTTTTATATATTTACCTATATTACCCTTTAAAAAAGGCTAAAAAATAAAGTCAAACTTTTTGTAATAGGATAATTAATCAAAGTGAATAGATAATGATAGGGTTAGAATAGAAAAAATATATTTATTTACCTTTAAAAATAAAAAATGATAAGTAATTTGAGACAAACTCAAAGTCAACAAATAACAATTATTCTATGACAATGGAAGTATATCTCTATTTTTTTAAGAAAAAAAATGAAGGCATACTAAAGTTAATTGAGGTTGCAATTAAATTTCCTTATTAAGTACTCAAAACAAAATATGTGACATTATTGTTATACTCTCAATTATTAATGCTACATTTTTTTCATTTTAATTGATTATTATACTTTTAAATTTATTAAAAAATAAAAAAAATATAAAAT